>CM076583.1:26663569-26985937 GCA_034641835.2 Pinus albicaulis | reverse complement strand
TTCCTTGCACAAATCTAGAGGAATTAGCCCCTATTTTTTAGGATTTTTTCTCCAATTGATTATGTCATTCAAATGATTGAACACTGTTGTGTAAAACTGGGCCCAAAATAGAAGAAAAGAGATATCAACGCCTTAGAAATAAGCCACTTTGAGGGGGAAACCTCCAATACATTACATAAATGAACAATTTTTCGATGATACAATTTACAAAAGCTCCTTTCTATATATAGGAGTCCATGTGGCCATAATGTAATCCTAGTGGGCCACAATGTAATCCTAGCCGACCTAACAATAATAATTTAAGGGCACAATAATAACAAAAGGGGGGTTACAAGGGTACAATAATAACAATAAGGGGGTTACACTAACAACAATAAGGGACTATACTAGTAATATAGGGACCTAACATGCCCCTCTCCTTCAAAAAAGTCTTGTCCTCAACACTTGAGTAGCTCTGGGTGCTTCTGTATAAAATTCTCTTCCTCCCATGTAGAATCTTCAGTGGGTAAGTTCTTCCACTTGATGAGATATTCTGAAATTGATCGATTCCGTAGTTGTCGAGTTCTTGTTTCTGTGACCGCTTCAGGTTCCAATATGATTTTTCCTTCCTCATCAAGTTCTGGTAATATTGTTTGAACTGGAAGATTTTCACCAATAACCTTCTTTAAGCATGAAACATGGAAAATTGGATGTACTCGCGAAGAAGCAGGAAGCTCCAATTTGTATGCCATAGTACCAATCTTTTGCAACACCTTGTAAGGACCATAGTACTTTGGCGATAATTTATTATCCTTCTTAGCTTGCTTGAGGGACATTTGTTTGTATGGTTGTAGCCGCAAAAATACCCAATCTCCTACATCAAAACTTCTCTCGCTGCGATGTTGATCTGCCTGTTGTTTCATTCGATTTTGTGCCAAATTCAGGTTATCCTTTAAGAGTTGAAGAACTTCTTGCTGATGCTCGATGTGATCTTCCACTGCTTGAACCTTCGAATTTTCCCTTAAAGATGATGTGATGGATGGTGGATGATATCCATAAAGTGCCATTAATGGGGTCATTTTTGCTGCAGTATGGAAGGAAGTGTTATACCACCATTCAGCAAGAGGTAACCACTTGACCCATTGTGTTTGTTTATCAGATACAAAACAACGAAGATATCCTTCCAAACATTTACTTACTATCTCAGTTTGACCATCAGATTGAGGATGATAAGATGAGCTATGAGCTAATTGAGTACCCAAACAAGAAAATAACTCCGTCCAAAAATTTCCAGTAAAAATGGGATCTCTGTCGCCCACAATAACCCTTGGGCTTCCATGTAGCTTTTGAATTCTGTCCATAAATGTAGTAGCAACTGTACTTGCTTTAAATGGATGAGATAATGCACAAAAGTGTGCATACTTGGTAAGTCTATCAACTTCCACCATGATGACACTCTTTCCTTCGGACTTAGGTAAACCTGTGATAAAATCCATTGAAATCTCCTCCCAACGTTGACTTGGAATGGATAAAGGTTGTAGAAGTCCCGGGGTCTTAATTGTTTCCACTTTATTCTATTGGCAAACCAAACATTCCGCCACAAACTTTTGAATATCAGATTTAAGGCCATCCCAAAAAAATTCTTTCTTCACCCTGTGGTAAGTTTTTAAAAATCCTGAGTGTCCTCCTAAAGGAGAAGTGTGCAATTCCAGAAGAATCTTTTGTTTTAGTTGGGAATTTTTACAAAGATATAAGCGATCTTTGTACCATAAGGAATCTTTTTTCCAACTAAATGTATCAGATGTACTAGGATCTTGCTGCAACTTTTGAATGAGTGTCCATACATCTTTGTCCTTCTTCCATTCATCTCTTGCTTCGGTTATCCAATCTGGTTGGATAATAGAAATGGAACAAAGAAATGCTTCCACCTCTTCATTCTTTCTTGAGAGTGCATCTGCAACCACATTAAGCTTTCCTTTTTTGTAGATTATTTCAAATTCATAACCCAACATCTTTGTGACCCATTTTTCCTGCTCTTCTGACGATAGTATTTGTTCCAAAAAGTGTTTAAGACTATCATGATCAGTTTTTACCTTGAAGTGTCTTGCCATTAGGTAAGTTCGCCATTTCTTTAGTGCATGCAGTATTTCTAACATTTCTTTCTCATAAATAGGTTTCTGTAAATACTTTCCCTTGATTGGACAACTTTCAAAAGCAATGGGTCTTCCTTCCTGCATTAAAACCGCACCAATTCCATTTGTTGAGGCATCACATTCCACAATAAAGGTTTTTGTGAAGTCTGGCATAGCTAAGACCGGTGCTAGGTACATTGCCTCTTTAAGACGTTCAAAGGCCTTAGTTGCTTCAGGAGTCCATGAAAATGCATCTTTGTTCAATAATGTTGTTAGAGGTGCTGCTATTCTCCCATAATTCTTAACAAACTTGCGATAATACCATATTAACCAGAGAAATCCTCGCAACTGCTTTATGGTTGTGGGGACTTTTTATTCCTTAATGGCTTTAATTTTTTTAGGGTCTACTTTAACACCCTCTTGAGATATAATATGACCCAGATACTCCACCTCTTGTACTCCAAAAAAAAATTTGGATTTTTTTGCATATAATTGTTTCTCCTGCAATAGTTTGAGCACCCTGTCAACATGTTCAACATGATCCTTCCAAGACCTGCTGTAGATTAGTATATCATCAAAAAATACTAGCACAAATTTTCTAAGGGGGGTTTGAAAATGGAATTCATCAACCCTTGAAATGTAGAAGGTGCATTGGTAAGGCCAAAAGGCATGACCACAAATTCATAATGACCCTCATGAGTTCGAAATGTTGTTTTTGGAATATCTTCAGTCTTCATTCTAATTTGATGATATCATGAACGAAGATCCAACTTGGTAAAATAAATTGCTCCATGTAATTCATCCAATAATTCATCAATCACAGGAATGGAAAATTTGTCTTTAATGGTGAGCTTATTGAGCTCCCTATAATCCGGACACATTCGCCATGATCCGTTCTTCTTGTGTACCAATACTACAGGAGCAGAGAAAGAACTTTGACTAGGTTGAATTATACCCGCCTCTAACATTTCTGCAATCATACGTTCAATTTCGCTCTTTTGGAAGTAAGGATATCTATAAGGCCTGATGTTTGGAGGAACACTTCCCGGAATCAAATGAATAGCATGATCCTGATCACGAATAGGTGGGAGTCCTTTCGGAGTTTCAAACACCTTGGAATGATTGTCCAAGACTTGTTGGAGATCTGCAGAAATAGATGATTTTGATGTCGGAACTTCTAGTGAGCATAATTGTGCAATTACGCCTCATTGTTGTTTCTTTAGAAGCTTTGTCATGACATTAGAGCTTATTATCCTTCCCGGCTTCCCTTCAATACCTCGCAATTCAACTTCTTTTCCTTCTGAAAAAAATTTCAAGAAAAGTTCTTGAAAATTAAAAGCTACCGTCCCCAAAGATTGTAACCATTGTACTCCTAGTACAACATCAGCACCTCCCATAGAAATGGAAAGCATTGGACTAGTCAATACATATTCCCCCATGGTTAGCTTGATATTATGGCATTTTCCAGAGAAATTTATAGTTCCTCCATTTGCAACCATCACTTGACATTCTGGTGCTGGGTATAGGAAACAATTTAATTCCTTGGCTACCTTACAATGAATAAAATTATGGGTGCTACCTGAATCTATCAACACTATTACCTTTCTCTTCTTGATTTGTCCTTTTATCTTGAGAGTTTGAGGAGTGGTAATTCCTGCCAGTGCATTACACGATATGGTTGGATTCATTTCTTCCTCTTCTGGGGCTGGTTCCTGGTGTATATCCTCTTCTTGTTCATTTTCTTCTTCCCCTTCACAATCTATGTAAAATAATTTCTTCTCAGCACACTTATGACCTTTAGTGTATTTGCTATCACAACTGTAGCAAAGCCCTTTTGCTCTTTTTTCTTCCAATTGTTGTGGTGTCAACCTTGTAGGCTGTGGAAATCTAGGCATAGCAACACTTCCTTCTTTATAGAATTGAGTGGTAGGCTTCCTTGTCGCCATAATTTTACATTCAACTTTTCTTGCCAACCTGAATGCCTTCTCCAATGAATCAGGTTCCAAAACGCGAACTTCATGTTGGATGTTATCCTTTAAAGTGCCTATGAAGAGATCAATCTTGTGTTCCTTTGGAATATCAGTTACCCTTATATTCAATTTTTGGAAGTCCTCAATGTGCTGCCCCACTAAACCCTTTTGTTTGAGATTTATCAATTGGCTAAAGAAGGTGTTGCTCTTTGTATCCTCATAATGTGATATCATTTCTTCCGTAAAAATTGACCAAGTGACAATTTTTTTACGGGAGCAAAGCCATCGATACCATACAAATGTATTTTGTTCTAAATGTAAAGTTGCAATGCGTACCTTTTGTGTGTTTTGTACATTATGGAGATCAAAATATTGCTCCATCTGTAGTATCCATGTTACAGAATCCTTTCCATCAAAATTCCTCATATCCATTTTTGGAATATGGTGGTTCTTCCCGCCAACATTAGAGTTTATCAAATCACAATTAACATTGATTTTGTTCTCATCATGAGGTTCTTCTACTATCTTTTCACCATTAGGAACCTTTCTTGTATCAACTTTGTCAAACCTTCGATGTCTGTTTTTAGATCATTCTTCATGTTTTACATCTTAGCTTCCATGCCAGCTTCCATGCCATCCATCTTAGCTTCCACGCCATCCATCTTCTCTTCCATGCCTTTCTTCAAAACTTCCATTTCATTTTTTGTTTCTCTTTGCGAGAGTGAAATTTGTTTCACTTGCTCTTGTAATTTTGATAGATCATGTTGCAATTCTTCATCTTCATGAGTCATAGTAGACCATTCTAAAGGCTTAATGGGTCTTGAATTATTTTTACGAGGAATATTTTATAACCTAATACTGATATGCCCTTGGAATCAATTCAAATTGATTCTTCAAACAAGACTTATGCAATTCGGAAAAAAAAATACACACCTTTTTTTTGCTTTTGAGGAGCTCGATATTGAAATTGAATTATCTCTGTAATTGAAAATATTCGATATCTGAAATTCATCCCTGTAGTAGCCCTCTAAAGCTTCTTTCAAATGCCATAGTTCTGACCTGATTTGGATTCTCCAAGACAAAGTTGTGTCCAATATCCGACAATGACCTAATTCTGGACTGGCTCAGTAGAGCGAAATTGTATGACTTGCCACGTGTCACTGTTTTGTCCTTTGTCTCTGAAATTTACAGCCAAGAAACTACATGCCGTGTGATTGTGACCACTTTTTATGGCACTCCAATCCAATCCCCAGAGAG
The DNA here is from genome assembly GCA_034641835.2 of Pinus albicaulis. Classification (NCBI taxonomy): domain Eukaryota; kingdom Viridiplantae; phylum Streptophyta; class Pinopsida; order Pinales; family Pinaceae; genus Pinus; species Pinus albicaulis. The sequence goes on along the minus strand of CM076583.1, from coordinate 26,980,599 downwards.
AGAGTTATTGAACTTTTCCCACGATCACTTCTTTGAGATGAAATTCAAGAGCCTGAAAAAGCACTACTTTCCACAGATCATATCTCCAAAAATATTGCGAACCAAGCTCTCAAATTTTTTGAAAAATTTCCTCAGGATTTCAGCTTCGTACCATAAGAATTTTAGATTCTGAACCTTCGTAGAAAATAATGTATAGCGCAAATTCCACGATGACCTGTTTAGGAACCTGAAAAAAGACCTGACTTCCACAGATCATATTTCCAAAAATATTGCGAGCCAAACTCTAAAATTTTTATACACGCTTCCTCAGGATTTCAGCTTCGCACCATAACAATTTCAGCTTCTGAAACTTCGTAGAAAAAATATTATAGCGAAAATTCCACGATGCCCTGTTTGGAGCAGCGAAACCCTAGAATCCAAAGCTCTGATACCAAATGTTGTGTAACTAGCTCCAAAAAGAGAAGAAAAGAGATATCAATGCCTTAGAAATGAGCCACTTCGAGGGGGAAACCTCCAATACATTACATAAATGAACAATTCTTGGATGATACAAATGAACAAAACCTCCTTCTATATATAGGAGTCCATGGGGCCACAATATAATCCTAGTGGGCCACAATGTAATCCTAGCCGACCTAACGTTAATAATTTAAGGGCACAATAATAATAAAATGGGGGTTACAAGGGTAAAATAATAACAATAAGGGGGTTACACTAACAACAATAAGGGACTATACTAGTAATATAGGGACCTAAAAAACACCTAACTGCATGCAACACATGTACACTCAAACTAGTTTAAAACTCCTTATTACACTTCCTTGGAATCTCCACCACAACTAAGGAACTCAAGTACATTTCATGCACTATATATTTTATGTTGATTGATTAGTTAAATGGATGATCACCGAGTTAGACTATTTTCCTACTGCACAATTGACCTTCCACTAGTTCTATCAATAGTTGGAACTATTTTAACTGAAAACAACTCAAAACAACTGACCTTTAGTGCTACAAATTAGAAATCACACATGCTTAACTGAACTCCTAGCCCTATAACTCGAATTTACTGAGTAAAATGACTGATACAAGTCATTTCACACAAGTTAACTACCTCCAAGTTATCTACTAATGTGGAAATTTCAAATTTACTCAATTTGACCAAGAAAAAGTCAAATTGAGCTTTCTTTCCACATTTTTTTTCAACAGTAGCATAGTGCCCAAGGAAATTCATAGTCTCATTTTTAACAGTAGTAGCACAATCCGTGCTATAACAATAAGTGACAAGAGTTTCCATTAGGGGAAGGGTATATTATGACTTAGAGAAAACCCTGGCTGTGGGGGAAAAACTATAAGGTAACCTCTAACCTATTTTAAAATGAAATATATCCCTTTCAATCTTAAGGGGGATGCGTTCTATAACTCATTCAAATATGATTAGTGATGTACTCAACACAATGACTAGATCTGATTAGATCATAAAAAATTGGTTTGGAAAATGGCAGGAGAAACCATTGGGCATGGAGTTTTTTTCATAACAAACTATTGATTATAGGTTATATGAACAAAGTACATAGGTAAGGTAGAAACAAATTTCTTAGACAATTCCTCATTCAATTATGATAAAAGAAGATAGAAATAATGATGCAGGAGCATCAAGGCCATTTTTCATTTGTAAAAATGTGATAAAAGGGGGGTGTGACATTTTTATTATTTTATTAATTAATTTGGTATTTTAAATAAAATAGGAGATAATTTGGAAAAGTGAGGATTTTGTAAATATCTTTTTAAATAATTAAAAGGATATGAGAGAAATAGTTTAGGAGCAAAATTAGAGATTAGGAATTCTATGTATGGGACTTTGTTGAGTCCACACCTAAAATATAGATTAGTTGAGGATTAGGTGGAGAGATATTTTGAGTGAATTAAATGCATTATCTATGTATAAATATGAGTGGTTTTTGAGAGGAGAATGACACTTGAATAGTTGAAGAGCAAAGTGGAGGAGTGAGGAAGGGCCAAGAGCCAAGAGGCCACCCAATGTAAAATCTGGCCACAGAATTTTAATGTAGTTATGTTGAGTTGATTTGTATGGCTCTTTTTCGCCTTCACGTTTAATTAAGCTGAATGTTTTTTCATGATTTTTGTATAGAAATCTGAGCATTTTCAGAGTTATTGTGAAGCAGTTGTGGTTTTATATGCGGGATCTGCTTTCTAGCAGAATTCCTGCATCAAAGTGGTATCAGAGGAGAAAAGATACATGTTGTGAATTTGCATATATTTGTGTATGAAATATATATAAGTTGTGGACGCAGGAATTGATGGCAAATGGAGGAATTTATCAATGGGTTTTAGTCATTGAAAAGAGCGCTGGAGAAGTGTAAAGCTCTGCGTAGGCCAAGAACAGAGGAGAGCGCTGGAGAACTGGAGCACACGTTGGAAGTGCAGCTACGTAGACCAGAATTCTGAAAGAGCAACGTTGAAGGTAGCTGGCAGTGGATTGACAAATTCAAACGGTGGAATGAGCTGTAAAACGCAACAAAGGTATTGCAGGTTCAGAATTTATGAATGACTGTTATGTTTGCAAAGTCAAATTGTGAATGGCGCGTTGGTTGACTGTTAAAACACATTGAATGTTGGTATCAAATGATAAATTGTTGCTGTGGGTAAATCGGTATTGGATATGGTAGTAGTTAAACAATTTTTGTTGTGATATCGATTTAAGCATTTGTTGTAGTAGCACTGAACTATGAGTGATACCTTCGACATTTTCTAATGTAAGTTGTGCCATCGATCTTTCAAAAACGAATGTCTGATCACTACGTGCTGCATAAATTCAAATTAACATCAAATCTACCTATTTTTTGGCTGCGTTGGGGAATTCTGGTAGTATTGAATTCCATGTGCATAAATTCAAGATATCTGTAGGGTGACTATTCAGATTTGAGCTTTAAACATTAAGCTGCAAATACAATTCGATTTCTGGGTGTTTTGTATACATGTTTGACATTACAGGTAGAAGGCGCAAGAAGGAATTTATGACAGCAAATCGTGGTCTTGTTGTAGAAACGGGGGCATAAATCCACCTGAAGGAGCATACTACCTGGGTTCACATGTTAATTATGGAAAGCTATAGCTGTGTTTTGTTGCAAAGCCTGTGTTGGCAATAAGGCATTAAGAACAGCGTTAAAATGTTGGCACGCTTTGCCAGACATAACCAAGGTTTGGACTCTTTGCGTAATGATTGATTGTATTTAATACATATTCCAAATTTAGATCTGTTGTGGTTAGTTTTATTGTAAGAATCAATGCAAAAGGGACAAATCAATACAGAATTTCAATTAACGCTTTTTGATTGCTGGGCGTTCAACCAATCAATGACTTGGGTTTGATTTCTTATATAAGTCTATTTTACAAAAGCATGGAAGTGTTTACCATAGCGTGGAAGTGTTGTGAATGATTTTATAAAACCGTGGAGTTATGTATGCGCAGACAGCAGTGCTATGCTATGTTTTGAAACTTTGACTTCACATAACTTGTTATTTTCATTGACTTAGAAATCATTTCAGTAATGATTGTGGTTTCCTTGGAACGCTGCCCAAACTTTAATTTGAATTTGAATTGATCCACACGCTTTTTGACGAGGTTGTTTAATTGTAAGTCGAGTTGAATGGTTGTGTAAAAGAGGTAATCGATTAAAGTTGCCACTGATTGTTTACTGTGAGGGTCGATGTAAATGTTACAGCCTTCAAATTCTTGCTGTGATATGTTTGATATGAACGTGGATTGGTTGCTGTGTGGCAATGAGAAATCGGTATATATAGTCATCGGCTTTCCTGAGATAATTGATTGAAGTTTGGTGATAATCGATTGGAGTTGGGTTCTGTTGTTGTGTCAATCGATATGAATATCGATTCTTTTGCATGAATGGTTGATACAAATGTGTTGATCCGAAGAAAGTAGCAATAGTGGCAGCAATTGATGTATCCCGAGCAGTGTTGATTGCAAATCCTGAGACTATGGATGGCATGCTACAGAGACTCGGTGACTTGCTGAAGCTGTTGGACGTATCTTCTGAGGGAAACAAATTGCCAAGTTCACATGCAGTGTAGAAGGAAATCCACAGCCATTTGAACATAATGTGATGGGTCAAACCACAGCATATTGCGTTGGGAGAGGCTACGCTGTGATGTGAAGTTATGAAATTGGAAGCGCGGAAGTTTAAAGAAGGCGCAGATTTTTTTGTTTAAGACTTTGTTATTTATTTTGAAAGCGATTTACTGAATAATCATGTTATTTTTCACGCAGGGAAGAAAAGACAGTGAATTGATGTCGATCTGGTATCCATCGTTTGCAGATAATTGAACTCTGTGAAACAGGTCGAAGATTTAATTGGATTGCACAGCAGAAAGTGCAGACGGTTTCTATTAGTGAAACTGAATCCGATTTGATGAATTGGGTTCAGAACTGGTAATGGAGTAAATGACTCACAGCATTTGTGGAATCGATGAGAGACTTTCGGCTGATATAATAAAGCTGAATTTAATAGCGCTGGATGGGAAGTTTGCCAAGGTTCGAGCCAACAAGTGAGACCAAAGTTTTCAGGAAGGAGCTTTGATTTAATGCGCAGTTCTAATTGAAGAGAATCTAAGTTACAGGAAAAAGGAGAAATCGATTTACATAAATCGATGTTAAATTTGAGTTAAAATCTCCACACAAGGAATTGAGGGCGAAATTGTACAACCTGAACCATAGCATTGCGATCGGAACAATCTATTTCTTGTGCGATCCATGGAAAACGTGTTGTATGGTTGAATACCATGAGGGCGCAGCCATAGCTTGGGAAAATCACATTGCAGGTGATCGATTGGGAAGGTACGTAGTTGGATGGTTAATTGCATTATGTGGTTAATTGCATTGTGATTATGGGCGTTGGAAGTTATATTTCCTATGACCATATGTGCATCAATAAGAAATGACCTCATATGGTTTTGCAAAAGGGCTATTGTATTGAAGCTTGGTTGAAATTAAAACTTTGCACAATTGAGTGTTAAATGAAAAGCCATATAGATAATGGAAAATAGTGAGTGAAATCTGGGTGTGTATGTTTGAAAGAGAAGCTTCCACGTAAAGGTTTGGTTGATATGCATTATAAAGTTCGACTTTCGAAATTGAAAACTTTGCATAGTTTAAACATTGTGAAAAGATACTCATGGATGAAAGAAACCTTACATATGATGAATGAAGGTTTTATGAATTTTTCTAATTTGGGATTGTATTGAAGTTTGGATTCAATCACATGAAAGAGAGATGGTTGGATATATGATTTTATAACCATAATGAGGGATTTAAAAATAAGCTTCCGCAAATAAAAGTTGAGATTGCTCAGACATTGCAGTTTTATTTGCGCAAAATTTTTGAGATGCATTTGTATATGCTAAGGTGTTGTTTGTAGCAATTTGTAGCAAGAGGTTGCCAGGGATTGGTCCTAGGACAAAGAGAAGCCAAGCGCAGGGGGAGAAGTTGTATTTGATGAATGGTAAGTATGAGGGATTGCTGAGAAGTGGATTAAATGAAGTCCACACGTGAACAGATGCAGTTCACAAAGGAGGGGAAGATGACTGTTGATAGTGATTTTTGGAAATTTGATGAAGAGTACGAGCGGGAGAAGGCCGAGATAACAATTCACCTTGAATTTCTAATGGAGTTGTTGCAGGAAAATGTGAGAAACCAGACACATGGTTGGACCATGAGAAAGAAGGTGAAGTGGCATAAGCTGCACGCAAGAAGGGAAAAGTAGGTAAACATACAGTTGATGGAGGACCTAACGAAGCTCGAACAAATGCTGAGTGGTGAAGAACTCAGAGAGGCTGAGTTGAAAATGGATGTTTCCATTTGTGGCCCGGAACATGGCGAAATTCTGGGTGAAGATATCAGTGGAGAAGATATCATGAACTATTGGGATAGTTCAGAAGCATCTGAACAGGTGATGGCAAGAGAAACAGATGAGGCTATGAAGCCTTGCAATTTTTCTCAGAGTTTATGTATGTCTGCAGGATGTGCAGAAGGTGATGAACAGTTTGATGGATCTGTCACAAAGAAAAAGGAAGTTCTTGAGGTAAAGTCTAGTAGATAATTCCTTTTAGAGAAGGAATGTGATGATTGGTCAATAGCAAATGAAGGTATGGAAAGTTGTGTGAAGTTTCCGAGTTCTAATCCTAATGAAGTTGTTGAATTGTATAGGAAACTAGATCTTCAGAGAAGAGAATTGGCGAGATAGAGGACTTATGTGCAGGATAATTTGCTGAGGAAGCAAGGCAGGAAATTTTTCATGAATGATAGTTCTGGAGCAGAGGATGGTAAGAAGGCGAGACTAACTGACAGTCTCATGGTCAATGCCAATCAACATACTGATGTGCTGACAGAAGAGTTGGAAAGGAACTCAGAGCAACGTACTGAAGTGTTGCCAGAGAAAGTTGAGGAGAAACCCAGTGAAGATTTTTTGAGTCCTGAAAAAGACTTGGAGCTGCGGATGATTGAATCAACAAGTGAGACCATTGGGTCTTGTGAATTTGATGCTGACAATTTGATTGTGTTTACAGGTGATGCAGAAAACAGTCCATCATTTGGAATTGTCTTGGAAGAAGAAGAATTGTTGCAGAAAGAAGATGAGATCGTAATGTCTCATATACAGAGGCTTGTTACTATGGGTGACAAGAAAGAGTTGGCTTGTCTGTATAGCCAAGAGAAGACTGGTGGACAAAATCTTGGAACTGCTACAGTGTTAGAGGATGAGGCTACAATGTTTGAAAAACTTCATTTGATTGCCAGAATAAATCAAGATGAGGATGGACAATTATTGAACATTGTTGAAGGAGAAGATGGAGGTTATACTGGAGTTAATTTGCAGCATGTTGATGAAATGCTGAAATGTTTTCTTGAGACATTTGAACCAGAGAAATAAGTTGCAGATGAAATTACAGGTGGTGAACAAAGGAATGTTGCAGAGGGACAGGAAGTTTGGGAGGCAGCAACATCCGTAGTGGCAGCTAGAGCAACATGTGGGGTAGCATTTGCAAGAGTAAAACCAATGTTGGTGACATTTATGGTGGCAGCTGAAGTAACATCTATGGGGGCACTGAAGCCTTCTATTTTTTATTCTAACAATTGTTTTGTGAATACAGGTTTTATTGAAGATGCTGGAGAAAATCTGTTAGACAGAGAAATTGAACTGATGAGGCGGATGATGATGAAAGAATCCCGGAAGAGGCCAACAGCAGTAAAACAAAGGAGAAACAACAAAACAAAGACAGCAAAAGATTGCGAGAGCACAGCCAGTGGAGCGATGCAGCATAAAGTGTGGAAACCTGGAGAAGAACATCAGAAAGAAGCAGCGACAAGTGGAAAGTTGCAACACAAGATATGGGATCCAGGCATACACAGATCCAAACACATGATCAGGCAATCATAATTAATTTCAACATTGGGAGTCTGATGCAGGAGCATCAAGGCCATTTTTCATTTGTAAATATGTGATAAAAGGGAGGTGTGACATTTTTATTATTTTATTAATTAATTTGGTATTTTAAATAAAATAGGAGATAATTTGGAAAAGTGAGCATTTTGTAAATATCTTTTTAATTAATTAAAAGGATATGAGAGAAATAGTTTAGGAGAAAAATTAGAGATTAGGAATTCGATGTATGGGACTTTGTTGAGTCCACACCTAAAATATAGATTAGTTGAGGATTGGGTGGAGAGATATTTTGAGTGAATTAAATGCATTATCTATGTATAAATATGAGTGGTTTTTGAGAGGAGAATGACACTTGAATAGTTGAAGAGCTGAGTGGAGGAGTGAGGAAGGGCCAAGAGCCAAGAGGCCGCCCAATGTAAAATCTGGCCACAAAATTTTAATGTAGTTATGTTAAGTTGATTTGTATGTCTCTTTTTCGCCTTCATGTTTAATTAAGATGAATGTTTTTTCATGATTTTTGTATAGAAATCTGAGCATTTTCAGAGTTATTGTGAAGCAATTGTGGTTTTATATGCGGGATCTGCTTTCTAGCAGAATTCCTACATCAAATAAATATCGCAAACAGAACAATTGGTGAATTCTATGAATGTTATTCAAGTTGAAAAACATATAACCAATTTGTCAATTCTAAATATGACTTAATAAATAGAATTCAGATTAAAACACTCAATTCTAAACATATAAGACTTATGAATTAGATTATGAAATAGAAGAAATAACAAGCACTAGAAAAACACACTAGAAACCTATCCTATAGGAATATTTGTAAATCTAGACAAGTAACATTGATCATAGAAATTTATATTAATGTCAAAATTCTACACACTTTACCGGGTTCTACAAGAAATTTCCAACCCTTTTTCATTCTTCAGAACTCGTCTTTATAGAAAAGGCTATAACTTAAATCATTTTTCTAGCACATTCATACTTACAAAGTATAACAATAACAACTTACTTATTAAATACATGCACATAAAACATTTTCCAAGTATATATGTGTCTAAATCATAACAACATGCTACAAATGTGGTTGGAAAATAGGGTCAAAATGGTGACTCATCTTTTTCCTCCTTCTCTGGAATTTGTGCTTTCTCACCCCTTCACAAACATATTTTGGTGAAAAACTCCTCCTTTTGAGCTTCTTGATTTGATAACAATGACAATATCATTGTTATCCTTTTGAAGCCGGAAAATGATAGTTTCGTTGACAGGTCGACTGCAAGCTCTTTTATCTGTCTCTTTCTAAAAATGTGCTGACAATGCAACTCTCAGTTCCCATTTACCTTTACGAGTGTAAAAATGCTTATAGGTGATTTTTTAGTCTATAGATACACATTTCACTTTAACAATGAGAAATGGTGAAAATAAACTAGCTAAGTGTGCTAGATGCCTCCTGTAGAATATCTACATTTGACCTCCTTTGTCTCTTACTATTTTGAACCTCCATAGTAGCCCTTGTCTTTGAATCATTTGTTTTCCTTGGTCCCTTTGAACTTGTAGCCTTCTGAGGAGTCTTGTCTACATCTATGACTTCCTTCGCTAGCTCAAGATTATGTTTTAATTTAATTTTTAGTCTCAACTTGTTCCATGGTTTAGTGTGGGGTCTCTTTCCAACTTTAAACATTTCTATCAAGGTGCGCTCCTTTTCTATTGGTGTCTTTTCAACATCCTGCTCAATCATTTTTCCCTTAGTTGTCTCTGTTTGTTTATTTTATGTAAGTAGGGTTTCAGTAGAAGGAGGGGTCTCCTTTATTTTATTTAGCCTATCACCTTTTCTAGTATAAGCCTTGGATAATTGAGGAACAAGAGGAGGGACTATTTTTACCTTTTTTTTACTCCTTTTTTGTACATAAGAGGTCCTTTAATAAGAATTCCCTGCTTCAGGGTTTTGTGTTTGATTAATTTTCTTTTTATTGCCCTTCTTCCTACCCTGTTTGGGTTTTGCAAGGTGAGGTTGAAACTCTGTACAAAACAAAAAAATCTCCCAATTCCTCCCAAATTTTCTTAATTGAATTTCAATTAATAGTTTTATTAGAACATTATGATATATAAAATGGGAGCATGCATCTATGGTTTCTCTGAGTCTAGTATAAATGTGCTTTAGCTTTTCCAACAGAAAATAAGGGGTATTGATTCTCAACTAAATTGCTATGTGAGCCAAAAATTGGAAGTGATACAGATTGACTCAATTGTAGCATCCATCACAGGTAAAATATGAGTAGGTGATTTTCAAGAGACAGTTTCATTCATTCTTTATCTATTACCTTTGCACACATGATCTCCAATGTATTTCTTTAATTTCATCATTTATGAGTAAGGGTACATCAAACCCAGATAAGCATAACTTCTGAATGCTCTCTCTCCATCTGTAGGTATAATTGTAACTTCAAAAATCATATCCTTTGTCGCGTGAAAGGTAATTCCCCCGATATTCAGCTACTAACCATCGAAACCTTGAGAAAATTCTCTGGCAACTTTTTCATGGAAACATGTACATCGCTTGAAAAATTCCTCGCATCCTACTACCTAAAACTGCTACTGGATTTAAGGATATACTTCGAGTACTTTGGGAGCCTTGGTTTCACTTTTGTTTAGTTTCCCACTCCTTCCCATTTTTTTCACTTCAAAGTGAAATCATAAGAAAGAGGATCACGATTCGATCCTTGATCTTCAGGGAAAATTAACAAATCACCCTCATATGGTGGAAGATCTAGAATCATAAAATTGATGGGTTATATGGGTATTACTAAAGTGGGTAAATAATTTGAGGATGTTTTAGAGAGTACATCATGCTAACGAACTGACATTTAATCTAAATAAAATATTACCATATGATCATGTATTTTCACCCATATTTCCTCTCATTGAAGGTATCCATCAACGAATCACGCGACCTCGCCATCTGAATCATCATCGCATGTTTGATAAATGATTTCTCTTTGGATGACACAGATTATGTTAATGCAAAATAAGATTTTGAATTCCTTCCATTGGCACTGAGATATTAGATGTCAGTGCAATTTTAAATTTTCAAAATGTCAATAACGCTGACACTATCATTGTCAACGATTTAACCCTTTTATTACAAATTTGTGCTAACATTGTCATTGTCATCACTTTAAAAAATTACAGACTAAAAAATGTGATAACAACTAGATCCATGGGGATGATTTCAACCATAGATGGAAGCAACAAAACCATAGACAAGAAACCTATTTATGACAATAGATTTTCTTAAAGAAACACTTTGACTGACTTTATTCGATAAGAAAATTGTTTTTCAAAACTATTCTTGACAGAATTTGTTGGAATTGAAAAATAAAATAGTTGAGGTAAAGAAACTTTATTCTCTGATAAATACTTATCGGAACCTTAAGGCCTTCTCCTTTGGCTTCAAGATAATCAAAATTCTTATCCACACCTGCAATTGCTTCAAATAACATCGATATATACAATGAAAGAGTGAAATGATGTTTCTTAGGAGATATAATGGTTCAGAAACCGCCCGTTGACCGGTACTCCAAACAGTAACTCTTCTTTGAAATCCTCCATAATAAATCTATTCTTGCCACGAAAAGCTACAATTTGATATGGACCTGTTGTGGTAAAACACAACCCCCCCATTTTTTACTTATGTACTTCAAAAAATGGGGACCCTTTCTACAAATTTTTTTGGCTAAACACCTTTTATGATTTTGATTAAGTTAATTATTTTTGCAATTTTGTCATTTTTAATTTTTTTATCGAATTTCTATTTTGATTGTTTCATTGAATCTTTTTATTCATAATCTTTCCAAAGATACTTGTTTCGCTTCATTTGTTCAACCAGTTTGTAAATGGCATTCCTTTGAAGTTTGATCATTTTCTCGCTTGGGTTAAAAAATGTATGAAATGTACAATATTTAAATTTTTGTTATTAATTTAGGTCAATAATGCATTAATTGTAAATATTAACTCTTAGTCAGTTATTAATAACATCTTTCATTTTTCACGAATGATCCTACTTGTTAGCCTCCTGTAAATTTTTGACAGGCAAGTTAGGGGCTAAATTGTTTTTGAGCCTTCAATGAATGCATCTCCCCTAGAGACACATCATCCTTGAAGCCTCCCTGTGCCTTTGCCTCTGATAAAATCCCCTCTGTTGATTCCCATTATAAATCCTCTCTGTTTGTGAAAAATGCACAAAGGCCTCCATTTTCCCTTGAACCCCTGTAGAATGCTCCATTTCATCCTTTTTTCCCTTTGTCAAAGCTCACCTTTCTTACCCTCAAAATTCCCCCCTAAACCTTCTAAATCATCCCCATGCCCCTCTTAAACCATACACACATCCCTGGTGTGGTGTAATAACCCCTGCTTCCCTCTATCGTTACCCCTTTTGGCCTTTAATCTCATTGAAAATATGCCAAAAGCCATTTTTCTCCAAGTATATGGGTCCTAGCCCCTTTCGGCCAAGCCCCTTGTATCTTTTTCCTCCACGTGACCCAGTGCCATGACCAAGCGCCCGGGCGGAAGGCGCTTATCGCATATGATATGAGGGGCAACATCAACCATTGATCTTCGCAGATCAGACGGTCCCCGTTAACTCCGCAATCGCTTGTCGTTCTTCCCGTTTCACCTCTGCAATCACATCCGCCATTCATTTAAACCACAGATCAACAGACAGATCTTCTTTCTCACCTGGTGGTCCCCGCACCCGTAGACACTATTCAGAAACAGCCCGGTTTTCATCGCACCGCTATTGGGGGTCGGGCAGTATTTTCCCATTGCGCAGCGATTCCACTCATCAATCGACGCGTTTCAGGCACACTATTTCAAAACCGCTACCTCATCACACGTTATCATTCGACTAAGGATACGTAGCGATATCGTTGTGTGTTATTAGATCTGGGGCAGCCCATCCAACGGTTGTCGCTCCCCGAAGTTGCGCAGAGGTTATCACAGGGAAACCGTACCTTGGCCCACTTTCCATCGCCCTCTGACGTGCTTTCTACCGTCGATCTCCGCCGAGATCGGACGGTCCAGATTCAATTGCCCCGCCGTTTACCACCCCGCCATCGCCCGATCCCACCACGTCACCCCCACGTGTCTCCGCCATACATTCGCCCACCCCCGTTATATATGTTCGTTCCAAGGTCAAAGTTCATTTTTTTTACGTTAAAACATCTGCCTTGATGTTTTCCCATGCATTCTCCACTTTGCGATGCTTTCCTCCATAGTTGCCTCTGCAGTCATCATCCTCATCCACGCCACGCTGCCACTGTCACATTCATCCATAACACCCTCCCCATAAATGTTTTTCGTAACAATTTTCATGTTTTTCAGGTTTATCGGGTGGTAAAACCTGCCATGGTCCATACGCACTATTATTAAGGCACAGTGCACAAAAGGAGCTGAATTTAGAACCTGATTTTACAGAAAAATGTCCGGAAAGGTGTCTGCATCATAGATTTCATCAAAGGACAGAGTTTAAACTCTGCAAACCCTATCTAGTGCCATTAAAGCTTGAATTGCACAGACAAAGACAGTACGAGAGCAACAGAGAGCTCGAAGCAAGAAATAGAAGACTTTTGAGCTTCTTCAGGGATTTTAGAAGGCAAGGGTACCCGAATTGAGACCCCATGGATCGCTCGGGAGGTCCATAGCACAGAAAACCATATCATCGGGGTTTTCATATCAGCAGAACGTTCTTCCATAAAAGGATGAGGTACCCATACATTTCTCATCCTATGTCGTGTTCTAGAGAGATTTTCCAGCCTTGACAATAGTCCTATGCTGCCAATGCATTAGTTATACAGTATGGCAGACCCCACAGTTGTCCATACACCTCGGTTTATTCACCAGAATTATGCAAAGGGCTACAACAAGTACATCAAATACATAACTTGAGTAAATTACAGCCTGGCGAAGATCACTCTTCCATTTGAAAAAGCGCAGAAGATAAATGCTCAGAATTAAAACCGAATGGAGCCTCGACCCTCCTACTGTTTCAGAGTTTTAATGCTGCATTCAAGATTACAACTACCATTGTTGTTCTTTCTCGTATAAGAACCCTGTAGAACATATTGTAAAAGGTTGTTGTTTGGTTGCTGTCATTGTAGTTAGAGGGATTCAGTTTTGATTGTTAGAACAGTTCTGGGAGAAAGTAGCAGAGTAGTTTGTATTGTAGTAGGCTGGGAGGATAAGTTGGGACTGTAACAGCCATTGAGCTCAGTGTATGTGACTGTTTTTGCATCAATTAATCAAAGCACATTTCATAGGATCCTGGTCTATTACTATTGGTGATGTTTTTCTAACTCTGTTTATTACATTTTCATAATCTTCATTTTCTGTTGGCTTGCATCAGAAATATGGTATAGGATTTACCCTTGTTAGGTACCCTATGCTTCTGCTCTCCTTGCCTTCTATGTTTTCTATTAAATGTGTTATCTAAGGGTTGTTTTCAGTTAATTTAACCAGTGTAGTAGTTCCTTATGCTGCTAGCTGATGTATGAATTAAATGAAATATGTCTTTAGTTGTTCTTGTTGGGTTTAAGCTGGAAGATTTTGGAATGCTGGGGATTAGAGTTAACCCTGTCCACTGGGATCCTTGTGCAACTAGCTGGCCTTTACAAGATATCTTGTTAAACTTATCTTTGTTTTCCCTTGGAGCATGCTAAAGCTGACCTGGAGTTAAATGACCTCTGGTCCGATCTATAAGCTACCCCTTTTTCCCTCTTTGAGAGTTGCCTTTGAGTATGTCCAAGCAGGTCTGGAGTTAAATGACCTCTGACCTGATCTATAGACAGAAATTAGGTTTCTTTGCTTCTTTCACTTTCAATCCTTAATGTTCCATCCCACCATCTAATCTAAAAGATCCTTTAGTATTAGATGACTTGCCCTTTCGAAGCCTTGGCTAGTTTTTGCATGTAATTCCCTTTCATGACTCCATAGCCCAATGGATGGAACTTTCTTGACCTATCCTCTTCGCTGAAACATCCTACTGTTTTTTTCTTTTCCTTCCATTACTTTCTCAGTCCACAATCTCATGACCAACCCAGCAACCAACCAACCAAATCATTTTAAAACCCCCCTTTGTGCTTCATAACTAGACTAACATCTCATTTGAGCTTTCAAAGATATACCATTCTTTGTCTTATTGGAGAGATCCCTCTCCTGGTCTAGGAGGGCTAGATCCTAGGTCCCCAAAGTGGTTTTGATGTTGTCTCTCTTTTGGTCTTGCCAATCTGGCCAAAACATGGGAACCCCAACATAATGGCGACTACGCTCGGGACTTGAGTGCATTTCACCTTAAACATTCTTAGGCACTCAAAAGACCCAAGATCTTAGATTGGCATTAAATTGCTGATGGTGGATAGCATCCTACTTCAAACATTCATATAAATCCACCTGGCGACTCCACACTCCCTATGATCCAAAGACCTAATGACTCCACTGGTAGAAGACTTTGAATTTGTTGACCAGATACAGTGACCTCTTTCTGATTTACAAACATGCTTCCACGCATACAGAGAAGATATGCCCCAATGAGTATGGAGCATATCCCTGGATTCCCACACAAAATGCCTGAAGTGGACTGGCTAAAAAACCTACCTATCTTTCAGGGTGAAAACAGTGAGGACCCCTTGCTACATCTCATCAAGTTTCATATACATGTGTGGAAATTTAAAGTTGAATGGCATGAAGACTGCCTAATGAAAATGTTCATGGCAACATTAGAAGGAAAAGCTAGGGTCTGGTATGAATGGTTAGAACCTCGGAGTTTGTTTTCTTTGAAGGACATGCACCAAGTATTTTACAAGAATTATGAAGGAAACTCTCCATCCTTATCATGGGATTGTTGTGATCAATCTCAGAATATCATACAGTACCTGTTAGATATTGATGAAGATTTGGTTAATATGCGTCCTGAAGATCTGTTAACAGCCATTCAAGCATTTCATTTGCATCCTAGCTATCACAAGAACATAGATGAATCAGTTGAGGAAGAAAATAGTCAAGAGACTATAGATATTCTTCATGATATTCCTAAAAAATCAGATGCTGATTTGTCATTCTTTGTAGTTGAAGCTCAAGATGACATCCTGCCTCAAATCTAGTCTTCAAAGGAAACAGAGAGTTGCTGCACTTCTGCACAAAGGAACACAAGACTATCTTCCCCTTTGACGGAAGAAGAAATAGATCAGATTATCAATGGACAGCCAGCCTCTGAATATTTTTACAGCTCAGACATTCTCGTCCATTCATCTGATGAGCTTTGTTGTACAGAGTTGGAAAGCTCACATGTAAATCAGAGTGAAGAAAAATCTACTGATAATCCAGTATGTCCGGTTGGCAGCATTACTTATATTCATGATTTTCCTATTTTTGTGTTCTCCAAACAAAATATGATATTGCAGGGCCATCATTAATAGATTTATGGAAGGAAAATCAGTTCCCTTTACTTCCAGAGAGTAATGAGCCAATGCAGGCTATTTATGATACTGATGAAGAAAACTTTAAGAGTGCAGAAGAGGGTGAAGGATCTCTAGGTCTTTGCTTCACTCCATTACAACTCATCAGTAATGGTTTTCACATGATTGGACGTCAGTAGCCTTTCATCTCAGAATATGAAGAGGAAAACAAGGAAGAGATATATGAGCAATTTGAAAGCAATGAGCCATCTCTTGAAAAAGAGGAATCAATGGAACAAACCACTGCTCAAAAATACATGGGTCTTTTCACAAAGCTCAGCACATTAGAGCAGAACATATCAGAGCTCCAAGAGGACTCAGCTGCAATATATGAAGAGTTCTCCAGTTCAGAAGATGAATAATACACTCTACTCCAAGAGAGTCTTCTTCTCCATCGAGTGGAAGAAGAAGAGATCCTGGTTGAAGCCGACCTGCCAGATATTCATAGCCAGGTATCTTTTCATGATCCTTATGCTCATTTCCTACAAACATTTGAAGAAGGATCAAGGGTCTTGTTGAGCAGCATGTTGCAGACAGCAAGAAAATTTTTTGTAGCTGTTGTTGTGGAACAAAAAGAGTGGGAGCTGCCCTGCCTATCCAGCCTGCTCAAGGAGTTGGGCAAGAAAGACCAGTCATGGGATCATTTGATGGACTAGTTACATTGGAATACAATGTTTGTAAGCTAGACTTGTAAATATTCTAGTTAGAGTAGGGTAGGTAGGAAAATCTCAATAAAGCTCAGTCTGTGAGCATTTAGTTAGTTGTTTTTAAATTTCTGCAAAGTCCAGCAAGTCAGACAGTCTAATCCTGACTTTGTTGTTTTTCAATTTCTGTTATAGAATGTAGAGAAGAAGTCTGCTAGATAGTTTACTCCTAGCAGATATTAGATTAGGTAGAGAAACATATGAGACCAACAGTCTAAGATGGTCTCATGGAGTAATAAGGGTAGCTTTAGAATAGGTTTATCTTCTATTTATAAAATAAATGATGTAAAGGGTCTACTAGTCCAAATGCGCCCTAAAAGAAAGATGCTAAGACTGTAGTCTGGGTAGGTAGATTGTTTGAGAATTTTTCTGCTGATATAATGTCTTCAGGAGTGGTGGCAGCTGATCTAAAGAAAGAAAGGGATGTGCCAAGTAGCAGGCACCTGGCCTACACCAAATATTTATCCTCTGAATTCTTAACTCTTTCAAGAAGAAGCCATCCCCATGTGGAGCCACTATTAGCCCCCTGTAAATTTTTGACAGGCAAAGTAGGGGGCTAAATTGTTTCTGAGCCTTCAATGAATGCATCTCCCCTGGAAACACATCATCCTTGAAGCCTCCCTATGCCTCTACCTCTGATAAAATCCCCTCTGCTGATTCCCATTATAAAGCCTCTCTGTTTGTGAAAAATGTACAAAGGCCTCCATTTTCCCTTGAACCCCTGCAGAATGATCCATTTCATCCTTTTTTCCCTTTGTCAAAGCTCCCCTTTCTTACCCTCAAAATTCCCCCCTAAACCTTCTAAATCATTCCCATGCCCCTCTTAAACCATACACACATCCCTAGTGTGGTTTAATAACCCCTACTTCCCTCTATCGTTACCCCTTTTGGCCTTTAATCTCATTGAAAATATGCCAAAAGCCATTTTTCTCCAGGTATATGGTCCTAGCCCCTTTCGGCCAAGCCCCTTGTATCTTTTTCCTCCATGTGACCCAGCGCCATGACCAAGCGCCTGGGCAGAAGGTGCTTATCGCATATGATATCAGGGGCAACATCAACCGTTGATCTTCGTAGATTGGACATTCCCCGTTAACTCTGCAATCGCCCATCGTTCTTCTCATTTCACCTCTCCAATCACATCCGTCATTCGTTTAAACCAAAGATCAACGGATAGATCTTCTTTCCTGCCTGGTGGTCTCCGGGCTCGCAGACACTATTCAGAAACAACCCGGTTTTCATTGCACCACTATTGGGGGTCGGGCGGTATTTTCCCATTGCGCAGCGATTCCACTCATCGATCGACGTGTGTTAGGCGCACTATTTCAAAATCGCTACCTCATCACGCGTTATCGTTCGACTGAGGATACGTAGCGATATCACTGTGTGCCGTTAGATCTGGGGTAGCCCATCCAATGGTTGTCACTCCCCGAAGCTGCGCAGAGGTTATCATGGGGAAATCGTACCCCTGGCCCATTGTCCATCGCCCTTCGATGTGCTTTCTACCGTCGATCTCTGCCGAGATCGGACAGTCCAGATTCAATTGCCCCGTCGTTGACCACCCCGCCATCGCCCGGTCCTGCCACGTCACCCCCACGTGTCTCCCCCATACATTCGCCTGCCCTCGTTATCTATGTTCATTCCAAGGTCAAAGTTCATTGTTTTTACGTTAAAACATCCACCTCGACGTTTTCCCATGCATTCTCCACTGTGCGATGCTTTCCTCCATAGTTGCCTCTGCAGTCATCATCCTCATCCATGCCACGCTGCCACTGTCACATTCATCCATACCACCCTCCCCATAAATGTTTTTCGTAACCATTTTCGTGTTTTGCAGGTTTATCAGGTGGTAAAACCCGCCATGGTCCATACACACTATTATTAAGGCACAGTTCATAGAAGGAGCTGAATTTAGAACCTAATTTTATAGAAAAATGTCCAGAAAGGTGTCTGCATCATAGATTTCATCAAAGGACAGATTTTAAACTCTGCAAACCCTATCTGGCGCCATTAAATCTTGAATTGCACAGACAGAGACAGTACGGGAGCAACAGAGAGCTCGAAGCAAGAAATAGAAGACTTTTGAGCTTCTTCAGGGATTTTAGAAGGAAAGGGTACTAGAATTAAGACCCCATAGATCACTCGGGAGGTCCATAGCACAGAAAACCATATCATCGGGGTTTTCATATCAGCAGAACGTTCTTTCATAAAAGGACGAGGTACCCATACATTTCTCATCCTATGCCGTGTTCCAGAGAGATTTTCCAGCCTTGACAATAGTCCTATGCTGCCAGTGCATTAGTTATACAGTATGGCAGACACCACAGTTGTCCATACACCTCGGTTTATTCACCAGAATTCTAGAAAGGGATACGGCAAGTACATCAAAGACATACCTTGAGTAAATTACAGCCTGGCAAAGATCACTCTTCCATCTGAAAAAGCGCAGAAGATAAATGCTTAGAATTAAAACCGAATGGAGCCTTGGCCCTCCTACTGTTTCAGAGTTTTAATGTTTCATTCAAGATTACAACTACCATTGTTGTTCTTTCTCCTATAAGAACCCTGTAGAACATATTGTAAAAGGCTGTTGTTTGGCTGCTGCCGTTGTAGTTAGAGGGATTCAATTTTGATTGTTAGAACAATTCTGGGAGAAAGTAGCAGAGTAGTTTGTATTGTAGTAGGCTGGGAGGATAATTTGGGACTGTAACAACCATTGAGCTTAGTGTATGTGATTGTTTTTGCATCAATTAATCAAAGCACATTTCACAGTATCCTGGTCTATTACTATTGGTGATGGCCTATTACTATTGGTGATGTTTCTCTAACTCTGTTTATTACATTTTCATAATGTTCATTTTCTGTTGGCTTGCATCAAAAATATGGTATAGGATTTACCCTTGTTAGGTACCCTATGCTTCTGCTCTCCTTGCCTTCTATGTTTTCTGCTAAATGTGTTATCTAAGGGTTGTTTTCAGTTCATTTAACCAGTGTAGTAGTTCCTTATGCTGCTAGCTGATGTATGAATTAAATGAAATCTGTCTTTAGTTGTTCTTGTTGGGTTTAAGCTGGAAGATTTGGGAACACTGGGGATTAAATTTAGCTCTGTCCACTAGGATCCTTGTGCAACTAGCTGGCCTTTACAATATCTCTTGTTAAACTTATCTCTGTTTTCCCTTGGAGCATGCTAAAGCTGACCTGGAGTTAAATGACCTCTAGTCCGATCTATAAGCTACCCCTTTGTCCCTCTTTGAGAGTTGCCTTTGAGTATGTCCAAGCAGGTCTGAAGTTAAATGACCTCTGACCTGATCTATAGACAAAAATTAGGTTGCTTTCCTTCTTTCACTTTCAATCCTTAATGTTCCATCCCACCATCTAATCTAAAATATCCTTTAGTATTAGATGACTTGCCCTTTGGAAGCCTTGGCTAGTTGTTGCATGTAATTCCCTTTCATGACTCCATAGCCCAATGGATGGAACTTTCTTGACCTATCCTCTTTGCTGAAACATCCTACTGTTTTTTTTTTTTCCTTCCATTACTTTCTCAGTCCATGATCTCATGACCAACCCAGCAACCAACCAACCAAATCATTTTAAAACCCCCCTTTGTGCTTCATAACTAGCCTAACATCTCATTTGAGCTTTCAAAGATATACCATTCTTTGTCTTATTGGAGAGATCCCTCTCCAGGTCTGGGAGGGCTAGATCCTAGGGCCCCAAAGTGGTTCTGATGTTGTCTAATCTTTTTGCCTTGCCAATCTCGCCAAAACATGCGAACCCCAACACTACTAAATGACCCAACCAAATTATAGTGCATTTAAAAAACACCCTTTTTGAGATTTTGGTAATTTATCATAATTTCTATCTTAAGACAAAATGGCAAACTCAAAATTTTATAATCGAAAAGTGGATGTAGTTCAATTTTTTTAGAATTATAAATTACCAAAGTAGTTGTAATTTAGAATTGGAAAATGTCACTCTATATGATCCATAATTTGTTTCAATTTTAACTTAACTAAACTTCAAAAATTCTGAACCTCAATAAAAAAATATGAAAAATCATAAAAAATAATCGCATCCACAACAATCACTTTATCACAAACATAGACATTCTATATGTTTCAAAAACCCTGAAAAAAATGTTTGTGTGAATACAATGTATGTGATTTTTGTTTTCAAACTAAACCTTTTTCATTTGCTTTAAATTAATTCGAATTCATTTTGAAGGAATGAGTATTAATGTACTTTTACATATAATATTAAAATATTTTTAATTGATATTTAATATTAAATTTTAAAATTAAATAAATAAATTAATATATAATATATTATTAATTTAGTTAAATTAAAATTTAATTGTATATTTTAGTTAATTAGATTAATATTAATTAATAGTTAGCGTGTAAATAATTAATTTAGTTAATGATTAATAATTAAATTATTATTAATTAATAAATAATTAAAATTTAATTTAGGATTGAAATTTAATTAAAAAATTTTGATCTTTTAGCCCAAGCAACAGAAATTCTAGAATTTTGGTAATTTTAACTCATCATCTTTGGAAGCTCATAAATGGAGTTTTACCTGACCAAATGACACCCACGATAGCTTGTTGGATAGATAAAATCAAGGAGAACATTTCTGAGATGGTGTCATTAATAGATTTGATCATTTATTGGGTCTAAATTTAGGAAGAAGATCAAGCTCCGAGTTTTTAAAGCAAAATCAATTTGCTGAGTTTTATTTTCCGCATTTTAATTTCCCCAAAGCTTCTTGTAAAATGCAGATCCATTCATCGATTGTATCATTGACCAATTATATTATCACATGCATCAATAAAAACCTTAAATTTCGTTTTAAAATTATTTATTTAATTAATTTTTGGTTGGATTTATTTTAATTTCAGATTTTTCATTTTGATTTTGTTTTTGCATTTTAATTTTGTTTTGATTTTATTTTTACAGGAAAATAGTTAAAGAGATGAGGAGAAAAAGATATCAGTCAATGAGAATTCTCCAGTAATTAAAGAATGGAATTTTGAGCAAATAAAAATTTGATTGAGCATATTTCTTCTTCAACAAAATTTTTTATTAAAAAATTCTTTTGCAAATATTATAAATAGAATATTCCAAAATTTAATAAGGGCTTATCTCCTCTGCATTTCTGGAATTCTAAAAGAACTTCTGTAATAGAAATTTAGAGTTGTAGGTGGGAGGAGAGGAATCTTAGATCTAGGGATTATCAAAGTTTTTCTTTTACATTCTAAGTTATGGATAATGAACATAGTTTGCACTATTATAGCTCTTATTTTGAAAGCAGAATTTCAGGCATTGTAAAGGACTGTTAGAGACCGGAGTTGGAGAAATGGACTTAATAAATTTGTATTTATAATACTACTATTTTAAATGATGCTTTCATTTTACGATAACAGGTATGCGTCAATTTACTTCCATATTTGTGCATTTTTTTGGTATGAGTAATTTGCCTCAATTTTATGTTATTATTTATCTCTATTGTTATGGGATAAATTTTAATTTCTGAGTAGCTATTTACTCAAAAATCTGTCATATAAAACTGATTTATTGAATAGTGATATGTTGTGAACTTTTTGCGCATATTATTCTTTAATTATTCAAGTTAATGATTAAATGATCAATATCATTTTGAGAACTTCTTCCTGAGTGTTGTTGATTGATTTTTCAGATAAGAGGTCTCTAGATAGGATGCGTTTGGTATTCATAATGTCAGTTAATTGAACTACTTAGTTAGCTTGATATTCATTATAAGCTAGACATATTTAAATCCCAATTATTTAAAATATCTTGCTCTCGGTTGGGATAGATCTATATCTTCCTAATTGAGATAGGATTAAGATAGTTCATTTTTCTTGCATCTTAGAATAATTTTGCATATATATTAAATTATACATCCCTAAAAAATCATTTTACCAAAGAGGAAAAAATTTAAATGTGGCTTGGCTAAACCCAAATTAGTTTAAGGATCACTTTCTTGCCTGATCAATAAGAGAAACGATCTGATGTCTCTTTCCCATTGGTAGAAAAAAGATATATTTTAAGCCATTGAAGATTGAGAGAAGGTATCTGGACCTAGTTAAACTAGACGGAGCTACCATTCCAAATGGAAAAAGAACTTCTTTAAGGTCCAGACCGAGTGGTCACCCCCATGTTGTTGCAGTGAATTTCGATGCCTCAACATTTTGGCACTAGAAGGAGGGCATGAGACTTGTTTTCCTTTAGAGTCTTTGTATTCTAAAATTTCATTTTTATTACAATGGCTCCTCTAAAACTTCCAATTTGGAGTTGTATTTTTGGACGTGCATCTTCCAATACTCCAACAGAGATAGTAAGACTCTTGTCTCAAGTAAAGTTTAATGGTAAGAGGAATACTTCTGCATTTAATCATGTATTTCAATTTATTCAAAAATTTTCTGATTCTATTTTTCAAGAAATTATGAAGATATTTTATGTAGGATTTTTAATCTTACATTCTTGGCAAAAGCCAAAAGCTGGTGTCAATCACTTCTAGTTGCCTTGATCCACACTTGGGAGCAATTTATTATACTTTCTTTGTAAATTTTATGGATATATCTATGAACATGTATGTGATGATTTTGAATATTGATGAAGGTTTGAAGGTGAGTCTTTAATTGATTTTACCATCAGGTTTCTTCTAAATATTTTAAAATTTAAAATTGAAGATAAACCTACGAAAGAAGAATTACTAGATTGGTTTGAACATATTTTCTATCTTCCTTCCCTTCACAATCCATGTGAAATTATTTCAATCTTTGATCAATCTCCTTCTAATTTCATTGAGATAAGTGAGAATTCCAATATGGAGGTACAAACATATGACGATCAAGTGGCCTCTATTTTGTATAATCAATTCCTTCAATTACTGCACACTTCCTACAGTATTGATAAAGATCAAGGTGCACCTTCACAAGTCAATGATTCTCAATCACAAAGCTTGGAAAATTTCACTAATCAACTCCAAGAATATTTTAGCAACACTCTTGAAGAAAATACTGCTTCAAAATCTAAAAATAGGTATGAGTTAGAATTAGAAAATCATATCATAATCCAACAAGTACAAGCACCGATTAAAGTTTTCAATAATACACAATCTGTTGTACAAATTTCTAAATTATTTTACGATGATCAAATGCCAAATTCACAACAACAAAGCAACATTCTTCAAGAAAGAATAATTAACCAAGTAAATGATCTTAAATCTGAAATTTGCAATGAAGAAAATGTACAAGAATTCTCAAATAGAGACATTTTCAAATGCATTGTTTCAGATTCATATTTTTCTCTTTATCCTGATAATTTTTCGAATAGAAAATTTTCCTCTCTTCCCGTTAAAGATATTTCAGAAAATAGAGAGGCTGATCTAAATGAATTTCCGATTATTTTTTATCAGGATAAAAAATAATTAATGATCATTCTACTGGAATTAATGAACATGAACTCAATATTCCTTCTTGTTTTGATACATTGAATGATATTGAAGGGAATTCTAATGAATGTCATGAGGTCATTTATGTTAGCTACTTTGACATTGAGGATATTGATTTGTCAACTCAATCTTCATGATCAAAGTCGAATCACATGTGAAAATGAAGAACAATATAATTAAGAAAATGTTTCAAATAGTTCTCATTCTCAAATAATTAATCACATTCATGATTTCATCCTTCAAGAAACATTCCAATCTATGATTTATATGATGATCAAGCTCGCATTCCCATTCAGAGTTATATCCTTCTCTCTAATTCACAAGTGGGTATCAAAAATTATTCTAATTTCATTTTTCTGCCCAATTATTGTGAAGAGGAAATTGCTTTAAGTCAGTCCCAATTGTGTTGTAACAATAATTGTAACACAAGTGTAAACTATGATTCAATTTTGTTATTATTTCATCATTTATTCTTAACTTCAGATTTATTTTTTGTTTTTAGTTTTAGATTTTTACATACTTTATGATGGAATATTGAGAAGCTCAATATTGAGAAGCTCGATTGATGCATTACCTTAAGGGAAAAATGAATATTCAAATTATAATTATGAACATCAAAATTTATTAAACTTCCAATTTTAATTGATGTTTATTCCTTATCAATTAATTCTTACTTCGCAAGAGCGGTGCCAACAAGAGAGTATATTTTCACTTTATGACCAACAATCTACTTCAATTAATAATATTTTGTTGGATATATCGGACTTCCATCCATTTTTAGTTAATCCATTTGAAATACATGTGGAAAGTTTTACTACGTGAAATATTGTTAATAATTTAGCACTTGAACATAACACTAACAAAATCACACAAGCCATTATTTCTGAAAGATCATTTCTACAACCTAGCCTATCATCTTCTCTTTTAAACCTATCCCACTCAATAATGGAAATCCATCCATATTTCTATGATCCAATTTAAATTCAATTGGAAAAGACATTTCAAGAGAAGGTAATGATGAATAAGCTACTAACAATGAAGATACATTCTGCTTTCAGATTTAGTTTTCGTAGTTTAATTATATTCGCATTTTTTACTAATTTTTGACATGTACATACATGCAGGAATTAAAATGCTTACATGGTTACATTGGAAGTATGACTATACCTAGTCATGTTTCCTTCAT
The DNA here is from genome assembly GCA_034641835.2 of Pinus albicaulis. Classification (NCBI taxonomy): domain Eukaryota; kingdom Viridiplantae; phylum Streptophyta; class Pinopsida; order Pinales; family Pinaceae; genus Pinus; species Pinus albicaulis. The sequence continues at coordinate 26,955,243 of CM076583.1, read as the reverse complement.
TGAGTTATAAATAGGAATAGATTAATTTATTTTTTTTCTGTTTGAATTTATTTCATTATTTTAGATTTTGAATAAAATAAGTAACGAATACAATTTATTTTGGGCATCCCATTTCAATTGTAAAAAATAAGATTAGAGTATTTTAGAAGCCCTTAAATTATCAGATCATACTTATTCGTCAAGCCTTCAATTTTCTTGTTTTTCAAAATTCATAACATTGATCATACATGAAGAAATTCCAAGAATTTTCTACCACTTGACAATTTTTGATTCACAAGTAATTATAGGAACTCATTTTTACCACTTTTGTCTTCTGGTGTAATTTTGGAAAGGATGCAATTTCAAAAAATTCATTACTTAGCATTGTAGATTAAAATAAGAAGCTGGTGTTGAACTTATGCAAATTTTGAGAAAATTTGGGAGAAATTGAAGATTCATGAGGTAAAATTACAATCAAAATTCTTCCAGGTCTTCATTGACTTGATTATGAAGACTTAAGATAAGCAAGCAGCCTTATCTTTTTCAAATCCGCAACATGTTCAGGGAAGTATTTATTATCTCATCTAAAATTTGAGGGTTATTTAATTTTTCTTCTATTCATGAAAATCCTGATAAGTCTTAGTAAATTCTCGGAGGAACCATATCATATCATTATATTTCATAACTCTATTCATAAGAAATTTATGATAAAATTACTTTTAGATTAGATATTCCGATATTTAATTAAATTATTCAAAGCTTATTTATTTATGAGAAAAGTTAAATCAGTCGATTCTTTTTTAATTAAATACTTTAAGAAATCATCAGCCTCACATGTGTCTCGTCATATATCGCAATTTGCATATTGGAGGCTCTGCAATGAGCATACACCAAATATCTCCTATTTCTAGATATTCTCATTCCCTTCGATCTCCGATGATATTTCCATCTGATATCGCATTATCTGTATTACAACATTTGATCAGAGGCAACTCTTAACAATTCTCGATAGGAAACCTCTAATTCATGTCTTCTAATATTCATTCTCGCTCATTTTCTGATAAAATTACTTCACCAAAATTGCGATTTTCATATAACCCAGGACCTGATACAACATTTAAATTTAGCTCTGTAAGATATCGTATCCGTTCATAAATCGCATGTTTGGTAGGGGTATATATTTAAAGGTTCTGATGTCCTAGTTCCGATAAGAGATTAAATCCATATAATAAAAATATTGGGTCCATTCTTAATCAGCATATCAACAATGTTACATCTCGTTCCAAATCTGTGAGTCACCGAACTCTTATAAAAATCTGCCATCACACATCGCAGATTTTAGAGTTATGCATTAAGGCTTTAAAAAATAATTTTTTTGAATTGCGATGCAAGGCAGAAGAGTAAGGGATCAATGAGGACCGTTAGATCTGAGTGAGATCAACGGTGGAGTTTAAATCGCACCCAGTGAGGTTTCACATATCGGAAATTTTAGTGGTTATTGTTAAAACCTCACTCGGTAAGTTATATTAATTGTGATGCGATAAAATATAAGGTAAGGCGATTGCGATGCGATGATACACATATCACATATCACATGAGATAAGTAATACGTTTATTGTTAAACATTAAATGTTACAATGAGAGGTGAGGAGTTCGCTGTGAATTGTGAAATCGCAATATCGCAAAATTGCAAAAGTGCTAAGTTGTGAAATCTGCGGGAAGATAAGCTATAAAAGGTGTGAAGTGCAACCGTGCATGATTGATCACCATTTGTGTGGGTCATAAAACCAATGTTCTGCCTGTATATTCTAATTTTTGTAGTCACACTGCATCAGTCATTTATTGCAAGAATATTATCGGTGTTTCCTTTTTATTGAAAAGATTTAATATTACGATAGGACTATTATCCGATATTAGATCCACTCCATAGTAGTTATCCATCGCACATGCTCATGTCATGATTTTACATCACAAATATTATATCGCATTGCAAAAAACTCAAATAAAGGTTTGTCCTAAGATCTTCCGATGTGATTAAACACCGATATATGTCTCTCCACCATTGTCTTTTAATTATTATAGAAAGCACTCAATCGCATATCCGCAAAGGTGGAAGTCGTGGCTTTTAAGTTATGCATTAAAAAGAATCTCAAAATGCAAAACATTTGGCAAGGCACTGACGTATACGATCATTAATTCATATTTTTTCTCTTCTATTTTGAATTTCGCTCCATACTTTTCATATAAAGATTCAAATCCTCTGCATATATTATTACATTATTCGGGATTTTGAATATAATTTTATATTTTGGGGTTGATATGGATTGAGAATGGAAGAAGTTGTTAGACTCTCTCACAAAACAATAATAAATCCAAAAATAAATAAATGAATTAAATATTACAAGTTAGGAATTTATGCCTAACTCTTGGGTTGTTCCTCTAAGATAGGAGTTAGTTTAGGTAGCTCCTATATTGGTGTGTGTTTGGTTGAGAAATTATCTCAACAAGGTGTTCAAGATAGCATGTAATATCTTGAGACACTGTCTCCTCGTCTATTTAATTGTAAAATTACATTCTTTTAATAATGAGAAAAATATGTGAGGAAGCCATGAGGCTAAAGAATTTTCTGCCATTATTTGGTGTTTGGTTTTTTATATGTTTTTTCTATATTTGTCTGAGTTAATTTGATTTTCAATATGTGGTATTAAAGCATGAGTGAGGACTGGTTCTGTGGAGTCGTTGACTATGAAAATTGAATGTAATTCAGGGTCATATAGTAGGTTATTGTTGAAGAAAGTTGCCCAACATTGGTGTAAAGTAATGTATCGTTGTTGTTAGCTGAGTTGAGGGTTGAGTAGAGGGTGACATTTGATTGAGTTTAGCGTGTGGTAAATCTGAAAACTGTGAGAGGCCATGGGTAAGAGAACTATAGGTCAAGGCTCTATATGGAAAATCATCACCGTATGACGGATTCACGGTGGGCGCCAAAAATAATTTCACAACACGGATCCTTCAAAAAATAAATGCAGTGCTGAGTTTGTAAAGCTCTGCCGTCTTGCTGTATCGGAGCAGCGTTTCCTCACGAGCAGCATTTCTCATAGCAGACTAGCAGATCTCATCTGCCTCTGCAACGTGTTCAAAACAAAAAAAAATATATGTGTAACCTCAGTTGCATCTCAACATAGAGTAAGCATACCAGCTTCTACACAAATAGTTTTTAACTGTGTACCATTAAAATCCTCAGTGGAACATGCAAGCTATTCAAAGTTGACATCTGGATGAACAATATTTTTTCTTGAATGAATCTGTAAAATCTTTGCCTATGCATCCTCTGTTTGGTGAGGGAATTCTAAATTCTTGTCTAGACGGCCTGAATGCATTAGAGCTGGATCTAAAATATCTACACGATTTTTTGCTACTATGACCTTTATACGTTCATCACTACTAAATCCATCCAGTAATTGATTCAGTAACTCAAGCATAGTGTGTTGCACTTCTCTATCTCCACTTCGCTTTCAAAACTCTTTGTTCCAATTGCATCAACCCACATTCCTCTCCAACCCACGCAAAATTCCCTGAATGTGGTTTTCAGTCAGTGATCCATCACTGTACGAGCCTGAGTATAAAACTCTGCACCTATGCCTATGGACGGGATGTTATGAATTTGAGCTGAAATTGACCCCTGGATGGCTTTAAAACAACAAAAATTTCTAGCTCAGTTGTGGTTTACAATCACAGTTCTTGAGCAGGAATTGGAGTGTGATTCAAGACAAACGCTGAAGGAACCATTTTGACAAAGAATTGCAGGTTTTTTGTTTTGTATTTTTTTTTTTCGATTTGGGATTTTTCCAATTTTTTTGTTGTGTGTTTGTTTATTCATTGTACAAATCCATCATCGAGGAAATTGAATTCAAAATAGAACGATAGAGCAAGGGGTTTATCTCTTTGAAATTTTGGACGTCAATGCATGTAGCTCCAATGCTAGAGATGGCCTAGAAGACGGTGCCCGAGGATTAGAATTTTTGGTGATGATTCTTTTTGTAATGACTCATGCTAATGACATTTTGCAGTCCATCTCTCTGCATAATTAAACCCCATCTTTTTTTTTTGACATCTCCAAGAAATTTTTCCTCTCTTTTAAAATTCCAAATGATTCTGGTAGCGAGCCGCTCTTCAAAACATAAATTTTCCATGCATAGTTAGTGGGAAGCGACAAATTGCATAGATTGGTGAATAACATAAAAAAGAAGGAGGATTTGGAGCTGAATGACCTTTGTAACATTTGATAAGGGAGAAATTTTTTCACTGCTTATATATGTTTCCTGAGGAAGATCAGATCCGCTTGATGAATACTACAGGTTCCCATGAGCTAGTCTTGTATTCTGCAAGGTAACATGGTTAGGGTAGAATTGGCTAAGGGTTGAATATTTTGGCATATATATGGGCAGAATTCTATGTATATCCCCGCATTTCTAGAACAATTTGAGATCATTGAAATGAATGTGGTTAGACCAATGACTGTGAAGCAAAGCCCGTGAAGTCTACTTCAAATCAAGGAGTCTTTCAAATCCAGCAAGTTGTTTTGAAATTATACTACTTCTTCATAAAAGTATAAAATATCCCTTGCTGAAGTGCAGAATTTTTTTTTTTTGGGTCATAGGAGCAATATGTAATTTGTGGAGTGATAAGTTTAACTTTTTTTGTAATATCTGAAGTGAAAAGTTGATTTTGGTTACTTTTTGGAGAGATAAGGTGTATTAATTTTTTAATGAGTGATTTTTGGGAGACATAAGTGATCATAGATTTTAATTGGCATGATAAGTTGAATTTCTGAGAATCTTTTTTGTATTTGGAGTGATAAGTGGAATTATTTTAGAGAAATTCATTGTCGAAATCCAAATTGTTTTTATACTTTGAGAGCATGTGGGAGATATAAGGGTAAATTTCAATGTGAATGTTTGATTCATGCAAATATAGTAAAAGGGGGTTTGGATATTTGTGATAATTGTAAAGGGATTTGAAGTTTGAAAGTTTTATGCAGGAGTTATAAGAGCACAACCATTACTATTGCAATACCTTCTAATTTCATATGTTTAACAAATTGTGTAGAGAATTATTATTGCATAATTCAAGTTGAAGATTTGTGCATCAATGAGCTAAGGAGGTTGAGTCAGTTTTGGAAGACATTTTTCTTTCAAAAAGTTATGGAACTCGTATTCCATGAAGATTTTGTGAAGCTGAGTGATTATGTACTTCAAATTTTAATAAAGATATCATTTTTTGGTGATTGTGTTCTAGATCCACCCGAAATTGAATAATGGGATCTTAGGTACACCATGTGCATGTTTGTGATGGCGCGTGTTTTTATGACTTCATGTTGTTGCTTATGACTTGTGTCTAGTTTTGACACATAAATGATCTTATTTAAATACATTAATCTCAATACAAACAAGAAAAACATCTGTAACAAAGCCGCTACAAGGAAGGATAATTAAGCTCAACACATACATTTGAGTCACTACAACAAATAATAAAAGTTTTTCAACATCAACATTCTACCTCAACAAGCAAATTCACTTAATACAATCAAGTTCATGTACCTGCAAACTCCAGCATTTCAAAGCAAAGTCTACATCACTACAATCAAGTTAATGAATCTGTAAACTTCAATGTTTCAGAGCACAGTCTACATCAACATTTTTGAACTTGTAATCAAACTCAAATTCCATTGAATTGTAAGGGTGCATTCTTGGTTGAAACCGACACCCAAGTTTTGAATTGAGTCAAATTAAGTCAAATTAAATTCATTGTAGTGATTTATTAAAATCATTAAGTGTTTTTGGGTGCATTTTCGACAGTGTTCGACACCCTTTCTTTAAGAAAAATCAAGTGAATGCGCAATTTTTAACTCTAAAGAAAAGAAGCAACAAGTTCACATCTCCTGCAAGCGAGCGTGAGTATTCATTCAAGAAATTTGTGTCTAGTCAGTACAAATTTCAAACCTTTAAGTGAGCCAGCATGAATTTCATTGTAGCTATGATCAAAGCAACCAAACAAGTTCAACTCTAACATCAATCAAGCAAGTTGAAATCTACATCAAGCGAGCGTGCCTATTCATTCAAGTGAGCATGAATTCATCAAGCAAGTCAAGTAAGCAATCGTCATCAAGCGAGCATGAATACAAGAGTTCAAGCAAGAAAATTCTACAATTCTAGCAAGTGTTCCAAGCAAGCGCAATAAGCAACCAATCAAGCGAGCATGCCATTCAAGCCACATAGCAAGTGAGCCTGTCATTCAAGTAACAAAATCAAGTGAAACAGTTCAAAGAACGACATCTACAACAAGAGAGCCTGAATTCAAGAGAGCGATTTCAAATGGCGCAACACATCAAGCTAATAGAAGTTCTCCACAATTTGATCATCTCAAGTGATGAAGACATGGTGCACATCAGCAAAGAAACTCTTGTTGGTCTTTCACGGCATCTACAAAAAACAAATGAAACCATTGAGTTTCTGCAACTAGAGTCACAACTACAAAGAAATGAGTTACAAGAGAAGAGTGGTGCTTCAAAGTCTTTGAACCATACAGCTAAAGATGATTCTAAGTCATTCATCCAAACAACTTCAAGTGTCAAAATTGTTCGAATTCAAATTTCTTCCAAGCCCATCATCAAGCCGTGGGAAGAAATTCAAAATAACAAGAATTGACGAGGCTTAGGATATGTCAAAAATGACACCAACTTGCTTATCCCCAATTATTCAAAGCCAATTAAGTTCACCAATGCAATATTTCTTACACAAATTACCTCAGCAAGTTCTGAGAAAGTTGCACACAAACAGAAATGCACGCAACCTGAAGTTGAAGTCAAACCGAAATGTCCTCATTGTCAAAGAACTGGTCATATGGAAGATTAGTGTTTTTATCCCCATCCTTGTCACCATTGTGGCAAGCCCAATCATTCCTTGGAGCAATGTCACAAAAGCCAACAACAATCAGCTAGATTGAAGATACATTATGAATGGATCGATCCTTGGAAATGGTCATCCACAGTCAAAAGATTGTCTTAGTTCTACAACCAAATACAATCGCACATAGTGCAACCAATAGTCAAAATATGATGGTACTCTCATGCAGTTGAACGGGGGAGTACACCATTGTAAAAATCCTACACTTGAAGGGGGGGAGTTCGTGAAAACTTTCCAGAGAAGTGTCTCTTCTTTCAGCTGATAAAGGGGGGGAAATTTCAATGAAATTGACAGTGGTTGTCAGACTGAAAGTCTCAACAAAACCAGCAAAATCAACTAGTGGGCAGCTTCCATAGCCAGTGGGCATCGACAAATTCTCCAGTGGGTAGTCGACAGCAAAGAAGCAGTGAGCAGTTTTCAATACAACAAAAGCAACAGAGAGTTTTTTTTTACATCATCAGCCAGTGGGCGTTGAACAAATTTTTTCAGTGGACAAAGGATGATAATTTCACACAAAGGACAGATGAATCCTTTTGCAACTTGTCACGTGGTGGAGTTGTTAAGCGAAATTCAGAGATGAATCAGACATGTAGCTGACACATGCTCTCTTCAGATTGCAGTTTTTCAGCATCCAACTTTGGCGGTTTTTAGGGCAATGTTTTTGAGGATCAACATGAGAACTTGGAAGATGGTTCCTCATTATTATTTTGGATTTATCATTGAAGGGGGGAATGTTAGCCTCTCTCACAAAACAATAATAAATCCAAAAATAAATTAATTAATTAAATATTACAAGTTAGGAATGTGTGCCTAACTCTTGGGTTGTTCCTCTAAGATAGGAGTTAGTTTAGGTAGCTCCTATATTGGTGTGTGTTTGGTTGAGAAATTATCTCAACAAGGTGTTCAAGATAGCACGTACTATCTTGAGACACTGTCTCCTCAGCTATTTAATTGTAAAATTACATTTTTTTTAATAATGAGAAAATATGTGCCCGTTTAGGCATGGTCTAGTGGCTGGATGACTGTTGTTTCATTCTTGCCATCAGGCAGGTCACGTTCAAACCTCATCTCAACTGGAACGCCCTTGCTGTGTCATGGCTCAGAGGTTATATGGTAACCGGGTTTGACCATGGGTCTCCCGTGTAAAAACTGTCAGTCGTTGCCGATTCCTCTGACTCACAAAAAACAAATAATGAGAAAAATATGTGAGGAAGACGTGAGGCTAAAGCCTTTTCCGCCATTATTTGGTGTCTAGTTTTTATGTGTGTTTTCGTATTTTTCTCGAGTTAATTTGATTTTCAATAGGATAAAAAGAGAACATCTCATATTCATTGTGGCAATTCATAAAGAATCATATCTTCATCCTCACTTCTGATGTATTCGATTTATTCTAGATTCATTGAACATGAAACAATGCTTTCTTTTAGTTAACTACTTCTTTTACTTTAGATTTAATAAATAATGATTTTGGGTCAATAAAAATTCTTCATGTTTTTAATTCTAATTAAAGAAAGAAGTTATCTTGCATTGGAGAAAATCATCTTTCTCAGGTAATATTAAATTCAATTCTCCAATGGTAAGTTTCATGTGCCCACTTTCATTTATTTCCATTTCTTCATTTTTGTTTTAGTTTTTGTAGTTCTCGAACTCTATTTTTCAGGTCTTCATAAAATTTTTGCACCTCTACCAGATCAATTTTCAAAATTTCTTTTTGCTCTATGAGATTCTTGAAAGAGAAGCAGTAATGAGCCTTATCAAATCAGCTAGACTGGGGAGTTTCTGAACCTCGAGTTTGTTTCTTTAAGCATTACTTTCATTAGAAAATAGTTAAGGTGATTTTTTGCAGGTTTTGTCATGAAGAAGAAAATTTGCAACAGAGAGAAATTTCTCATTCAGCATATTATCTATCATAACTGTTATTTTCACCCTCTACATTTTGAGGACCTCATTTCTTATAACTCTACAAGATAAAAATTTTAAAATCTCAACATAGGAATGAACGTACATATGCTTATTTTCTTTCATAATCCTTTGTTGAGAAATTCATATAAGTGGTCTTGTTAGAGTTTCTCTTTTAAATTTTTTTTTTATTTTAGTTTTTTCTGTCTTCATTTTCTTATTCGCTGATTTCTTTTCTTACTTCAGTTTAGGAATTATTTTCCTTTTACTTTCAGCTTTGATTTAATTTTGGTGAATTTTCCATGATATGTGTAAAAGGAATTTTTTTTACCTTACAGTTGTTGACATACATGGGAAATATTTTACTCTAAATATTTAAGTCAATTTCATTTATCATTAAAAGCATATCTTTATGGAACCATAAAGTCATTTTGCTTTAAATATTTTTCAATTAGGAACACACATCCTTTCTAAGTGATTGAGTTTACTTTTTAAAGGAAAGAAGTGATTTGAGTTTAACATGATGAATCCCTCACACCTCTCCACATAAAATCCTCTTGTTGATAGTTCTAGGGAAGGAATCTGGAGTAAACATTATGAAATAGTATGTCCAGTAAACATAAATCTCTATTTTCCATCTCACCTCTTTCACTCAAATACATCATAAATAAAAATCTTACAAATGCACTTATCAAAAGGGTGATTAAAAGAGGAAGCATGGGAAATACAAGTAAACTCGTCGGGGCTATAGATGCTCGTTGGCAGCAGGACTAAGCGTGTATGGCATAAAAAACATCTTTGTCGGGGTACTATTCAGGCTTGTTGGCAGCGAATCAATGCCATAGACAATCAAAAAATGGAGATATGCTTTATCAAAATCTCTTATCTCTACCTTCTTCTATTTTCCACATGAGGAAAATTTAAAAAGAAAATTTTCCCAAATTTGGATTCATCACTTTTACTCGAGTCAGTTTTTAAAGTATGTTGGAACACTGAAAGGGAATCAGTATTTCTTTTCAATCGTTAATTATTGCCAGTTAGATTCTTCATAATTAAAGACAGAGAGATATATATAATAATGATATTAAGAATTAAAGAGAACTTCAATCCCTTTTTAATAATAGTATACAATAGATGAGAGAAGGGCACCAACCCTTTTAATGAAACAGACACCAACCTGTTTGCCAAGCACCAACTTGGACTTTGATGAGGCTCCGACCTCTAGGGCTTCAACGCTATCTTCTCAAGGCACCAACCTTGTGTTTAGGGGCACCTACCCCAAGGACACCAATCCCTCAGTTTTCTTTCTAATAGAAAATGTGTGATGTACTTACTTGACTGTCATCAACAAGATTCTTCACTGTACTTTGTCCATCATGTGACTTCAATAGTCCTCACATAAGTCTGAGTTGTAATATCACTAGTCCAAGCCCTTAGTTTCTCCACGGGTCTGAAGTTTATTAACAAGTATGAGCCTCTTGGGCTATGGCTGCAAGCCTGAGCCTTTAAACTACAGGTCCTCTCCAAATGACTGTCCTTGATCTGGTGTATAACTCAAGCTCCACAGGTCCGAGCCCTTATATCACTGAACCGAAGTCCTGTAGATGGTCATTGATCTGCAGTCCTGTATGTGGTCACTGATCCAAAGTCTCAACTAATCCAAGTTGTTACAAACACGTGTTTGCTATCCTCCTTCCACAAGTCTGAGATGAGGTCTTGTCCGAGTTTCAATTCTTAAGGACAGTCCAAGGTAAGGAAGGTATCCACCACAGAAGTAATAACCCTGCCTGAGACCGATTAGGACTATAAGGAGTCTGATCCTTCATAGATGTCTATCCTCAGATCCGAGGTATAGCAATGATTCTAGGTATAGTTTGAGCCAATAATTTAAGTCTCTTACAGGTCTGTTCAAGCCTTCACAGCCCACTAATCCGGGGCCTCTTTAGATGAATGTCCAAGGTCTGTAGTCTAAGCTTTGAAGGAAGAATAACCCAAACAATATGCTTTTTAAGTCCTCCTCGGCCTTAGTTCACAAGATGTGAACTCTCCTCAATGTTCTGTGTTTCTCGGATGTTCTTCATCGAATTGCTGACTAGAAATGAATGAACGCAAATTTATATATATAGTGGTTTGTCCCATTGGAAGAAAGGCCGACATTATATGACTGCATAGGTCAGCTTCACTGCAAATATATATTTTTTTATCTTAAAAATTCAATTTCTCACAAATTAATGGGAGTTTCGAGGCAAGTAAGAGCTTGTTGGAAAGAGGGAAAAATCCTCTTTAATATGGTCTAGGATTCATTGTGAAAGGATGCCTCCAAGGTGTCTAAATTTATTTTTCTTTGTGACTATTCATAAAATTTTAGTGCGGAAGGTGATTGGGACAGTAAGAGATCATTAGAGCTTCTTCATCATGGTGTGTCTTCCATGTCATCATATGTCATAGTGCAGCATCTATCAATCTTCCATTAAGAGAGCTCATCAAGAGAGCTTATATTCCATTCAATGACAATTATTGACCAACAATCTCCCCCTTTGTCATTGATGGAAATATTATAGAACTCTCTCCCCCTTTGACATCAATGGCAAATGGGGTGCCCAAGTACTCCCCCTATCATGCTGCTCCCCGTGACATGCTGCTTGATTTAATGTGATGCAAGAGCAATGACCCCCATCTTTTGGCGAAGATACTCAAATGCTTCTCGTGGAAGGGGTTTTGTAAAGATATCCGCAATTTTCTCTTTTTTATTGACGTATTCCAACTTGATATTGTGTTCAGCAACTTGTTCACGAATAAAGTGGTATTTGATTGGAATATGTTTGGTTCTTGAGTGCATCACCGGAGTCTTTGAAAGACCGATGGCGCTAGTATTGTCACAAAAAATAGTAATTGGTTGCTTATTTTCTATGTTGACATCCTTCAAGGATTCCTTCATCCTGTTGTAGCCGCTACAACACCACCCAAAATTTTGGGTATATTTAAAATTTCGGGGTCCCCCTCTGCTCGCCTAGGCGTTAAAGTCTTTCACCTAACCCGCAGCCAACAACATCCCACCGACCTATCTCTAATCCCTCATGAGTTGTCTCATCACCATGACTTGATGTTGTCGCTGCAATCACGCCATATGTGGGAAGGATCATCCGGCATGCGACAGAGCACTCGTATCACAGCCGCATCTCGTGTAATGAGATTGCCATGCATACTTTTAAGTGGGAAACTTTTGTATGTTAACAATTAAAGGCCCTGTCGCCGTAGGTCATTAAGCATGTGGTTTGAATACCTCTGTTACATTTGCTAGTCTCATATGTTTTATCTATGGGCACCACTATCAAAGAATAATTATGATTGTCGTAATGTTCTACACAGGTCGACCCACGGGTAACAGACTCCTCAGTCGTGTCGCGACATCGAGGGAAATGAAACTGAGCTCAACGGCGAGGCCAAAGTTGCGGAACAGGGGAGGAGGAGGAGCAAGTGACCAGTACTGTTTAAAGGAGAATAGTATGATATGTGTCGATCAGAGAAAGAACCTTTTGTGTCACCAACGCAGAAGGTGTGCTTCATTAGCGCACACCAGAATTGTGGAGATACTGCACAATGCCAGCTCCGTGTCGATGTCTGTATACAAAGGAACATTTGTCGCCATTTCGACAAGTCTAGCATTAATTATGGCCCGGTGAACAAAGCAAAATCAGGAGATCTCATTGAGGTGTGACATTCTCGTTCAAGGCTTTATCGTGCCAAGTGGCAGTGCGAAAGCATATGTGTTGGTGTGGCAAGACAACGACAGAGTTTCAAATATGTGAGCGCATCTCTGGAAGCAGCATTTATGGATCCTTAGCTACATAATGTGAAATTATTGATGCTGCAAGGAGTACAAAGCGAAACAAGGAAATGGCATTAAAACCCTAGTCGCCTTGCTCTTTCATATCCATAAGGTTTATCTATGCGGAACCATAAGGGATGGGGAACTGCAAATTGAACCTAAGAGGTAATGATTAAACGCATGCGCCTTTGGAAGATTGGCACCTTGATGCATATGCAAATAGTCTCTATAAATACCAAGCAGAAAGGCTCAATATTAGAAGGGCCATTAATGTGGCTTGAGTATCATTTTTCGACTCACGATCTTTCAAAACAAGAAGCCTTTATATTATGAGGTAAAGTGAATGATCGAATTAAGACCAGACTCGAAAACATGGGTTTCAAAAACACCAGAGATCGTGGAACCAAAGCTATGGGGGAACTTTGTAAAAGGGGCGCGCATCCATATATCCCATACAAGGCACCAACATATTTTGTAAGGCCGTTGCATTGAACACAAATATTTTTATGATGGAGTTTGCGAAGTTATTTTTAAAGCATGAAGCAAAACTATAAGGTGCGCCTCCGGTGGACCAAGGTCATAAATGTTATATAACCAGAGCGCACTATGTCTTTTCCAAAACATATAAGATGTCATTCGATGGCATGTAAAAGGGTTGGTCAACCTTATGTTTGAATATTGCGAATCACAACTATATGAGCACACGTTGCGGGAAGAAACGCATGCACGGGGTCCCACGTTGCATGGGCGCAAACCTTCGGTGTTTTCGAGCAAATACATGCGGTTGGTCATCCAATTCGTGGTGCAGAGTGCAATATTCTTCAAACCATGAGGATCGTGTTATATAGTAAGGCGTTCGGATCATATTTCTAACAGTCAAAGTTATGTTTAAAATGCAGTCAGAGTGTATGACCAGCCTACTGAAATGCGTTATAATAACTTCGGTGCATTATTGATAGGTGCAAACAGTGTGATGCCGCGGTTTTAATCCACGTGAGGTGGTGGCCTTAGCATAAAACAAAATTTGTTATCTTTGTGCGCTAACGATAGGAGGAAAGCCAAATGGTCAAGGGTGTATATTTAAAGCTAAGGCAAAAAGGTGATTTTTAAAACATGAAGTAAAATGTTCCAACGGCGGGTTTCAATCTACAATGAAACGTTTGGAACGCATACATATATAATGGTCAAAGTTATTTGTTTTGTTTTAAAACACAAGCAAACTGCATGGATTCGAACGTGTAATATCTACGTTGCATGTAATGGTCAAAGTACGTTGAAACTCAGCGCAGGATGACAGGGACAAATTGCATGCGGCGCAATGGTCGATGGCAGGTCCAACTCACGTAAAGGCTTGAAGACAAACAGATATTTACAATGGTCAGCTTTACGATTAAGGCACAAAGCAATCAGAACCTTGTGAAAATTCACGACAATGGAACTCGAACATCTCAATGGTGCAATTTTCATCTTGTTAAAACGTTTTGAACGAATGTCTAAATGGTCCACGTTTATACATGCACATGGAGCGGAGTGCTGCAACAACGGAGCTACACGTCCACATACATAGAGCCCAAGCTTCGAGGGCGGGGTTTCAAATCATGTTATATGATATTCGGTCAAACCTTGTGTTTAAATGAAGAGCCAACTAACGACGCTGTTATAATAACGGCTACGTAATATCTGGCCTGAAGACAACAGAATTGGCTATCTATAGCCGCGATTTTAAAGGGTACAAGGTTACTGTTTTGTTGGAGGAAATCGTGTTCTTTCTGCCAGATTCTCTGTATGCCAGCACGTAAAGATAGCTGTTCCCATAACACTCAGCTGTTTATTTGTTTCAAATTAGGAATGGCCCGCTGATGGAGAAGGTTTCCCAGTGCCGAGCGTTACATGCATGAACCGTGTCACTGACCAGCGTTCTGGTGGAAACAGGAAATGAGTGTCATAATGCAGCGCAAATTCAGTGATGACAGCATGAGAATGTGGAAATATAATTCCAAGTTGAATGCATGCACGTAAGTTTCGCTGAGACAGCTCTATCATCGCCATTGAATATTGACCTGTCTAGGGAAAAGAAAAACGCTCCGTGGGAAACAACCATAGGTTTCGTTTGATTCAGCAGAAGAAAGGTCTCAGACACGTTACGCATTCAAACGGTGATATGGAAACAAAATTAACGTAGTTATCAGTGCAGCTCTGCATAGTACGGTTGTAAAAGTAATTTTCAGGACCAGGCGCCATTTTGCTGAAGTATGGAGGAATACACGAAACGATTCTATGAGAGAGCGATTCTATGAGAGAGGCAACGAAAGCAGAATCGATGACTTGCATGATTTGTATAATTGTTCATCCACATGCAGAATCCCAGTCCATAAAGATTTCTCGTGGCAAATGATACAGATTTTCAACTATCGTGTAATGAAGGCGCCGATGCTAAATCTCTGCAACAAGCGAAAGTCATGCGCCAAGGTTCCTTTCATGGATTTATTAGTATCCGACACTGTCATCAGCGCATACTGGCTGAGTTTGCTCGCTCAGTAAATGAAGCGTGGAGTGCGAAAAGACCGAGATCAATATGTCACATTTTGAGGCAGTTATTGATAAAGTTTTCGGTGGAAGAAAGGAGGACCGTAGCATATCGTGAATTAGGTCATGCTGTAGTAGCTGGTTGGTTTGCAGATCATGCAGAGCCACTCTTGAAATCAACTATTGTTGTTCTCATATTCAAGACGAACCATCTTATCCATCAGCACTCTCTGCTCTTTCATCTCAAAATTGGATAACATTTTGTTCTTCATATCTAAAGCTTATTACATCCTTAGTGATCAGTTCTCTAGATCGCGGTTTACAGTCATTAACTGAGCCTCCAAAAGAGCAGGTGAAAACTCTCTGGCAGCCAGTAATTGCCATGGGAGTCTCCATGTTTACAATCTAAGAAAACTGGACCACACAGGGGTCTAAATTCATTGCTTCTCTTTCACAATTAATTAAAGTGCCCTTAGCATTATTATCAGTCAATCTATGACCTCTGTTGTTTTATTGCAGGAAGAACCTTCGAGTTTGCGCAAAGAGAAAATGCCTTCTCCAGCAAATAGTAGGACCTGTTCAAACAAGCGCATCCCCATGACTCTCCAAAGAAAGCACTTTATGCTCGAGAGCACCCGGCCACATTCACCGAAAGAAGACTACAGCTCGCAGATATGCCAAGATCGCACATCTTCGGTTTGCACCTTTTGCGACCCAGCGACCTAGCGATCTAGTCGCAAGGTCGCAAGGTCGCATACTTTCAGTTTTTAGCCGTTGCAACCCTGCGACCCAGCGACCTAGTCGCAAGGTCGCAAGGTCGCATTTCTTTGGTTTTCAGCCTTTTGCGACCCTGCGACTCAGCGACCTAGTCGCAAGGTCGCAAGGTCGCATTTCTTTGGTTTTCAGCCTTTTGCGACCCTGCGACCCAGTGACCTAGTCGCAAGGTCGCAAGGTCGCATTTCTTTGGTTTTCAGCCTTTTGCGACCCTGCGACTCAGCGACCTAGTCGCAAGGTCGCAAGGTCGCATTTCTTTGGTTTTCATCCTTTTCGCGACCCTGCGACCCAGCGACCTAGTCGCAAGGTCGCGAGGTCGCATTTCGTCGTTTTCCATCTGCGACCCACGATCTAGCCGACTCAGTCTGTCGCAAGGTCGCACCTGGCAGTCTCACAACCTCGCGACCCCGCGACCCGCCACCCGCAGTCGCAACAACAGCAAACTAAGCTCGCAGTCGCAACAACGGCCAAAGGTGTCGCAGAAGAATGGGTCTAAGGCAACCCCACCGTCAAGAAGTCAACAATAAGAAGCCCCTAACTGCGCTTTGGCATTACAAATACTCCCACGGGACATTGGAGAAGGGGCTTTTTCTTTTGGAAAACTCAGGAGCTACAAGCATTGTATTTAAAGATCTGACACTTGAGCATATGAATATAGAATCTTGTTAAAACACCCTATGGTTATGATGTGTTTTGCTGTATGAACACTTTGTGTATTTCCTTCAACAGTTTCAGAATATCCTATGATTAATGAAGCTGCTCTTTCATGATATCGTTTATACTTTATGGCTATCCGTGTTGTATCAATGATGTTCATGGTATTATCTGTTATATTAATGAATGTTAATAAACTATTTTGTTAGCATTTCGTTTCATCTTTCAGGAAGTGCAGAGGTATCTTATCATAAAGAACTATTTCTTGTGTGATCAGACTACTGTACAAGCAATTACCCCACAAAAGATGTGTTGCTAATGACATCTCTTGAGGTGTATGTGCTTTATCTATAATCTTGCTACACATAGTGTTTGATTCATGTTTAACACGTTAATCTCGTATTCTATATCAGGTGAATAAGTGTATGTCCGCAGGTTCAAGCAGGTTCTTTTGAGACCGAAGAGAAGTCATCTTAAGTGGTAGCCGGACCCACACTCCGGACGGGATCCCTACTCCAAACGGTTTAAGGTCTAATTGGGACTTTCTGCCGGGGAGATCCCCTACTGTTGGCCGGACAAATTTTCCCGTCAACACATCCATAGAATTTGTGTACAACAATCAGCAGTGGCTATATATTCGGCTTTAGCTGTAGAAATGGATATAGATGATTGTTTTTTGCTGAGCCAAGATACAATACAATCTCCCATAAAGAATGCATTTCCACTGGTACTTTTTCGATCATCCACACTTCTGGCCCAATCAGCATCAGAATAAGCTGTCACAATAAGATTTGAACTCTTAGGATACCAAAGACCGAAATCAGTCGTTCCTTTCAGATATCTAAGAATTCTTTTCACACCTGCTAAATGGGATTGTTTAGGACTTGACTAAAATATCGCTACCATTCCTATTGCTTGCATAATATCTGGTCTTGCATCAGTTAAGTATAGGAGAGCTCCAATTATTGACCTGTAAAGAGTTGCATCTATTTGGGGGGTATCATCGTCTTTGCTTAATTTACAATCTGTGGTCATTGGTGTGCTCAT
Organism: Pinus albicaulis; assembly: GCA_034641835.2. Classification (NCBI taxonomy): domain Eukaryota; kingdom Viridiplantae; phylum Streptophyta; class Pinopsida; order Pinales; family Pinaceae; genus Pinus; species Pinus albicaulis. Next base: position 26,937,570 of record CM076583.1, on the reverse strand, counting down.
AGGTGCACAATCTTCCATCCCATATATTTTAAGCATGTCTTTAAGATATTTTGCTTGAGATAAAAACATGTCTGTAGAGGTTTGAGATATTTGTAGCCCAAGAAAGTAAGACAACTCATCAATCATTGACATCTCAAAATTTTTGGACATATTTAGAGAAAATTCATGGCTCATTTCTTCATCGTTGCTAGCAAAGATTAGATCATCGATGTAAACAAGAGTGATCAGAAGTTTTTTCTTGTCCATCTTCATGTAGAGATTGATACCTGCCACTCCCTTTATGAAACCTTTTTGTTGCAGATAGTGATCCAACTTTTTCATACCATGCTCTAGGGGCTTGTTTTAATCCATACAAGGCCTTTTTTAGTTTGCATACAAGGTCTTTTCCTTCAGCAAGATCAAATCCTTCCGATTGCTCCATGTAAACTTCCTCCTTGAGATCTCCATTTAGGAATGCTGATTTTACATCCATTTGATAAACCTTGAATCCTTTTGAGCAAGTAAATTCTAGAAACATTCTTATGGCTTCCATTCGAGCTACTAGTGCAAAGGTTTCTTCGAAGTCAATTCCTTCGATTTGCGAGTATCCTTTGCAGACAAGTCTAGCTTTATTTCTGATGATTTGTCCATCTTCATTCATCTTGTTTTTGAATACCCATTTTGCTCCAATTATATTTTTATCTTTTGGGCGAGGTACTAGTTCCCAAGTCTCATTTTTTTCGATTTGAAACATTTATTCTTCCATGACCTTTATCCAGTGAGTATCTTTGCTTTCTTGAGAAAAATTTTCAAGTTCTATTAAAGATAATAGAGCCACATCATCTTTTCTAGGGGTGCTTATCATCCTTCTTCGAGTTTGGATTCCTTCATCTATATTTTTTATGACATGTTCTTCTGGATGATATCTTTGAACAAAATTGATCTTGGAGGGAGTTTATGAAGATTCATTTTGAGGTTCTCTTTGAGGTTCTTCATTCTCCTCTTCTTTTTCAGGTTGTTCTTCTTCACTTTGTTCAAAGAAAGGCTCAACTTCATGATCTTGAATTCCTTTTTCTGGAAGGCCTTCATCAATATTTACATCAATGCTTTCCACTATTCTTCGTAGATGATAGTTGTAAAATTTGTAAGCTTTGCTCCTAGTGGAGTATCCAAGAAATATTCCTTCGTCAACTCTTGAATCGAATTTACCTGGTGAGTCATCATTTATTTTTATGAAACATTTACTTCCAAAAACCCTGAAATATTTTACTGAAGCAGGTCTTCCTTTCCATAATTCAGAAGGAGTCTTTTCATTATTTGGTCTTATTTGAGTTCGATTTAAGGTGTAAACTGCGGTGCCAACTACTTCTCTCAAAAATTTTGGTTGCAAATCGGCTGCTAGTAGCATTGTCCTTACCATTTCTTGAATGGTTCGGTTCCTTCTTTCAACTACTCCATTTTGATGGGGTGTCCTAGCAGTAGAGAGTTCTCTTTCGATTCCATTCTCTTTATAGAATTTATTGAACTCTTTTGAGGTAAATTCTCCTCCTTTTTCCGTTCTAAGACACTTAATCTTAGAATATTTCTCATTCTCAATGAGTGCCTTAAGATTTTTAAAACATTCAAATGCTTCGGATTTATATTTTGTGAAATATTTCCACATAATTCTAGTATAGTCATCAAAAAATAGAGAAAAGTACCTTTCACCCTAAAGAGCTGGAGTTCTAGTTGGCCCACACAAATCAACATGAATAATTTCCAAAGGTTTTGTTGTTGAGAACTCCTTAGTTTTGTGGCTAGTTCTAGTTTGCTTTCCATGTTGGCATGGGCCACATACAACTTGATTTGGTCTGAAAATTTTTGGAATATCCCTTACTGCATTTATTTTACTGATGTTGACAAGGTTATCAAAAATTGTATGCCCTAATTGCTTGTGCCATAACCAACTTTCATATGTTTGACTTAAGTAACATTTATCTTCTTGGATTCTACTAAGAATGTAAACATTATCTGGTGTTCTTACTCCTTTCGCCACAAGATCTCCTGAGGACAAGTCTCTTATTTCAAATTTTTTTGTACTAAAGACAACATTATGTCCTTGGTCACAAATCTGGTTGACACTTAAGAGATTGTGTTTGAGCCCTTCTACCAGCAAGGTATTTTGAGCCTTTCCTAGTCCATTGACAAGGGTAGTAATCCCTTTTCCAGTGATTTTAGCAGATCCACTTCCAAAGGATATATTTCCATCTTTCTTGTTCAATGAGATAAACTTGTTTTGGTCACCTGTCATATGTCTCGAGCATCCACTATCCACGAACCAATGATTTTCTTCACTATGAGAAGATAGAGCTAGGCCACATTTATCAGTTTTGAGATTTACGTTTTTAGCTTTTTCCCTTTTGAGAGGGAAATTTTGTTCATTATGATCATAATCATCACATAATGGGAAAAACGGATCAAACTTAGCAAAAGGATCAAAGGAATTGTAAGTTTTGATTTTTTCTTGCTCTTTAGGCCCACACAATTGGTTTGGTTGATTATTCAATCTTGGTGCTTCATTCTTATGAGCCTTGCAATGCTTAGCTTGATGCCCAAAGTTTTTACAATTGTAACAATGCACAAGAAAAACAGTTTGATACCTTTTGAGGTATCCATAGCTTGAATCAAAATTCTTCCTTGGAGTTTCTCTTTCAAATCTTGGTTTTGAGATGTGACTTTTTTCCTGAGATGATTTTTCTTCTTTTGGATGGCAAGAGAGTACATCAGCATAACTTCTGCCATTATTCTTCATAATTGATGATTCTCCTTTGAAACCAATTCCAGACTTTTCATGTTGAGGTCTTTGAGTGTTAAGAATGTTGTTAAGAGCTAGAGAGCTTTGCCAACTCCTCTTGATTTACTCCAACTCCTTTCTTAGGGACACTATTTCAACTTCACGTTTTTCACAGATATAATCCTTCTCTTTTAACTTGATGTTCACGAAGTCTTCCCTTATTTTTGCTTCCTCTTTTTCTATTTTGAGAGAAATTATCTTCTTTTGTAGATTCTCATTTTCTTCAATGGCACTCATTAGCAAACTATCCATGTTTCTTTCATCTTCTATTTCTGAGTCATCATCATTTGTAAATGCCATGAATAGTGTTTCTTTGCTTCCAACATAATTACTTTCCTCATCTGATTCATCATCTCTTTCTTTGTATTTATGCACATTTCTAGTTCATTTCCTCTTTATGACTACGAATTCATCTTCATCAGACTCATCTTGTTTAGAGAAGAAGTTCTTCTTAATAAACCCTTTCTTCTTGTACATCATTATTTTAGAGTCATTTTCATCATCACTATCATGTTTATGAGGAAATTTTGCAGCGTAATGACCTATTCTTCCACAATTGAAACAAATAAGAGGGTACTTACCTTTTACCTTAGATCCCCTTTTTAGTCTTCGTACAAATTGAGCTAGCTCATTTTCAGTATCTGATTCATCATTGTTGTAATTCCATCATTTTCCTTATTTTGTAGATTTTGAGGCTTTGAAATCTGTTTCTTTGAAATTTGGGATCCCTTTCCTTATCTCATAGGCAATAATAATTCCATGAAGTTCATCCATCTTGAGATTATCTAGGTCCTTCATTTATTCTATGGCACTTACTTTGGAGTCGAATCTATCAGGAAGTGATCTCAGGATTTTTTGAACTATGGTGCTTTCTTCAATATTTTCCCCTAGTCTTTTAAGAGAGTTAACCACTTCAGCTACTATGAGGAAGTATGATGCAATATCTTATTCATCATCCATTTTCAGACTCTCAAATTGTCTTCTATAGGTTTGAAGCTTTGCCTCCTTAACTTTGGAGTCCCCATCATATAGAGAAGCCAATTTATCCCATACTTCTTTGGCTGAGTCACAGTTCATGACTTTCGTAAATTTGGAATTGGTGATTCCACTAGTGATGGAATTTAAAGCTTTGGCATTAGAAATGTAGGCTTTTATTTCATCTGGATCAGTTGGAAGACTGGTGGGAGCTTTGTATCCATCCAAAAAAGAGTGCCATACTTCAGGGCCAAGAGACATTAGATAGTAGGACATCCTATTTTTCCAAAAACTAAAATTTGTTCCATCAAAGATAGGGAGTTTCCCTGTTGCTTCCATGTTCTTCATTGTGCCTAAGAATCCTTCTTCCAGTTGTTAGGTTGATAATGAAGAAGATGGCTCTGATACAAATTGTTGGAAATAATGATAGGGGGGTGAATCAGTATTTCTTTTCAATTGTTAACTACTGCCAGTTAGATTCTTCACAATTAAAGACATAAAGATATATATAATAATGATATTAATAATTAAAGAGAACTTCAATCCCAGGGCACCAACCCTTTTAATGAAACAAGCACCAACCTGTTTTCCAAGCACCAACTTGGACTTTGATGAGGCTCCAACCTCTAGGGCTTCAACCCTATATTCTCAAGGCACCAACCTTGTGTTTAGGGGCACCTACCCCAAGGACACCAATCCCTCAGTCTTCTTTTTGATAGAAAATGTGTGATGTACTTACTTGACTGTCATCAACAAGATTCTTCACTGTACTTTGTCCATCATGTGACTTCAATAGTCCTCACATAAGTCTGAGTTGTAATATCACTAGTCTGAGCCCTTAGTTTCTCCATAGGTCTAAAGTTTATTAACAAGTTTGAGCCTCTTGGGCTATGGTTGCAAGTCTGAGCCTTTAAACTACAGGTCCTCCCCAAATCACTGTCCTTGATCTGGTGTATAACTCAAGATCCCCAGGTCCGAGCCCTTATATCACTGAACCGAAGTCTTGTAGATGGTCATTGATCCACAGTCTTGTATGTGGTCACTGATCTGAAGTCTCAACTAATTCGATTTGTTACAAACATGTGTCTACTATCCTCCTTCCACAAGTCTGAGATGAGGTCTTGTCTGAGTTTCAATTCTTAAGGACAATCCAAGGTAAGGAAGGTATCCACCACAGAAATAATAACCCTATCTGAGACCAATTAGGACTATAAGGAGTCTGATCCTTCATAGATGTCTATCCTCAAATCCGAGGTATAGCAATGATTCTAGGTATAGTCTGAGCCAATAATTTAAGTCTCTTATAGGTCTGTTCAAGCCTTCACAGCCCACTAATCTGGGGCCTCTTCAAATGAATGTCCCAGGTCTGTAGTCTGAGCTTTGAAGGAAGAATAACCCAAAAAATATGCTTTTTAAGCCCTCCTCGGCTTTAGTTCACAAGATGTGAACTCTCCTCAATGTTTTGTGTTTCTCAAATGTTCTTCACCGAATTGCTGACCAGAAATGAATGAACGCAGATTTATATATATAGTGGTTTGTCCCTATGAAGAGACACATCCATTGGAAGAAAGGCCTAAATTATATGACTGCATAGGTTGGCTTGACTGTATATATATATATATATATATATATATATATATATATAATCTTAAAAATTCAATTTCTCACAAATTAATGGGCGTTTCCTGGAAAGTAAGAGCTTGTTGGAAAGAGGGAAAAATCCTATTTAATATGGTCTAGGATTCATTGTGAAAGGGTGCCTCCAAGGTGTCTAAATTTATTTTTCTTTGTGATTGTTCATAAAATTTTAGTGCAGAAGGTAATTGGGACAGTAAGAGATCATTAGAGCTTCTTCATCATGGTGTGTCTTCCATGTCATCACATGTCATAGTGCAGCGTCTATCAATCTTCCATTAAGAGAGCTTATATTCCATTCAATGACAATTATTGACCAACAAAGTACTTAGCTTTACAAAATCATATTGAGGATGAACCAGATTAGTTGGTTTGAAACGTCGACCTAATGATGTGATTAATCCGAAAGTTCTGTTATCTACATTATGGATCACAAAATTCTTAGATCTAACAAACTCATATTTCTTAATCTATTTATGTGGAACCTATGGAAATGTTTTACTGATAGATGATTTCGTGATTTCCATTATCTTTAACCTTTGGGTAAATTTAAGTTCATTATCTTTAATCAGAGATAATTGGTTCTTCTCCCACATGTTGCCATTGTTGTGGTAAAATAAACCCCCCCCCCCCCCATTTTTTACTTATGTACTTCAAAAAATGGAGACATTTTCTACAATTTTTTTGGCTAAACACATTTTAGGATTTTGATTAAGTTAATTATTTTATAATTTTATAATTTTTCATTTCTTTATTGGATTTCTATTTTGATTGTTTCATTGAATCTGGTTTTTCATAAGCTTTCCAACAATACTTGTTTCGCTTCATTTGGTCAACCAGTTTGTAAATGACATTCCTTTGAAGTTTGATCATTTTCTCACTTGGGTTAAACAATGTATGAAATGTACAATATTTCAATTTTTGTTATTAATTTAATTCAATAATGCATTGATTGTAAATATTAACTCTTATTCATTTATTACTAACATCTTTCATTTTTCACGAATGATCCTACTAAATGACCCAGACAAATTATAGAGCTTTTAAAAAACACGTTTTTCGAAATTTTGGTAAATTTTCATAATTTCCTTTTTAAGACAAAATTCCAAACTCAAAATTTCATAATGAAAAAGTAGTTGTAATTCATTTTTTTTAGAATTATAAATTACCAAAGTGGTTGTAGTTTAGAATTGGAAAATCTCACTTTAAGTGATCCACAATTTGTTTTAATTTTAACTTAACTAAAATTCAAAAATCCTAAACCTCAATTAAAATATATGAAAAATCATTAAAAAATAATCGCATCCACAACGATCACTTTATCGCAAACATACACATTCTATATGTTTCAAAAACCCCGAAAAATATGTTTATGCGAATGCGATGTATATGATTTTTGTTTTCAAACTAAACCTTTTTCATTTGCTTTAAATTCATTTGATTTCATTTTGAATGAATAAGTATTAATTTACTTTCACATATAATATTAAAATATTTTAATTTATATTTAATATTAAATTTTAAAATTAAATAAATAAATCAATATATAATATATTATTAATTAAATTAAATTAAAATTTAATTGTATATTTTAATTTGTTAGATTAATATTAATTTATAGTTAGTGTGTAAATAATTAATTTATTTTATGATTAACAATTAAATAAATAATAATTAATAAATAGTTAAAATTTAATTAAAAAATTCTGATTTTTTAGTCCAAGCAACAGAAATTCTAGAATTCTGGCAATTTTAACTCATTATCTTTGGAAGCTCATAGATGGATTTTTACTTGACCAAATGACATTGACGACAGCTCGTTTGATAGATAAAATTGAGGAGAGCATTTTTGAGGAGGTTTCATTAATAGATTTGATCATTTATATGGTCTAAAATTAGGCAGAAGATCAAGCTTCGAGTTTTTAAAGAAAAATCAATTTGCTGAGTTTTATTTTCTGTATTTTAATTTGCCCACCGCTTCTTCTAAAATGCAGATCCATTCGTAAATTGTATCATTAACCAATTATATCATCACAGACATCAATAGAAAGCTTAAATTTTCTTTTAAAAATATTTATTTAATTAATTTTTGATTGGATTTATTTTAATTCCATATTTGGCATTTTGAATTTATTTTTGCATTTTAACTTTGTTTTGATTTTATTTTTGCTGGAAAACAGTTGAAGAAATGAGGAGGACAAGATCTCAATCAATGAGAATGCTCTAACAATTGAATAATGGAATTTTGTGTGAATAAAAATTTGATTGAGCAGATTTCTTCTTCAACAAACTTTCTTGTTAAAGAATTCTTTTGCAAATATTATGATTAGCATATTGCAAAATGTAATAAGGGCTTATCTCTTCTGCAATTCTGGAATTCAAAAAGAACTTTTGTAATATGAATTTAGAGTTGTAAGTGGGAGGAGAGGAATCTTAGATCTGGGGATTATTGAGGTTTTTCTTTTACATTATGAGTTATGTATAATGAACAGTGTTTTCACTATTGTAGCTCTTATTTTGAAAGCAGATGTTCAGGTATTGTAAAGGATTGTTAGAGACTAGAGCTGGAGAAATGGACTTAATAAATTGGTATTTATAATACTATTATTTAAATGTTGGTTTCATTTTATGATAACATGAATGTGTCAATTTACCTCCATATTTGTGCACTTTTGTCGGTATGAGTAATTTGTCTCATTTTTATGTTATTATCTATCTCTACTCTTATGAGCTAAATTCTGATTTCAGAGTAACTATTTACTTAGAAATATGTCTTATAAAGCTGATTTATTGAATAGTGATGTGTTGTGAACTTTTTCTGCATATTATTGTTTAATTATTCAAGTTACTCATTAAATTATCAATATCATTTAGAGAAATTCTTCCTAATTGTTGTTGATTTATTTTTTAGTTAAGAGGTCTCTAGATAGGATGTGTTTTTTATTCATAATGTCAGTCAATTTAACTAATTCTTTAGCTTGATATTCATTATAATCTAGACATATTTAAATCAAAATTATTTAAAATATCTTGCTCTCGGTTAGGATAGATCTATATCTGCCTAGTTGAGATAAGACTAAGATAGTTCCTTTTGCTTGCATCTTAGAATAATTTAACATATAGATTAAATGTTACATCCCTAAAAATTCCTCTTACCAAAGAGGAAAAACTTTAAATGTGGCTTGGCTAAACCCAAATTAGCTTAAGGATCAATATCTTTCCTGATCAGCAAGAGAAGTGATCTCATGTATCTTTCTCATTGGTAGACAAAATATATATTTTAAACCATTTGAGATTAGAGAAGGTAATTGGACCTAGTTAAACCAATCAAAGCCACCATTCCAAATGGAAAAGGAACTTCTTTAAGGTCCGGACTGGGTCGTCATCCCTCGTGTTGTTGCAACGAATTTCAAGGCCTCAACAGGACCCTTCCAAATATTTTCAAACTTCTCGTTCTTACCTTTATCTTCAATACGAACATCCTATTTCAAAACTAGGTCTAAAGATTTGAAATCATCTTCCTTAGTCTTTTTATCAAACACCTTCTTGATTTGATCCTCGAAACTTTGAGACTGTTCATACACCCTTTCTTTGCTTTCTTGTACCTCTATCAGTTGATTGATTCTTCTTTTAATATTATTTGGTTCCTCTCCTATCTCCTGTAAATACCTCATAACTGGTATCCCAATTGAAATTGGGAAAGTTGTATCAATACCATATACTAACTGAAAAGGTGTGGTACCAATTGACATATTTTTATTGATCCTATCTTCCCACAAGGAAAATTTGAGCTTTGTATGTCAAGCTTTCTTATTATTCTCTAACAATTTCTTGATCATTCTGATTAGGATTTTTTTTTATGACTCATGTAGTCCATTACCTTGAGGGTAATAGGTTACCGAGTGGATAATATTTATATGATATTCATCACATAATTTTATTATTTTTTTGTATTTAAAACATTGACCATTATCAATTATTATTATTTTTGGACTATCAAATGTAAAAATAATATTTTCTAAAGATTGTATGACAACGGGATCAATAGCTTGTTCTTGTGGGATAGCTTCAATCCATTTGGTAAAATAGTCCATCCCGATCAAGATCCATTTATGTTGTGTTGAAAATGTTGGATGAATTTCACCTATAAAATCAAGGCCCCATTACTGGCATGGTGCTTCCACAAAAATAGGCTTTAAATGTAGATACATCAATTTAGCTTTCCCCTCAAGAAATTATCATTTATGGAATTCTATAACTTCCTTACAGGCATCAGAAAATTGTAGGCCAATAAAACCCTACTTTCAATATTTTGTCAACAATAGATTTCCAATAATGATGACTGCCACATGCTCCCTTGTGGAATTATTTCATCATCCGCTTGGCTTCATTTTCAAGTAAATAATTTAGTAAAATACCTTGTGGATCTTTCCAGAGAAAATAACCATATAGGATATAGTATTTAAAAGATTTAAGTTTGAGAAATATTGCCTTAGTTTTACTTGTATCTTATGGAGAATGCATATTTTACAGTATATAAACCATATTACCATACCATGAAGAATATTTAAAACGGTCATTCACCGCTACGACTGATTCATCCTCTATTGTGCCTAACAACTCCATGGTCAGATTGATCCCAAAAGTTCCAAGATTTGCTCTGGTCATCAATCTGGCTAAGCCTTGTCCTTTTATTAGTTTGATGGGTTTCATTTCTAGATCAAATTCCATCATTTTTTCAATCCATTTTCCCCTCCTACCATCACTTAATATTGAATTAAAATAAATTTTACTACAATGTTGGATACATAGGGAATTATATGAGAATGAACTATGAAAAATGTAAAATATTTGAGTGATTTTATCAATGCATATGTTTTTTTATCCATTATATTATATTTCTTTTCAACATATCTCAAGGCTCTACTAAAAAAATAAATGGGTTCATGGCCTTCTGCATTTTTCTAAAGAAAAACACCAGAGATGGTGTGGTCAAAGGAAAAAGAGAATATTACAAATTATTTAGAAAAACCAGGACTAGTGAGTAAAGGATCCTAATGCAGATATTTTTTGATTTCATTAAAATATTCCATAGCTTTCTCAGTCCATTTAATATCATTTCCATTTTTTAACATACTTGTGATCACCTTCAATTAGGAATGAATTTCTGCAAACAATTTACATTGCCGAGAAATGACTAAAGTTCTTTCTTGTTTCTCAGTTGTTCAATCTTTTGTATTGGTGTTACTATGCTAGGATTAATCTAAATACCTTATTTTGATACTATATGACTCAATAATTTCCCTTCCTTCATGGAAAAGTGAGATTTATTCGGATTTAATGAAACTCCAAATTTTCTCCACATAGTGAAAATTGTCCTCAGTTGTTTTAGATGAGTAGATTCATACTTTGAAAAAATTGTATATCATATAAGTATATTAGAAAAAACTTGTCTCTTTCATAAAAAATTGTTGTATCCATCACTCTCTGGAGGGTGGCCCTGACATTCATGAGTCCAAAGGGCATCTTCGAGTACATAAATCTACCCGATGGTGTAGTAAAGGAAGTCGTATCTTGATATTTTGAATTAACTAGTATATCATTATATCAAAAATATCCATCAAGCATGTAAATCCTTTTATACCCAACTAATTTCTGTAAAATGTGGTCCATATTGGGTAAATGGATAATTTTCCTCCACAGAAACTTTGTTTAGATTACTGAAATCTATTCAAAGCCTGATTTCCCCACTCTTTTTCCTTACTAGGACCAAATTAGTTGTCTAATTCGAAAATATTAAAGGGATAAAGATTTTTGCAGCTAATAACCTTTTTACGTCCTTTTAAATCAATGAGAACAACTTAGCATTGGTTCTTCTTAAATTCTATTTGAAGGGGTTTTCATTTTCTTTTAGTGGAATGGTGTGTGGAATGACAATTTTATCATAAACCTTTAAATCCTCACACGTCCAGGAAAATATATCTGAAAACTCCTTCAACAAATATGAACACTACTGCTTCTGCTCTTTTTTCACGGTATTAGAAACCTTGAGCACCTTTGGATTGTCTTCCCTCCCTAAATTATAATGTTCCATTTCTCCATCACATGGAAATTTGTTGGGTTTGACAACCACATCATTTGAGTCAAACAATTTCTCTAAAGGGACTAAACCCCTAAGGATTATGTTATTATTGAGATAAATGATATCATGTCCAATGATATCATTTAAGAAAACTATTGCCTCGGGATTTTCCTCTATGGTTTTGTCTTCATCTTTGTCAACTTGAGTATTAAGAAATTATTCAATTCTCTCTAGAAATATTTTGATTTGCTGATCGTCTTCAAAAAATTTCCAATGTATAGTATTATCCATGATAGAAGGTCTGTGTCTGATATTTTATGTTGAGGTAAATATGAATTCTTAAAGTGCTCGTAGTAGTAGCTAAAGAATCTACAATTCTATTTTCTTCCCTAGGAATGAAATAAATTTCATGCTATGAAAACAAATTAGAAAACATGTCCCATACCTCATTTATGTAAGCTCTCATCATTCGGTGTGTTGTCTGATATATGCCTTTGACCTTCTTTACAAGTAACTACTGATCCCCAAAAACAAAAAAATTCTTCAGTTTCTGCTCTCTTAACGAATTCAACCCCATGATTAGAGCTTCATATTATGCAATATTATTGGTGCAACCAAAATATAGCTTGTACAAATGTATCTCAATAGTGGAGTTTGGTGGAATGATCCAAATTCTTGCCCCAAAACCCTTCTCACAGGTAGAACCATCAAAATATAGATTCCATATGGCTTCATATGAAAAATTTTGAACCTCTTCTTACTGAACACTGCCTTCAATGTTTTGTGATATTTTCCCATCAACACACCAATCATTAAATAAAATATGAGACCCAACTTTTGTATCTACTGCATAAATGGGATGCTTATCTGGTTGATTTCTACTACTTACCATATAAACCATCTGGACTTCTTTGTATAACCTATTTATCTCACTTAATAATGGAATTCTTGCATAAGATATATCCATTTGCAGTGTTTATCCTAGCCTTCCAATCCAATATCGGGACAATGACATACTGAAACTCGATGGAATATATGCTACCACTATGTCCATCATCACACTTTTTGTAGGAATTTATGCCAAGGTTACAACCAGATATTTTATTATCCCTAAAAACTTAACTTTCCTAGAATCAAACGAGAATAAGTATTTATAGGTTTTATTAATCTGAAGTCCCAAATGTTTCGTGACTGACTTAGGCATCACATTGTGTGAAGCTCCAAAATCTAGTATAACATTATGAAGGATCATGTCATGAATATTTAAAATAGCATAAAATAGAGGCACATCATCAATTATACTAGTTACATGCAGACCAAACAAAAATTTAGGAGTATCATCATCTAAATTTAGAGAATCTTGTGAATTGATATTTACTTGATCATTTTATGAACTTTTAACCATTGAAAAATTTATTTTCCTATATTGTTAAATTCTAAAAATTTCAACAAAAGGGATACGAATTTTGATTTTAAAAATTTCACTCTCCAAATTAAATGTTCATTGTGTTTTCTCCACTTCTTTCACCTCCTTCTTAGTTTCTTCTGCTCGTTTTGGAACATCATTTTTAGGCTCCTTTGGTGTTTTGAGTATTTCCTTCCTTGGTTCAACTTGTTGCTCTCCTGCCACTGTTTTTTTGTGGTGAATCTATAATTGGGATCATTCGACCTCTCAAATTATATTGCTTATAAAATATACTATTGTGTTATCATAACCCTACTAGTAAACTACTGAATCACAAATCTGAATGTTGTTTTTTTCACCAGAGGACCCAACCGAAATATCATTCTCCTCCTTGGTAGAAAACACTTGAAATTCTACATTGGGGAACATATACTTTTCAATTTAAAAGTAAAAATATCTTTCCAACCATCTTGTAATCACCTTAGTGTTTTTTAGAGCTATCAAATGAATATAATTGAAAGAAAATTTATAGTGATGTTTTTTTCATGATGTTCTTTACAATGAAGATCATTTCATTTTGAATAAAATAATTATATTGATTGTTCAACAATATTGTTACCAACATATTTAACATTTTCTTTTCCAATGTTTTATTTAGAATTTGTCTTTAATAATTTTTTATTATTTTGAGTTTAAAATTTCATTTTTTTCCAAAAAAAATAATACTTTAAATTTATATATTTATCATAATATATAACAACTTTAATCACAACTCCAACAAGATGAATTACAATAAACGAATGAAAATTTTGAATTGGTTCTAGTTCACAAAAATATTTTGTTTGAGACCAATTCCCATTGGAAGTTAGAAATTGATTGGACATCATGAGCATATTCAAATTAAGATATATAAGTTTAGCTTACACCTCCCAAACCCATCATTGGAACTTGGGAAAAATTCATTAACAATAAGCATAAAACCAATCTCAAAAAATAAAAAGATGTGATCATTCACATTCCAAACTATTCCAAACCAATGTAGTTTCAAAGTGTAGGATTTCTTGAGCACAACTGATTTTCTCTTACCTATCTTCCACATTAGCTTCATATTTTCAAATTCCAACACTTTGATCAAATCGACCAAATGAAATACCAATGTTTTGATCTTCACCCTTGCAAGCATTGTGTTAGTTTCAGTATTTCCATACTTCCACCGGTGATCAAAACACATTTGCATGTGCATCTTAGGTGTCCCGTACTGAATAAATTTTTCATCATTCCATTGGGTCATGACTTACATTGTTCCGCTGGTGGTTGTCCTAGTCAATAAGCTCCACTTTCCCTCTGATATTCACACTGTTGACTCATTCCCATGTCTCCTTGAGCATAATAACACTTATGGAAATGTTATTTTCACTTGAAAGTCTTTAAGTCAAAATATCAAGCAAAGGTCAGGTAAAAAGGCAGTCCCATTAGGTCATTAGAGTTTTTCACTTCTCAAGGTCACTCCTTCATTCAGATGAGGTTAGCATATATATGAGAGAGATTGAAAAAGATCATCATGATGGTTTCATTATACTTTAAAGGTTGTATTTTCAGTTTGAAGATTTTTTAATTATCAAAATGCCATTTTGCTAGAAAATTTACCTATGTAATTTATTTTAATTTTTTCTAAATGTAATTTCATGTTATTATATGTAATTAATAAAATACAAAAACTGTCAAAGAAATCATGTCAAGCATCAGTGAGAAAATGAAAAAATCCAACTCCATGACTTCAAAAACCTACAATGCCAAAAGCAAAAGAATATCAGTGACAAAGAAAAATACATCAAACATTAGAAAAAGTGGGTGTTTCAAGTTAAATAAAAATCCACTTGGCTATAAGGCCTATCAAGCATTTCAAATAAGTTATTGTTGCCCTTTTAATCATCAAAAATTATTCAGCAAGGAGAATTTTTGAGTTTTTGAGCATTTATAGCCAAAATCCACAGGCGGTGCGTGTTCAGAAGGTTGGCGCTACGCGCCTACCCAGTGCAACTGCACCCTTGCTAGGAGATCTCAGTGCAAATTGCAAAGGCGTTGTGTGCTCAGACAGTGGCGTTGCGCACTCAAATAGTGGTGTTGTGCATTTGGATAAGCGTTGCGCGCTCAGACAGTGGTCTTGCGCGTTTGGATAAGCATTGCGCGCTCAAACAGTGGCATTGCGCGCCTATACAATCAATTTTGTTGAGTGTTGTGTCACGTCAAACCACTTCAAACAACTTCCAAAATTCTCCTAAAATTCTCCAAGGATGTTCTAAATAGTAAGTACACTCTCATTGCCTTGTTTCTAAGCTATTTGGTGACTCTTTAATGTTTTGAAGTGAAACCCTAATGAAACCCTAATATCAATTTATGATCACTGTTTATACACCTTGTTCACTTTCCTTAAGCATATATTAGTTATAGGCAGGGTAAATTTCATTGACCTAGGGTTTTCATTGACCTAGTTTGACCATTCATTTCATTCCTTTCACTCATTCCCTTCACCTGTTTAAGCTAGCCATCTCATCCCCTTCCCCTTCATCTCATTCCATTTGTATCCTAGGGTTACATAAGTCAGAGTTTAAAATGTCTGAAGAAGAAGATAGTGGTGTTGGTGAGGCACAAATGCCAAGAAGAAATTATTACAAAGGAGGGAAAATTAACAAGTTTTAAATCATAACCACAAGGGAGCTCATGGCCTCTCCTCTCACTGTGTCTTGTTTCAAGCATGTGAGTTGTTTTGAGTTTTGTAAGAGAGTGCAACAAATTCAAAATTACCTGTTGTTAACAAGATTGTTCATCACTAATATACATGACAAATAGGTCACTCTTACTGGGGTCACCTTTGATATGTCCACCAATGCCACTGCAGCTACTACAGGGATCCCTAGTGTGGGAGAGACGTGGTTTAAACAAGAAAACCTTGATATGAGTTATTATGAACCATACCTTAAACCTAGGTACAAGGATGACAACAAATCAATTTTCCCTTTCTCTCATCTCCTTGACTGGTATGTTCCCATGATGAGGATAATCATGAAATACTTCACTTGTGAGGGGAGGTTTTCTCGACTCTACTCATACCATATCCGAATCCTCATGCATTTCACTAAAGTTAGAATGCTACACATACCTTACTATATTTTTCACAGCATTGACAAGATGACATATATTGTGCAAAAGAGGGATCACAATAATCAAATGCAAATCCGTTTTCATCATTCACTCATCAAAATGGTGGTCATGCATCAGCTTTAGCAGAAAAAAATTCATGGGATACATTTATTGTTATGTCCACCAATACCATTGCAGCTACTACAGGGGTCCATAGTGTGGGAGAGAGGTGGTTTAAACAAGCAAACCTTGGTATGAGTTATTATGAACCATACCTTAAACCTAGGTACAAGGATGACAACAAATCAATTTTCCCTTTCTCTCATCTCCTTGACCGGTATGTTCCCATGATGAGGATAGTCATGAAATAATTCACTTGTGAGGGGAGGTTTTCTCGACTCTACTCATACCATATATGACTCCTCATGCATTTCACTAGAGTTAGAATGCTACACATACCTTACTATCTTTCTCTCAACATTGAAAAGATGACATATATTGTGCAAAAGAGGGATTACAATATTCAAATGCAGAGTATTTTTCATCATTCACTCATCAAAATGTTGGTCATGCATTAGCTTCAGCAGAAAAAAATTTCATGGGATACATTTATTTCTATGTCCACCAATTCCATTGCAGCTACTACAGGGATCCCTAGTGTAGGAGAGAGGTGGTTTAAACAAGCAAACCTTGATATGAGTTATTATGAACCATACCTTAAAACCTAGGTACAAGGATGACAACAAATTAATTTTCCCTTTAACTCATCTCCTTGACTGGTATGTTCTGATGATGAGGATAATCATGAAATACTTCACTTGTGAGGGGAGGTTTTCTCGACTCTACTCTTACCATATCCAACTTCTCATGCATTTCTCTAGAGTTAGAATGCTACACATACCTTACTATATTTTTCGTAGCATTGACAAGATGGAATATATTGTGTAAAAGAGGGATCATATTAATCAAAATCAGAGTCATTGCCATCATTCACTCATTAAAATGGTGGTCATGCATCATCTTTAGCAGAAAAACATTTCATGGGATACATTTATTGCAAATGAGGTTTTCACTACTCCACCGAGTCATCATGAGCAGGATATTCCTTCATCATCGCATCCTCTCGTATTAATTTCTCCATCTCAGCCTGTTTTTCATACATCACCACCCACTCAGATCCATTCACCTCATGTTGATACTACCTCATCACCTTTCTATAACCCTTCACCATCACATCATAATATTTAAGCATCAAGCAACGAAAGGGACATTGAGGCATCTTGCACTAACATGACTAATATTGATCGATTCCCTAAGACCTATCAGAGAGGCCACAAGCATGTGTTTTCTTCACATAGTGTGAAATGGACCATGCCTTCTTCATCAGCAAAACAGGTAGAAAAGGGCAAGGAAAAGGCTACAGAGCCTATCATTGTTGAGCAAGAGGACAAACATGAAACTGAGAAAGAGTTTCAATTGATTGAGATTGATGAGGAGGATGATGATATAGTCACTAATGTAGTGATTAGAGGCAAGGAGGCCAATATTAGCGAGCTTCAAGCTAATCTTGATAGAGCACAATACGTGATTTTCTTTCTTGAGCTAGAAAATCAGCAACTGAAGACTAAGAAAACCATCAGTGAAGTCAAGGCAATCAGAGCTCAGAGAGAGGTAGGAAAGGCCAAGGCATTGATGGAGGAAACCTTGGGTAGATTTGATGATAGTGATGATGAGGAATATCAGCTTTCGAGATAGAGACTGAGGACAATTTGGCTAAAGAAGGCTTTATCTCGGGAAAGGTAGAAAGAGGATGAATTGGCAGAGCAGCTTACTCCAAGTGAGCTGCTCGCCATAGAGATTAGAAGAGATGGAGAGTATTGGATTGAGAGACAAATTTCATCTGGAGGGACTGCTAGAGAAGGCAAATAAAGAGATTGACATTCAGAGGAAGATGGAAAAACACTATGCCATGAGAAACAAGATTGCAAGGGCCAAACTCAAATGAGCCCATGCAAAGATTCAAGCTTTGACTGAGCCAAAGGAGAAGGATAGTTTGTAAATTATTGCTGAGGTGTCTCTCCATGCTTCCAACCCTTGATCAGCAAGAAAATTCATAATTTTGGCACACCTTGTGAAAATTTTAAATTTTGGACAGTTTAGCACACAGAAAATTTGCTAAACGCGCAACGCCACTAGCGTTGCGCTCCTTTTTGGGGAATACAATTAAAGAAAGGCCACCACCATAATATTTATAGTGATGAGGATATCAACTCCAACAAGTTTCAGAAGATTTGGAGGAGAACTAGTCCTTTAAAGAGGCAAAAAACCACCAAAAAATCATGTTTATGCCCTCTTTTTTACCCTGGAGCTGCACATTTACCAATCTTGGGAGAATAGGTTTTTGATAGGTCAGATGGGAACCATTTTGTAAATTAAAAGAATATTTGGAAACTAGACTCCAATAGCTTTCCAATGAGATATCATGGATTTGATTTGGACATTGTGAAGTCCTCCAAAATTTGCCTGCAAGACAAGCTATTTTTTCTGTCATGGCGCTGCACGTTTAACAGGAAAATGTAGCTTTCATCATCTTCAGCAAAAATTTGAATTTTTGACTTTTTAATTGGAAAAATGAGAAAATCACTGATGTAAATGGTTAAGGTGAATGTAAATTTCATTTTTTGACTTTCATCTAAGGTAGATGCATTAGATAAGTCTTCTAAAGGTCAAATGAATCAATTTCCTCTCTTTTAGTGGCAAATTGTTGAGTTTTCCTAGTCTTCAGATTCTTATTTGGGAGTAGGTGAAAATGATCCCTATCTCATGGATTTGACTCCCTAAGGCTAGGGAGAGTATTTTTTAGGTTTATTTGATGTATTATATCAGTCATTGTAATGGTTGGACTCACTTGGAGCTTTGGCATCTCATGAGACATTTTGTATATCAGTTTGGTTCAGATATTAATAGAAATCTGTAGCTATTTCTTTGGGATCCATGTGGTATGAGTTTTATACATAGTTTCCTCTCTGTTATAAATTTGTTTGAATTTATTTTTAATTCATAAACCATTTAATGTCTATAATATACTAGATTTCAAATTTCAAAGGCAGAATCCATATTTATTTATGCTCTTTTTTGGGAAATTTAGTATAATGTGTTCATTCTCCTCAGTTTAGGGAAAATACATTCTAGATGATTTCCCTAGCTCCTCTCCAGTCTCTTCACCTCACCATAATCATATTTTAATGTTAAAACCTTCTACCTACCTTTCCCCTTGGCACCCCTGCAAATTTTGACCTAATTTCCCTGCCCTAGCTGTTAGACTCCTGATCCAGCAAAATCCAACACAAATGAAAAATCAAAACCCCCTGTATTCCTTAGCTAGCCTAAAATCCTTTTCATCCAGCCTTCTTGGCTGTGATTTTTGTGGAGAGATCCCTCTCTGACTTGGTAGGGCTAGATACCAAGTCTAAAGTTTGGTTTGAGGTTACCTCAGAATTGCCTCTCTCAGCATAAGGTCAATCTGAGTGCTAACACATTGTAGTAAACATTCTTAATCATTCATAAAAATGTTTCATAAAAAAAAGAATATTGCAAGAATGTTGCAATTTTAAATGGAAAAGTAAAATAAATTTTCCTATCATTTTGTAATTTCCTTAAAAAAAATTATTGTTATCAAATCACAATAATTGAAAAAAGTTATAATAATATGTTCTTCTTCATATTTTTTTTTTTAATTTTATGGTGTTTTTTTTGAGTGAAGATAATATCATTTTGAATAAAAACATTATTGTTTGTTCAATGATATTGCGAGCAACATATTTAATAATATTTGTTTCAATATATTATTTAGAATTTATTTTCAATAATGTTTTAATATTGCGAGTTTAAAATTTTATTTTTTTGGAATAAATCAATAATTAATATGTATATTTTATTATAATATATAACATCGAATCACAACTCTAACAAGATAAACTGCAACATAGAAATCAACATTATGAGTGGTTCTTGTTTCAAATAATTTATGTTTGACATTGATATCGATTAGTTGCCAACATATGAGCATATTTTAGGAGTATATTCAAATGAAGGTGAAAAAGTTCATATTACACCTTCTAAGCTCATTGTTATACTTTATGAATAATTCATCCACAAAAAACATAGAATATGTCAAAAATATGAAAATGATGTGACATTTCACATTCTAGACTACTCCAAACCAATTAAAGCATTTGATTTTTCAGGACAACTCATCTTCTCTTGCTCCTCTTCCACATCCACTTTAGATTGTCGAATGCTAACATTAATATCTATTTGGCCACATGAAATATCATTTTTTTGGACTTCAGCCCTGAGACTATTATAGAAAACATTTTCATTTTTAATACAAATATTTGACTCTTTAACAAATTTATGCACAACATTTTTAATTTTTTTCCAATATTTAAATTTTTTTTTAATAATATTTTTTTGTTCTATGCTTAAATTTTGAGCTTTTAAAATAAAATAATAATTAATAATTATATGTTTATCATAATATACAACGACTTAATCACATCTTTGATAGGATGAACTCTTACAATGAGAGTGTGTAGTAAATACAAATAATTGATTCGTTCTTTAAATTGATATTTTTTCTCCCTTGAGCAAAAGGAAAATTGGGACATAATATATTACTTTTACCTAGTCTTCTTTTTTATTTAAAACATAAAATTACCAATATGCATGATTAAAAGAGATATTTAAATAAGAAAAATAAAATCATATTTTAGGAATGTTTAACTTTGTTGTGAAACATTTTTTATTAAATATCTTTACCTAAATTAGCATAAACACTTCATCAAAGTAATTTATAAATACTTCTTAAAACATTCTTATGGTCATTAATGATATCAATAAACATTTTTTAAAACATTTTTTTTAAGAAAATGTATCTACAGTATATTAAAAGGTAACAAATTTACAGAATTTACGTCCAAGAGTGCATTCTCTGCCTTTGTGTGAGGAAACCATAGATGGAATCTGAAGGGCTCTGCCCCAAGAAGGAGAAACTAGAGCCCATAGGTCTTATAGTTTTCAAAAAAAAATTGAAATTTAACCAAAAACATGTTCTAATATCTAGCATTACATAGTTGTTTCATGAGAGCCCAAAACTCATGCACAAAGAGCCACAATACTTTGTGACACAGGTCTGCCTTCCACACAAAAAAAATACTGAAGAGGCTTGTTGGGAGGCTAGATTGGATTAAGAGAACCAATGTGAAAGTCACCATTTGGCCAAGGAGTTATATTCTTCCACATTGGAATTCCATCGTTGTCACACTAGTGCCACATTGCACCTGGGTGCTGCCTTGAGCCTACATGTTGCCAATGTTTGTTGAAAGCTCCTCAAGAATGTAACAACCATAGGGACTTGGACAAGGATGGGATGAAGGAACGTCGATCATTGAGGGGATGAGTGCATGGGAGGAAGGGGGATGGGCCACGAGAGCACATGGAATGGGTAGAGATGAGGAGCCAACAAGTGGTGAATGCGAAGGGGAGGAGGGTGATGGGATGTTTGGCAGAAAGTCAACGCAGAGGACTTGTTGAGAATTTGGTAGGTTAGTGTTTAATTCAATTATATTCCTTCATAACTTCTTGTGTTATACTTGGTATGCTTCTATTACTTAGATCATATCTTTATTAACTTATTATGTTCTTCATCAAGTCAATTATCAAAACAGAAGAGGCACAGAATTTTGGCTCTTCAAGCTAGGGCTGAAACCTCTCTCTCTTGGAAAGTAAAACCCAAAATTAATTCTTCTTCTAGATATTCAATTGAAATTTAACATGACCATGACTCGAATCTTTGATACCAGAATTCCCCAATACCCTTGTCACTTTCTCTTCTTGGCTCCTTATGATGATCTTCATTTTCTGCACTGTACTACACCATACTTCTAGGTTTCCTTATTGTTGCAACCCAAGACCATATATGTGAGACTTATCTTGTTTTAATAGGCCTTGTCCTTCATGAAGTGTATCTGAGCTCTTGTATCCTATTACTAACCTTCATTATGTTGTTATTACCTTGTTCCTTCATTGTGCTTATCCTTGGCCTATCTAAGATCTTCGTAGCATGGAGTGAGACCAAAACAGAGATGAGTACACCAAATCCATTGGGCAATGGAGTCAAGAAGAAGCTATAACAAGCTCAATCAATGGATATGGGATATCAAAGGGAAAATCTAACTTGGCTAGTGGATCTTGGGTTTGGTGGATAAAATGGAATGGACATTAAGGATTTAGAAGGAGAAGTAGAACTAAGGGCAGTTAAGAATCCATAATTATATGTACCTCTCAACAAAGGGACTTAAAACATTATCAGAACATGAAGAGGCATTCCATAGATAGGGCTAACCATAAATTCTAGCAACCACACTTCAGAAAATAATAATTCCAAGACAAACTATTCAAACAAAATATAGGAGTCGGGGAACACCCTATTTCATCCAAAGATTTCACTTTCATGGATAATAAAACATTAAAGATTCACAAATAACTACATTCATAGAAGAGGAAACTCCTAAAAATATAAGGCTGCAATTATAAAGACCTTCAAAACAATTATCTCAGCAAGAACAGATGGCATGATCAAAACAGACCTCTCTGGCAGACTGTAAACAATGGTACTTCAAAGGGAGACTTCAAAAACAGTTTTCAAGTGATAGCAAGTAAGCAGGGAAAACCATAAATCATCCTTGGGACCAACTGTTTGAACTATTTCTGAAATAAAAAAGCTTAAGGGTTCAAGAGAGCAATTAAGAATTCTCTAGAATGCCTCAGCAGAGGAAAACATAAAACAGTGAAGAGTAAACAATTCTAAGGTGCTTCTAGGAGACATTTCTTAGCCTAAACGTTTTACTCTATTGTATTAAGAAATTATGAAACATAATGGAAAACAGGAAATAAAAATAACAAATCATAATATATCACCAACAGCCATGCTTAGGGATCCAGTGATAGAGCCTTCTCATTAACAAAACATGTCAAAACATCATCAATCTTCCAAAACTTCAATTTCTTCTTAAGCTTCAGCCAAACTATCTACAACTTCAAAGAGTTCGAATGCCAGCAACCAACCCCTAAAAAAGAGCTCCTCATAGAGTATTTATAGAAGAATGATGAGGTGGAACTCTTTTTACATTTCAAAATGTCATTAACTACAGAGTAAATGCATTCCTAGCCTTGAAAACCACGCAAGGCATAAGATAGGAATGTCTTGCACTACTTATCTATTTTAATAACTCTGCCTTAACTCCTAAGATAAAACAGGTGAAAATTTTGACTTTTAGGCATATTTTTAAATATTACAATAACTGCTTTGACAGTCAAAAATATCTTCTTTTGTGTAATAACTGCCAATTTTCTCTTTAGGACATAAACTAGGTCACAAGTGGCAGTTAGGTTTCTCAAGTGAATAACTACTTTGTTGATGTATTCAAGGCTATCTTTAGGCCTAATTTTACTTTATTTCATTTAAAATGTGTTTAGGTCTGATTCTTGCTTTTTGCCTTAATCTTCTGTTCTTTGGTCTTCTTCACTGATCTTCATTATTTTCCTTCGTGTGCAGGTGGCTTTATTTTGCTGCACTGGAGGGTTTGATTAAGTAACCAATGCCCTTGAAACATTGATTAGACTTAGAAATTCAACCCCATGGATACCTTTTCTGCGTGATTCTGGCCTAAGGACCATCATCCTTGGCCCTTTGACACTTTATCGTGACTATGGGATTGCTTTACAGCTCATCTGCCATTAAACCTGCAACATAAACAAACGATTTAAATAAAAACCCTGTGTTTAGTGGCTGACTGCTTTGGAGGCTTGGCGAAGGGTGAAAGGAGCAGTGAGGAGGGGAAAATGCATGCAGGTGGAGGTTTCTGCGGAAAAACCTATGAAAACAGGGTTTAAAATTGAGTTTGGCGCAAAATAGAGGAAAGGTGGTTTTGGAAAACTAGAAATGGTTTTCGCATGAGAGACGGGTGGTAAATGGTTTTGCCCCAAGGGAACGCGATACAGGTCTTTGATTGACACGTGTCTCTAGAAAACTTCCTATTTTGCGTGGAAACGGCAAGGCCAAACAATTTTTTAGAAATGAACGCAAAATGGATTTGGGACTGTTAGATCTTCGGGCCGAAGATCTACGATCATGGATGAGCGCGAAAAATGGAAGTTGTGCAGTGTAAACATATGGTGGGGCCGGTAGGTGATGTCACCTATTTTTTCGCGAAACGAAAAGGCTGATAGGTGACGTCACCTATTTTTTCGCGAAACGAAAAGGCTTGAAGTCGAGCAAACTTTGGATTTTAGTGTTTAAAATGTAATAATCCATGTATGGTCAAATACATAGGAAAAAGGTGAAAATGAGAGGAAACGAGGGCACTTGGTGGTGGGACCGGGATATGACATCAACACAGAGGGACAAGGTGTATGGAAGAAAGAATCAGGGGGGTGCCCCTGCAGTAAACCTCAATCGTTAGATCTGAGATCTCTCTAGTCAAAGGGTCAACTACGGGGACAATAGGGAGTATGGGCGAAAATTTTGGGGGGTACCCCCATAGTTAATCTGAGAGGTTGATTAGGAAGAAATGAATGGTTGGGATGAGATCGGAGATCGACAATCGGCAGAGGAAAAGGCATGGGTAATGAAGAGAAAATGTGAAGTGCCGATGCGATGGGGGCTAAGAGCTGGGTACTGGGGCATGGTCCTGTGGAGGAGCAAGGGACCAGGAGCCAAGGAAAAAGGGGCTAAGTGCATCGGCGGGGAGAAAGGGAGCGATGGAGTTATGGAGCAATGTGCCAATGCACCGACGTGCCGATGGGCCGACAACCGTCAGATCTTGAGGAAGATCAATGATGGAGATTTTCATTGGGAAATCGGCATATCGGTAGGGAAAGGGTTCCAGAACACGGGAATGGGAAATGCCGATGCGCCAATGCGATGAAGTGGATCGATGCGATGGAGTAACGCCGATGCGATGAGTGCATCGGCATATCGCAAATCGGCAGAAACAACAGGCAAAGGTATGAAACATTTAAAAGAGCTGATATGTGATTGCGATAAGGGCTTAAGGTGCCTAGCCGACGGACTTGGGCCTCGTTTATGTGGTGGAAAGAAGGGATGGGGCTTAAGCCAAGGGGGGCTTAAAACCTACATATAAAAAGGTTAGAAACAACCCAAAAAATGGGTTTTCTGACTTTTTTCAAAGGTTCCGATAAGGTAAGAAAGGATGATTTAAACCAAAAAAAGGGTTTTTCTATAAGTTTAAAAGGGATTTTTGAAGGTTTTTAAAGGAAAATGAAGGATAAATGAGAAGGAAAGAAGGGTATTTTGAAAAGAGAATGGAGGATAAATAAAAGGGAAAAATGAATGAAATGGGCTTAGAAAATGATGGAAAAATGGCCTAAATAATAGTCTCTTTTATACATCAGGGTTTCTTGAGGATGTTTTGAAGGAAACAATAGCGAAGATTTACTTTTAAGTGAGAAAACACCAGAAGGCTTCAAGAATGAGTAATTTTCTCAGAAAATAATCTCTTGAAGGCTCAAGATCTGTTTTAGCCATCATTTGCTATGAAAAAATTTACTGATGGCTAACAGATCTGACGGTTATCTCTCACCTCGGTATTAATAGCACTTGATCCGTGGCTTAACACCTGATTGGTCCATGATCTCTATTTAAAGAGCATGGAGGGTCATTTTTCCGGTAACCGTTTATGAGAGAAACTTATGTAACTTTTCTTTCTATATTAATAAATTCCCTGAAGTGGCCACGTTGGCTTAGGGCATGGACTGTTTCCCTCTTTGAGGGTTTTAACCACGTGATTATACTGTTGTACTGATTTGTGATCTATTTGTGAGCGGTGACCTTTGGTTCTTGATCTACGGAACTTACCCTGTAAATTCCAACAACTAATGCCTTTGGCTTATGACCCAAAGGGTAAACTTGGTTTCTCAATGCGGAAAAAAAATTTGACCATGAGGAGAGAAGGTTACCCAAATTTTTGTTGTCTTGCAATTTTCTCTCCCACCAAACAAGAGCGGTGTCATTTAGTCAAAGAGAAGCCAACTGGATCTTTTCCTCGTACTCCTCAATCTGCTAAATCTTGTAGTAGACGTCAATCTTCCTAATCCAGTTCTTAATATTTTCTGGATTACTTTCACCAGTATACATACGAAGATCAAATTTGACATCTAATTTAAAGAAAGGTTTCTTAGATACATTTCCTGAATTCCTATGATGATGGTGAGAAGAATAAGAGGAACTTCCACTCATGGAATGAGAAGGTGGTGGATCCACTCCATCTTCTCCATGCACTGAACCTTGTCATTCTTGAGCTTTTTCCCCCGCACTTTCTAGTTTCTCAAGCTTTGAGAACAACTTCTCAACTCGATCTGCCATGGTGTAGAATGTCTTGTGGAATTTTAGCTCCTCCTCATTTCTAACTTCATCATCCATGTTTCTTCTTCGATGTGCATGTCCCACTTCGTGATCAAAAGACTTAAGCTTTGAGATGTATTAAATAATTACATGTAAAATTGCATCTTAACAGTGACACTTAAAAGGCATGAACATAAGAAGAGAGAAGCACATAAAATCATGCAAATAATACAAGGAATTGATATCGGAGTTAGTCAAGGAGGGACTACGTCTTTGGGCCCTGCCCAATCAGTGGGGAGGCCCTCTTTCATTAAGTAGAAAATAAAATGAAAGTACAATCATTAATGCAAAATTACACCCTTATACCTCCATAGCTGAAAGTGCTCGAAAATTGGAGACCTTTGATGAAGAAATTGATAACATCATTGGATTTGTAGCGTTGAGAGGTGAAAAATCCATATAAAATTTTCTTGATTTTGAAATCAGACAAATCTCACCCCTCTGGAAATGGGCTCATTTCATGGTTCCGCCCCCCTTCTGCAAGGCACTCAAGGTTCCACTATGTCTCATACTTCGTGCCGCTCCTAGCCTGCCTGGGCACACTTCTAAAATGAATGGTTTAAATATATGAGGCTGGGGGGACTTCACCAATTCTGTTGTTGTTGAGCTGGTTTAAGATCCGAGTGTGAGGGAGGGGGTCAGGTGGTCACACCCTGCCCCCTCTATAATAAGGCGGAATTAGTTTTGAAACCCCGTGCGTTTTTTTAAAAACTATCACATATGTATTTAAATGAGGGTAGGTTGGGGGGGGCAGACCCGCAATGGGCAGCCCACCCCTTAACTCCCACCGGCACTCTATGTATGTGAATTGTGGAGTGGTATGGGATGGGGTGGTGGGTTTGACAACCCGCGCCCCACTCGCAATGTTTATATATATACATATATATATATATATATATATATATATATATATATATATATATATATATATATATATATATATATATATATATATATATATATATATATATATATATATATATATATATATATATATATATATATATATATATATATATATATATATATATATATATATATATATCTATCTATATATATATATATATATATATATATATATATATAGTTGAAGGGGATCATGGCTCTTGGCCCACCCATTTTTATTAATATTTTTTATATGGTCCATTGGGTAGGGCGGGGGTCATGGCCTACCCTACCTTTTTTTAATATTTTTTTTTATTTTATTTAAACCAATTGTCCTTTTTAAAATTTCTAGAATTTGACCAAAGGAGTCAATTTAATGGACCCACAAATTCTCCCGGAATCTATCCGGAGTTGGCCGAAATCCGGTGGCCATATTTCTGCAAATTTTTTGCCTCCTTAAGCTACCACATCACCAAGTCAACCCTTAAAATTTGACTTCTTCTAACTCCTCCATACAGACTCAGAATTGAGTGTCGTCTGCGCCATTGGAATCATAAAAACAAGATCTTCAACTTGCACTAATTTTTCCACATTTCTGACACTTTTATTTTTGAACCTTTGTACTTAAGCCACTTGTGCTTGGACCTGTACGATCCTCCTAGATCAATTAGTTTGTTAAATAGTGATGCAGAGCCCAGGATACATCCAGAAATCAAGAGAATATTGCAATAGAGTGACTAGACTAGAAGAGGATATTGGTATTTATACCAACCTTATACAAAGATTATAATATATGGGTGTGAATTATTACCTTACAAACTCCCCAAGTTTGTAGCAATTCACCTTTTTTCTTTAGAATATATCAGAAAGATGATCAATATGGATCAATTAAATTTCTTGGTAGAAAATAAGAAAGCACAGTTCAAGATAAAGACACAAGTTGGACCATTCATCTCCAATATAAGATCAATAGGACGACATGTAGATGACATTTTGAAACAGATGAACTTCAAGAAAAAATTTACATGGTCATATGATCCTCCAGCGATAATTTCAAATTTAAGAGTGTAACAACAATATGCTCCTTATGCACATATCCCCAGACCAAAAATAGAGCAGTTCATGAATACAGAAAACTAGCAGGAGAATACTTTGCAAGAAGCTAAAGACTAGGTGTTGTCAACAAGCCACACTCCAGTACATGAGGAAAAGTAGGAGAAGAGACCAAGGTAAAACATCTCTCCTTCAGTAATAGATATTTCAACAAAATATTTTAAATTATATAATAAGAGAGACAAGATCACAAATGTAGGGGGTACACATCAAGATAGCATAGAGAAAATACATCCAATTGTTCTCATAGGTACATGCATCCCATTAGTGTCAGGGGGAGAGGAGATCATTGCTTCATCTCCAATGACCCCAATGAAAGCAGACATGCCAATTTCATCACCAAAAAGAGAGTTGGGGCATAATAAGAAATAACGAGGTATTTTTCTCCTTATCAAGAGATCACGTGGAAGAACCTAGCACTGAAGGCTTCTACATACATACAATTTGGAGACAGATAGCTACTTCCGAAGACAAGCTCCTCTCAGCTTTTGATTCAGAGAAGGGACGTATGCAGATTACCTTCCTGGAGCCCAAGGTTTCTTCAACTCGGTCAATAAATGATTATAAGCACTCCATTTTCTCTTTTGATACAGATACAATTCATCCCATAGACTAGATGGATTTACACAAACAGTCTGGTGAGATGGTTTTAATACACTAACTCATTCAGCTATGGCAAAAACCAAGCTTCAAACTTTCATACATAATATCCATGCACATTTTAAATTAGAAAAAATATATTCTTTAGCTAAAGACACTAAGATTAAGTCTTTAGAGGAACTAGTGATCAAGTTGGGATATGATCCTAATGATGTGAAAGGAGTGGAGGAGATTATAATAACAAAAAATGCAGAGATAACAGTGTTGATAAAGCAGCAAAATCTTCCCTCCATTGAAGATCCACAGGCCAAAGATTTTGGAGAACTTGAGAAGGAAAAAAAAAAATTCAAGCTTATTATTGAACAAAATGATTAGATTGCTAATATGGAGAAAAAAATAGAGAAACTTTTAGAGGAAAAAGAGCAACAGATCACTTTAGAACAAGCCATCCCTTTGGATTTTATTATAGCAACAAGTATAACAATAGTAGAAGCATCAACTTCATCAAAAACCTCAATAGTAGAGACAGATTCCAACACTACACCAACAGATCTAACTAAAGAAATGCAAAACTTCTCCATTAAAGATTAGAAGATTGAGAAAATGACTGAAAATTTGAACAATCTATAGGAACATAAGATTAAAGAAGATAGTTCCTATATGGGAGAGCTACAAAATCCATAAAAGCTTGAAAAAATGATAGAGTATTTTGATAACCATAACGCTATTTTAGATACCATTGCACAAGCCAAAGTGGACATTTGGGTGGAAATAAATGAAGCCATTACAAAAATATGGCTATCTATCGAGGTCATTTGAAAAAGATGAATTGGTGCTGAAATAAAAAGCATTAATAGTTGATGTGGAAAGGGAACTTGGCATCAAACCCAGTGATGCCACTGCTCTGATCAAATTATTAAATTCAAAATCTAGAGAAGAATTTGAAGAATTAATTATTGAGGACATAACAAAAACCATTTTGGAAGTGATAAATATTCTCACCAAGAAAAATATGATGGTACAATTGCAGAACACATGTGACAGTTTGAAAACTATAACACGAAGGTTTCATAAGAATTTTAATGTTTTTCTTAAAAAATGCCTCCATGAACTGCAAGGATTAAGAGATAAATTAATCAAAATTAAATACTGTCAGCAGAAATTATATAGTATTGCCACAGACAAGTCAAAATTTGAAAAGGTTAAAGGCACTATTAGAGGGATGACATTCATGGAAGGTCTCAGTTATAAATTTTTGATCAAAGATGAAATAAATAATCTATTTCTTATTAATCCTACCTTTGAAAAATACACCGTGGTAGATGAGACCTATCAAAATTTGATCAGATTTCCACTTCTAGATGAACAAAGATGGGAAAGTTGTGTGAATTACTAGGGTAAAAATCATCAAGCATCCAGAAGAAATTCAGCAACAAAAAAAATATGTTTCAGGTCCAATCATCAACAGTCATCCTCGAGAATAGTGCCAGCAGCTACAACAGTTTCAAATCTC
The DNA here is from genome assembly GCA_034641835.2 of Pinus albicaulis. NCBI lineage: Eukaryota > Viridiplantae > Streptophyta > Pinopsida > Pinales > Pinaceae > Pinus > Pinus albicaulis. Next base: position 26,906,923 of record CM076583.1, on the reverse strand, counting down.
CTATATTTTTTTTTCTATATTTCTAAAATAGTTTTGGATATTTTGTAAAATATCTTGAGATTTTCACTCAAGATATGTTTTGATAATTTTTCATATGTAGTTTAGAATTCAAAGTATGTTGGGTTGGGACTTTTATGAAGAAATAAACTTCTGATGTAAATTTGTTCCTTAAGCTCAAGTGGACAATTTTTTAGTAATACAGAAAGCTTTATCAAGATTCCCGTGTCAGACTTATTGGTGAAGTTATCTTCTCTTGTTAATGTGTTCTTCTATGTCAATTCATATGTTTCTCTTATCTATTTTTTTCAAAGAAAAATAAGAATATGAATTTGTTTAAGTACACTCAATTCTAGCTTCTGAACAAAGTTAATGTTTTCAACTGAAATTAAACAATAGAATTCTTAATTTCTCTATGTCTAATGAATCATTAAACTTTGCATCTTTACCATATCACAAATATCATAAGATCTAATAAGTATTCCTACCTTGCTTTGTTAAACTCATCTCTCACTTTTGCAATTGATCAACTTGAAACTTAATTGAATCCATTTCCTAATGGCTTTCCCTTTTTGTTCCAATCAAATAATTCTAAAAACCAAACTTTGAACTTTCACATCTATCCTAAATCCTACAAAGCAAACAAAGCTAAATCTGATAGAGAGATCCATCTCTAAGTTTAGAAGGGATAGTTTCTAAAGTTAAAAGTGGTTTTGTTGTTACCTCTGGGTTTCTTTCATAGCCTTAAGAAATTACAGAGTGAGAAAATTCTGGCAACCATACTTGGCACATCGAACAAATTTCTCTTAAATTCAATTTTCCTTGGTGAAGTTTTTGTTTCAACACTTAAAGTTATTTCTAGGCTTGTGGCTAAGAAATAGATCCGATTTAAGGTTTTTTGCCACTCAAAATTCATACATATTCAATATCTGTAAATATATTATAGTATATCTGGCTTCTAAAAGGATATATACTAGAGCACACCCAAATCCAAATCCTCCAGAAATTGTAGATAATCCCAAAAAAATAATTAGGAAGAAAAGTGTGACTGAGAGTGAATCAAGTGAAAGCCCACTACCTAGAGTTAATTACCTTCATGAGAATTTTGTTTCTTTAGAGGACATAGAATTTGATTTGGATTTTGAAGACACACTTTTTAGACGTAAATCTGATAACTTTGTACCTAAAACTATTGTGGATAGGGACCTGCTAAAACCTTATAAGTTAGATCAGATTGTGCATAAATATTTAACCCATCAATCACCTAAATCATTAACTCCTTATTCTATTGCATCATCTCCCATTCCACAACCATGTTCACCTGTTAATATCGTGTTGGGTGTGGAGCCTGAATATCATCCTGATTTAGAGGTATTTGTTTCATCTGGATGTATACCCCAGGAAGATTGTACACCCCTCTATTCATCGGGGACTTGTCCCCCCAACGGGGGTTCGGGGGGGCCCATCCCCCCAGCTAGGGCGTCAGAGGGCCAGCGATCGCTCGATGGGGATTCAAGGGCAGCACCCTTGAAGTTAAAAATAGATATAAAATTTCCTTGTAAAATATTGTAATTTCGTAGTTTATTTGGTCTGTTCATTAGTCAGATGATCTGATGGTAGAATTTATGTTTAGTTTAGGGTTTTTTTCCCTAGAAGGAGACCCCTCTATTGTATGAGGGAATTGTATTTCAGTTGTGTGTTAAGAGTGTATTCTAAGCGAGAAAGAGAAAGTAGGACTGCGTAAGAGAGTAGAGGATATTACAACGGTTTTTTCGTAGGTTATGTTTCTTCATTTTGCTAGATAATATAAAGGAAACATTGGCTATTTCTCCATGTACGTAGCCCAAGTTGGGTGAACCACATAAATATGTGTCTCTCCTATTTTGTAAGTTTTCTTTGTTGGTATTTCCGCATATTTTTATTTGTTCCATTGATCTGTAATATATAATTTTCTAACATACGGTTCCTCCATTAGTCCCTCCTGGTAGATCTATGCTTAGTTCAATCAGTTATACACCCAGTCTATTTATTATTCCTACCACTTCCACTACAACAAGACAAAGCGTTATAATTCCACCTTTCATACCAACTAGACCCACACATGTTACTATTACATCTTCCTCTCATACTCATATTCCCATCATGGATGCTTGTTATGATCCTCTAATTTTACCAGGGAAAATTAATCCCATGCCACAAGGTTATCAAACTTAAATACCTCAGTTTGATGGCACTGGACCAATTACGGCTCAGAAACATATAGATTGAATAAATGATTATTTTGATTTACAATAATTTGATGAAGATGATGTTAAAATGAGTCTATTTTCCCTAAGTCTCACAAATTAAGTTAAAAAGTGGTTTAAATCATTACAAGTTGCTTCTATCCTAGACTTAAATCAATTTCATCAAAGTTTTCTTAGAAGGTGGGAAATCAAGAAAAACCCTCTCCAGATCCTAGTTGAGTATGAGAATATCAAAAGAGCTCCAGGAGAATCAATTCAAGTCTAATGTACTAGGTTCAACAATGTTTATAGTTATATTCCAACTGCAATTCAACCTCCTCCTAGACTATATTATGCACTTGACAAGCTAGAACACAAGGAATATGAAAAAAAATAGCTGAGACAGATAGATATCACCAGAAAATAGACAAGCAACAGAGATATTTCATTATGCAGAAACAAGATACAATGTTCACTTGCCTCTTCAAGGGGGAAACCTCCAACATAGTAGAGCTCAATTACAATACGAGACCATACTTATTCCTTCTATCTAATGCTATTTATAGCCTAATGACATCCAAAACCATAACTACTTGTGCTCCCTGAAATAATCATGGGTTAAGCACATTATTTATTAAATAAGGCCTTTTTATAACTAATTTTGGTCCCTTTTCTAGAATTTGGGTCGACCACTTACAATTATTATTAATGCAGATAACTGCTTACAAGATTTATTGACTCAACCAAATAACTATGACTCAGACTAGGCCCTTATGGGATTATTACATAAATAAAGGGGTTAGGGTAGGACCCTAACAGACTAGCCTTGTTGAAGTTTCCAGATGGTTTTGATCCATATACGGCCTACCAACTTAAGGAAAGAAACCCTGCCACCTTAGAACAGACGCAAAGGAATGGAGATAGTGTAGAAGCAAACTTGTTAGCAAAGAGAGCCATATTGAAAGCTAAAAGAAGAGTCCAAATCAAAGAAGAACCAACTTCTTCTTCTTCAGATGCTAAGTTGGATACCTTAGTGAAAACTATGGAGAGAATTATGGATAGAATAAGCTTAGCTGATAGAACTCCTCCAAGAGAAAATCAAGGAGGTCCTCCTATTAGAAATCCTAATTTCAGAAGAAACCCCTTGCAAATTAAAAAAAGATAACAAAGAGGCCCTACTAATCAGAAACAAATTAGGCCTCCATTCCAAGAAAATTATGTTGGTGAAGAACCTCAATTAATAGAAGAACCTCAAGAAAACCAGATAAACTTGTTTGGAATAAAATATATTCATCATTTATTCTTGACCAAAGTATAGGAAGATCAATTTTTGTTGTCACGACCAGAGCAAGTCCCTTTAGAATCAGAGGAATATAAACAAGGATATCCAAATGGAATTATAGAGGTACACAAACAATACAACTTAAGAAGTAAGAAAGGTTTTGGAAATCATCCTAAAAAAACTCAAAATGATGCTCCTTTGACTAGTCAACCAAAAAATGATCCTCAAAAGGAAATTTCTAAAAAAACAGATGCTCCTTCAGGTAGTCAACGAAAATTTAATCCTAAAAAGGAAATTTCTAAAAAACCCGATGCAAATGTCAAAGAATTTGACAAATCTCAAACATCCTTCAGCATTGAAACTGAATTAGCCAAAGTAAAAATTCCTATTCCTCTAACTTAATTGGTGACTAAGAATGTATATAAGACCCAAGTCATCAAAGCCTTGAAAATAGTAGAAAGGAAAAACATAGTTAATTTAAATGATGACCAACCTGAGTTTTTATTTGGACCTGAGGTCGATGGAAAATCCCAGGATGGAAGTGTTCCACCATTTTACATTAGCTTGAATATTCATGACAAAAGCTTACATAATTCAATGCTTAATTATGGTGCTTCCCATAATTTTATTGATCCGGATTTTATGCAGGAACACAACAAAATACACATATACCCATAAACAGAGAGATGCAGTGGAAATAATGCTTCATTTTATTAATAAAGGAATGACTGAAATAAGCTTACAAATATAATGGAAGCAAGATAGGGCGTTGGTAGCATATCTTTGAGAAGAGATGTGGCATACGCAGGTCTCTGAACTATGCTACATTGAGGCTCGAAGGACTATTATAGACATAATGGAAATATATGAGCTAGGGTACTTGCAGCGTATCCCTAAGAAGAGATGTGATGGCTACTAGCCCCTGAACTATGTTACAATGAGGCTCGAGGACTTATTTATTGTTGAGAAACAATGTAGAATCTGATATTTCCAAAAACCTAAACCTAGGAGATGAAGCACCAAAACTGTGGGCCCCGTTTGGGTAAATTGGTGTTTCAACTTCCCAGGGATGTAACTTCGACGTACGCTCTCCATTTGATGTGTATGATACATCGTTAGAAATATCTATTCGAGGACTACAATTTTTTCCACAAATATAAATTTTGGAACAAAATCATATTTGTCGGAAAAATTATGCCCAAAAAACATCATTTAGGGCCTCAAAATGGCTCCGGAAGTTCAAGACCTGAAAAGCCACTAAAAATAGTAAGTTGTGTTGAAACTTGAAAAAGGAAAGAACTGATGCCAAGGGTTCAAATGGAATAGGTGGGAGGCCACCAATATCCACCTGGATCATTAATGCCCCAAAATGGCTCCGGGCGCGTAGGACCTGAAAGCCTGCTAAAAATAGTAACCTGCTGCAAGTGAAAAAACTACAAGAATTGATGTTGCGGGTCCAAATGGAATAGGTGGGTGGCCACTGATATCCATCTGGATCATTCCTCCCTCCTTAGGAAGCAATGGTCTCCATTGCGTTAAGTTCCCTCCGGAGAAGGGGGGGGGAATGCAGGGCTATTTGGTGTGGGTTTGTCAGGGAGGTAGCGATTTTGTTGGCAGATGTGTTGGATGTAGATGTGCTACTTGTGGGCAGTCGTTGAGGGATCTGGGAAAATTTATCCGTCATCGCGTTCCTTTGTTTTTTGAGGGCCTCCTCGAACAAGATTTTGATAGGATCTTCTGCCCCCTCATCTTTCTTTCCTTCCGCAATGGGGGGTCGTTGGGGTTTGCGTGGCTGATCCTGGAAGGGTGCAACTAGATCGAGTTCAAAATCATTATACCTTGACCGCATTGGGGACATGCAAAGAAAAATAGAGAAAGAGCAGACCCCCTCTGATACCACATATCCAGATTTTATGCAGGAACACAACAAAATACACATATACCCATAAACACAGAGATGCAACGAAAATAATGCTTCATTTTATTAATAAAAGAACGACTGAAATAATCTTACAAACATAATGGAAGCAAGCTAGGGAGCTGGTATCATATCTCTGAGAAGAGATGTGGTGTATGCGGGCCTCTAAACTGTGCTACATTGATGCTTGAAGGCTTATTACAGACATTATGGAAATATATTAGCTAGGGTATTGGCATCGTATCCCTAAGAAGAGATGTGATGGCTACCAGCCCCTAAACTGTGTTAAAATGAGGCTTGAGGGCATATTTATTGTTGAGAAACAATGTAGAATATGAAATGTCCAAAAACCTAACCCTAGGAGATGAAGCACCAAAACTATGGGCCCCGTTTGGGTAAATTGGTGTTTCAACTTCCCGGGGATGTAACTTCGACATACGATCTCCATTTGACGCGTATGATACATCGTTATAAATATCTATCTGAGGGCTACAATTTTTGCCTCAAACATCAATTTTGGAACGAAATCATATTCGTCGGACAAACAATGCCCAAAAAACGTCGTTCAGGGCCTCAAAATGGCTCTGGAAGTTCAAGACCTGAAAAGCCGCTAAAAATAGTAAGTTGTGTTGAAACTTGAGAAAGGAAAGAACTGATGTCGGGGGTTTAAATGGAATATATGGGAGGCCACCAATATCCACCTGGATCATTAATGCCCCAAAATGGCTCCGGCCGCATAGGACCCGAAAACCTGCTAAAAATAGTAACCTGCTGGAAGTGAAAAAACTACAAGAATTGATCTTGCGGGTCCAAATGGAATAGGTGGGCAGCCACCGATATCCACCTAGATCATTCGTCCCTCCTCAAGAAGCAATGGACTCCATTGCGTTAATTTCCTCCATTGGGGGGGGGGGGAGGGAGCGGGAATTCTGCTGAACTTGGTATTGGATTTTTCTAGGATGTCGCAGACCTGTTAGCAGACGTGTTGGATGTAGATGTGCTGCCGGTGGGCAGCCATTGAAGGATCTGGGAAAATTTATCCATCATTGTGTTCCTTTCTTTCTTGAGGGCCTCCTCGAACAATATTTTGATGGGATCTTCTCCTCCCTCGTCTTTCTTTCCTTCTACAATAGGGGGTCGTCGAGGTTTGCGAGGTTGACCTTGGAAGGGTGCAACTAGATCGAGCTCGAACTCCTTATACCTTGATCATGTTAGGGACATGTAAAGAAAAACAGAGAAAGAGAAGACCCCCTCTTATACCACTTATCCGGATTTTATGCAGGAACGCAACAAAATACACATATACCCATAAACATAGAGATGCAGTAGAAATAATGCTTCATTTCATTAATAAAATAATGACTAAAAATTCTTACAAACATAATGGAAACAAGCTAGGGCGCTGGCAGGGTATCTTTGAGAAGAGATGTGGCATATGCAGGCCTCTGAACTGTGCTACATTAAGGCTCGAAGGCCTATTACAGACATAATGGAAATATATTAGCTAGGGTACTGGCAGCGTATCCTTGAGAAGAGATGTGATGGCTACCAGCCCCTGAACTGTGCTACAATGAGGCTCAAGGGCATATTTATTATTGAGAAACAATGTCGAATCTGAAACTTCCAAAAACCTAACCCTAGGAGATGAAGCATCAAAACTGTCGGCCCCGTTTGGGTAAATTGGTGTTTCAACTTCCCGAGGACGTAACTTCAGCATACGATCTTTGTTTGACGCGTATGATACATCGTTAGAAATATATATCTAAGGACTACAACTGTTGCCACAAATATCAATACCAGAACGAAATCATATTTTTCGGACAAATGATGCCCCAAAAATGTTGTTTAGGGCCTCAAAATGGCTCCAGAAGTTTAGGACCTGAAAAACTGCTAAAAATAGTAAGTTGTGTTGAAACTTGAAAATGGAAAGAACTGATGCCAGGGTTTCAAATGGAATAGGTGGGAGGCCACCAATATCCACTTGGATCATTAATGCCCCAAAATGGCTCTGGGCGCGCAGGACCCGAAATCCTGCTAAAAATAGTAAGCTGATAGAAGTGAAAAAACTGGAAGAATTGAAGTTGCGGGTCCAAATTGAATAGGTGGGCTGCCACCGATATCCACCTAGATCATTCCTCCCTCCTTAGGAAGCAATGGTCTCCATTGCGTTAAGTTCCTCCATGGGGGGGGGGAATTCTACTGAACTTGGTATTGGATTTGTCCAGGATGTCATGGACCTGTTGGTAGACGTGCTGGATGTAGATGTGCCACCGATGGGTAGCCCCCTCAAACAAGATTTTGATAGGATCTTATGCTCCCTTGTATTTCTTTCCTTACACAATGGGGGGTCTTCGGGGTTTGCGAGGCTGACCTTGGAAGGGTGCAACCAGATCGAGCTTGAAATCCTTATACCTTGACCGCATTGGGGACATGCAAAGAAAAACAGAGAAAGATCAGACCCCCTCTGATACCACTTATCCATATTTTATGCAAGAACGCAAAAAAATACACATATACCCTTAAACACAGAGATGCAATGGAAATAATGCTTCATTTTATTAATAAAAGAATGACTGAAATAATCTTACAAACATAATGGAAGAAAGCTAGGGCACTGGAAACGTATCTCGGAGAAGAGATGTGGCATACGAGGACCTCTAAACTGTGCTACATTGAGGCTCGAAGGCCTATTACAGACATAATGGAAATATATGAGCTAGGGTACTGGCAGCATATCCCTGAGAAGAGATGTGATGGCTACCAGCCCCTGAACTGTGTTACAATAAGGCTCGAGGGCCTATTTATTGTTGAGAAATAATGTAGAATCCGAAACTTCCAAAAACCTAACCCTAGGAGATGAAGCGCCAAAACTGTCGGCCCCATTTGGGTAAATTGGTGTTTCAACTTCTTGGGGACGTAACTTCAGCATACGATCTCCGTTTGATGCGTATGATACATTGTTAGAAAGAACTATCTTAGGACTACAATTTTTACTGCAAATATCAATTCTAGAATGAAATCATATTTTTCAGACAAATGATGCCCAAAAAACATCGTTTAGGGCCTCAAAACGGCTCCGGAGGTTCAGGACCTGAAAACTGCTAAAAATAGTAAGTTGTGCTCAAAATTGAAAATGGAAAAAACTAATGCCAGGGTTTCAAATGGAATAGGTGGGAGGCCACCAATATCCACCTAGATCACTAATTCCCCAACATGGCTCCAGGTGTGCAAGACTCGAAAACTTGCTAAAAATAGTAAGCTGCTGGAAGTGAAAAAACTGCAAGAATTGATGTTGCAGGTCCAAATGGAATAGGTGGGTGGCCACCGATATCCACCTGGATCATTTATGCACAGAGATATCATGGAGAAACTAGGACTAGACATCACAAGACCTTATACAAAGTAATATCTTTAGGTCTGATTAAATATCTGTGTGTCACTTTAGTTCATATACAAGCTACCAGTTTAGTGATGGCCATTGTAGTAGCAAACATACCACCCAACTACGGGATGCTACTATCAATGCTATGGAGTGCAAACTTACAGGGTACTTTTCAAATGGATATGACCTATGCCACCATTCTTGTGTTTGGTCAAAAAATAAGGTTATATAGAGAAACTTTAATGAAATACATGGTCAGTAGCTAAGACAAACCAAACAATTACCCTTTGTACTCAGTGCACTATGATATGGATTCCTTCATTATGTACAATGAAAAACCAATTGAAAAGGAAGAACCATAGCTATATATTGAACCCAACAAAATAGACCAAATAACATAAACTAAAGAAAAAATAAATAAATAAATATAAATATAAATAAAATAAAATAAAAGATGTAGAGGGAGAAGCTCCTTGGAATATGGATTTCAATGGAGCTTCGCTTAAGGATGATGCAAGAGTTGGATTTGGCTATAAATTAATTTTTCATTGTACCAATAACATAGCATAATGTAAGGCTTTCATCATAGGGATGAAAATTTTAAAGAGATTAAGAGCGAAATGAAATTATGTACATGGAGATTCTGAGCTAATTATCAAAAAAATTAAGGGTAAATATTCTACTAAACACTCGAGATTAAGAGCCTATAGGAATGTAGTTTTGTATTTTATGCAATGTTTCACTAAATATGATTTGTGTGTTATCCCTCGAAACCAGAATATTTTAGCTGATGTCTTCGTTGTTTCATCCAGTACTTGTCAAATTCCTTTTCACCCCAATAGGAAATATGTGGTGCAAGTCAAGCATAGGCTAATTGTCCCTGACAATGTAAGATATTGGAAAGTATTTGGTAATGATGAGAAAATAGAAAATTTCCTACAGTTGAAAGACAAATTTTACTGTGTAAATATTGATGTTGATAATGATATTGATAATGATGTAAATAGAAACAAAACCAAAATGGAATTAAATGAAACTGATGATAACCAAGAAGAGCTATAGTTTTTTCAATTAAAAGACAATGTGAATCCAAGAGGATTAGGAACATTGGAAGATCTTTTTGAATTCAATGATGTGGCCAAAAAGAAAAAAAGTGAACCAGTGGGTAATGGAATACAAGACTGTAACATAGGAACACAAGAAGATCCCAAAATTGCAAAATTGTCTAAGTCATTTCCTCCTAAAGAAAAACAAAAATACATGGAACTTATTAATGAATTCTCTAATGTGTTTGCATGGAGTTATGAGAACTTAAAATCTTTTGATACTTCTACCATTAAGCACACCATCCCCATTAGAGAAGACCAAAATCCCTTAAGAAAAAAATAAGAAGAGTAAACCCATTGTTACTACCTATGATTCAGAAAGAAGTGAAGAAACTATACGATGCCAAAATCATAGTACCATTGAGGTTCTCAAAATGGGTTTCGAATCTAGTGCCAACGAGGAAGAAAATAGGTGAAATTAGACTTTGTGTATGCCTTAGGAATTTGTAAAAATTCTCACTTAATGACAACTATCCCCTACCAAAAATGGATCACATATTGCAAAATGTAGTTGGTTCTAGTAGGATATCTTTGTTGGGTGGATTTTCAGGTTACAACCATGTTCTGGTTAATCTTGATGACCAGCACAAAACAACATTTACTACACCATGGGTGACTTTTATGTAAGTAAAAATTATTTTTGGCCTTATGAATGATAGGGTGAATTTCCAAAGAGAAATGGAAATATTGTTTGTTGATGAAATGGATAGGTTCATTGTAATCTACCTAGATGATATTATTGTATTTTAAAAAATAGATGAAGAACACTTGCTGCATTTAAGGAAAGTTTTTGAAAAGTGAAGAAAATTTGGTATCTCCTTAAACCCTAAGAAAACTCTTTTTGGCTTAGAGGAGGGAAAACATCTAGGTCATTTCATTTCCAAATAAGTCCTTAGAATTGATCCCAGTAGATTCTAAGCCATACAAAATATTGATCCTCTTAGAAACAAGAAAGAAGTTCAATCCTTCATTGGAAAAATAAGTTTTCTTAGGATATTTAATCCTAACTTTACTGAAATACTAAGATCAATTACAAACATGTTGAAAAGGGATATTGAAATTACGTATAATATTGAAGCTAAGAAATATTTTAGTGAGGTCAAGTTAACTTTAACTAATACTTCAGCTTTAATAAGCCCTGGCTTTACTAAGGATTTTATGATTTTTTATTTTTCTTCTGAACATACTATTGCAGCTATTTTATTGAAGAAAAATAGTGAAGGCCATGAACAACCCATATCCATTTTTAGTAGAGCTTTAAGGGATGCATCACTAAAGTACAACATAATGTAAAATAAAGCCTTTGATTTGGTGAAAGCATTAGAATACTTTAGAGTTTACATCTTACATTCTCATATCATTGCATTTGTCCCAAATGTTGTGGTAAAGGATATTCTTACTCAAGCTGACCTAGATGGAAGGAGAAGGAAATGGATTATTGTGATCCTAGAGTGTGACATAGCAATAAAACCAACCAAGCTCATCAAGGGTCAAGGATTGGCTAATTTGATGATCGAATACAATTTTCATGTTGTTGATATCAATTTTGTTGATGCATTTGAGGAACAAGAAGAGTTGGTGACACCATAAGTATCATAATCCATTTCTACCTCACCATGGTATGTAGACATCATTATTGTACTACATAATTTACAAGCTCCTCCTGGTTTAACAAAAACTAAGGCTAGTTTTTAAAATTAAAATCCATAAAATTTTGTATTTTAGATTAGATTTTATATTGGAAAAGTGTTGGAGGTATCTTGCTAAACTGTTTATTGAAAGATGAAGCATATAAAATCATGTAGGAATTCCATGAAGGAGACTGTGGAGGACACTTATATTGAAAAAACACAGCCAATAAAATTTTAAGAGCTAGTTTTTATTGGCCCACTTTGTTTGCATATGTGCATAAAAAATTCACCTCTTGCCACCAATACCAAATATTTGAAGGCAAGAAAAATCTTTTACCTTTACCACTAAAACCTATTTCAGTTGGAGTCTATTTCCAACAGTGGGGTATAGATTGCATTGGTTAAATTCATCCTAGTTCCTCAATCCAACATAAATGGATCTTGACAACCACTGATTACTTTAAAAAATGGATTGAAGCTATCCCAACTAGACAAGCCACAAATACTATCATTATCCAATTTCTAGAGGGAAAAATTATGTCCAAGTTTGGGTGTCCTGACAAAATTATCACTGACAATGTTGCTTCCTTTAAATCAAAGAAAATGGTTGAATTTTGTAATAAAAAACATATCAAATTAGGATACTCTACTGCCTATTACCCAAAATGAAATGGATTAGTTAAATATTCAAATAAAAGTCTAGTCAACATTACCAAAACAATGTTGCAGGAAAATAAAACGTCCTAGCATAAAAAGTTCATTAATTCCCTATGGGATAACCAAATTAATACCAAAGGTCTATTGGAGAGTCTCCATTTCAAATAATATATGGGGTTGATCCAAATTTTCCTACTTCATTAGGAATCCATGTACTAAAATTAGTGCAGGAAGCATAAGTGGAAACAAATGATTTACAATGAAGAATCAATGATACCATCCAATTGTAGCAATCCAGAGAGGAGGTCTACAATAAGACTCAACTAATTCAGGACAATGTCAAAAATATTTATGAAAGAAGAAAAAAATTTGATGATTTCCAGATAGACAATTTGGTTCTGAAATGGGATTGAAGGAATGAAGATAAAGGAAAGCGTGGTAAGTTTGATATTTTGTGGAAAGGACCGTATAAAATTGAAACTTTCAAAGGAAAAAATGCATTTTTCTTGAAAAACTTAAATGAAGAAGCACTGCGTGGTGGACCTATTAATGACATACTTCTTAAACATTACTTTATTCCAGAATAAATCGGTTACACTTAAATTGATTGTATATATGCCACTTTACTATTCTATGGCAAGAATGAGAGTATCTCAAATCATAAGTTGAAGCCCTGAGAGAAGGCCCTAAGCTTACGATGATCGGTTGCCCACATTTATAAATAAAAATGGATGGATCAAATTCAGTTGCAGAATAAAGACAACATGCCCAATGGATCAAGGCTACTAATATATAGTGTTCTTGACACCTCACAAGGAGAGTTCTATCCCCATTGGAGCAGCTATTAGTGTCCTATATTTTATAGAATGACTTGATTGTAGCTGTAATTTTGTATATGAGATGTTGTAAATAATGTTCCATTCTGAAATTTATTTCAAAAAGAAAATAAAACAAAACAAAAACAAAAAGTGTAGGAATTTATAGGGTAAGTTCTGTAGATCAAGAACCAAAGGTCACCACTCATAAACAGATCACAAATCATTACACCAATATAATCATGTGGTTAAAACCCTCAAAGAGGGAAACAGTCCATGCCCTGAGCCAACGTGGCTACTTCAGGGAATTTATTAATATAAAAGAAAAGTTACATATGTTTCTCTCATAAATGGTTACTGGAAAAATGACCCTCCATGATCTTTAAATAGAGATCATGGACCAATCGGGTGTTAAGCCACGGATCAAGTGTCGTTAATACTGAGGTGAGAGATGACCATCGGATCACTACAAATCATGATCGTCGGATTATAAGTTACAAATGTACATGGTAAAGAACACACTTTACCTAACTCTACACTAGACTAAGTTATTCTTAACTATTTCCTATGTGTCAGAATATCCTAACATCCCCCCTTAAGAAAAACTTGGGATAGGATTGAAGGATTTACCAAAGGTGACAAAAAGGAGCCTATTTCATGTGTGAAACATCTAAAATCCCCCCTTAAGAACAAATTGGGATAGGATTGAAGGATTTACAAAAGTGACATAATAGGAGAAGGAAGGAGGCATTAGAGCCTATCCCCCCTTAATGACAACTTTATTGAGCTCCAAGAATGGATCAAAGTTTGGTAAACTTCGCTTCTGTGAGAGCCTTTGTAAAGATATCGGCTACCTGATCATTGGTTGGATAGTACTGCACTTCAAGAACATGATCATGAATGGGCTTTTTGATGAAGTTTATGTGGATTTCAATGTGTTTCATACGCTGATGCTGAAATGGATCTTTACATAGCTGAATAGCACTTTGATTATCACACCAAAGTGTGGTTGGATGCTGCTGATGAAGACCAAATTCAGACAGGATCTGACGAAGCCACATGGCTTCCTTGCTGGCTTCAACTGCACCATGATACTCTGCTTATGCTGAAGAAAGGGAGATGGCACTTTGTTTCTTACAAGACCAAGTAATAGGTCATGAACCAAGAGTGAATACATATCCTGTAGTGGACTTCCGATCATCAGGGTCACCAGCGCAATCAGAATCAGTGAAACCAATCAACAAGGGAGATGCTCCTACACTGTAATGAATCTCGAACTAAACTGTACCTCAAATATATTAAAGTATTCTTTTAGCTGCTTTCCAGTGACTTTCATGAGGTTGGTACATAAACCAAGTGACAAGACCAACGACAAAGGAAAGGTTAGGACGGGTATGGGTTAGATACAAATTTTTTCCAACAAGTTGACAGTATAAGGTAGCATCAACTTCAGGAGTAGTACAGTTGACTGAAATCTTGACTCTAGATTGAAAGGGAGAAGGGGCAGGCTTATATTCTTCCATGTGAAAGTGGTGTAGAAGATCGTAGGCATACTTGGACTGAGAAAGGGTAATGCCTTCCTTGGATTGCAAGACTTGAAGACCAAGGAAATAATGCAAGTGTCCTAAGTCTGTCATTTCAAACTTATTTTTGAGGCTTGAATGCACATGGTTTATATGGTTTGGATCACTACTAGTAAGGATAATATCATCAACATAAAGAACAATGATGGTGATGGCATTACCCACTTTCTTGGTGTAGACAGTGTTTTCAAAATGACACCTAGAAAAGCCATTATCTAAGAGAAATCTATCCATTTTGGCATACCAAGCCCGAGGAGCTTGTTTGAGACCATAGAAAGACTTTCTAAGGCGACAAACAAGGCTGGATTCTTTTTGGATAAATCCAGGGGGTTGTTCCATGTAGATTTCTTCATGCAAATCTCCATGTAAGAAGGCAGATTTAACATCCATCTGATGGACTTCCCATTTAAAGGAGGTAGCAAGGGAAAGAACAAGGAAAATAGAATTAATTTTGGCAATAGGGGAGAAGGTTTTAGTATATTCAATGCCTTCAACCTGAGGAAAACATTTAGAAACAAGACGAGCTTTATGTCTATCCACTTTTCCATCTAGTCCAAACTTTGTTTTGTAAACCCATCTGCATCTGACAATTTTTATTCCTTTTGGAAGGGGAACAAGATCCCAAGTATGGTTGGCCAACAAGGAATGATACTCTTCATTCATAGCTTCATCCTAATCTGGATGATTGGAGGCTTCTTCAAAGGTTTCTGGATCAAGTTTTTTTGGAACTTGAGCCAATAAGGAAGAAGCTCTTTCAAACTGAGAACATGTACGTCGTTGATCAGCAGGGTCACCTGCAAGAGAACCTGCAGCATTCTGAGTAGAGCAGACCCATATTGGAAGTGGTGGAGTATAAGGAAAAATTTCACGAGCTGGAGGATGATTTTCTTCCTCGCTATCATCATCTGAACTAGAAATAATGTTATTAAAAATAGAAGAGAGAGAGAGAGGTGGCACATATGCCGAATCAGGCTCACAGGCCAAAGGTGGTACACCCGCCGAACTAGGCTCACAGGCCAATATTTTCATCAAACTTTACATCTCTTCTAATGATTATATTTTTGGATTTTGGTTGCATAAGTCTATATCCTTTGACATCTTCAGAATATCCAACAAAAATAGATTTTTCACTCTTAGGTTCTAAGGCTTCATGTTTCACATCTAGAATATGGGCCCAAGCATCACTTCCAAAAACATGAAAGTGACTTACATCTGGTTTGAGTGAGATCCAAGCTTCTTCTGGAGTTATATTCATTAAAACCTTAGTAGGAGTGCGATTTACTATGTAATTTTCACAGTTAATGGCTTCTTCCCAGAAATTGAGACCAAGTCCTTTAGATTGAAGCATACAATTAGCCATTTCTTTTAAGCTGTAATTCTTCCTTTCAGCTACACCATTTCTTTTTCGAGTATATAGAAAATTATGTTGTAATCGAATGCCATGCTCAGTGCAAAAGTTGATAAATTTGTTGTTAACATATTTTCTGCCATTGTCTGATCTTAACTTAAGAATTTGATGCCTAGATTGTTTCTCAACAAAGGCCTTAAAGGCCAAGAACATGTTAAAAACTTCACTCTTGAGTTTTAAGAAGTATACCCAAGTGCGTATGGAAAAATCATCAATGAAAGTTAAGAAGTACTTGCAACCAGAGAAAGAAACAACAGGAAGTGGACCACATAAATCACTGTGCACAAGCTGCAAAGGGGCTGAAGCGTGCCAAGAGGCATGTTTGTCAAAACTATCTCGATGATGTTTACCAAGTACACATCCGGAGCAAACACCATCTTGGCAAGATACCATAGGAAGACCCGTCACCATATTTTCCTTACATAGAGTTTGAAGGGAGCGATAGTTTAAGTGACCAAATCGCTCATGCCAAAGTTTGCTCACTTCATCATTATGAGCAACAAAAATCGAGGGAAGACAGGATGACCTAAAGTTGTCAAACTTACACAACCTTGTGGAATCATCAGCAATGCCAGTAGCTAAAATATGTTTAGGATCTTTGAGGTCCTTGATTACAACATCATGAGGTGAGAATTCTACTATTTTCCCTTCACCTGAATGAGTTATCTGATAAACAGATAGAAGGTTGCATGACAAGGTAGGAACACATAGTACATCATTAAGCTGACCATTATCTAGATGAATGGTTCCAGATCCTACAACACTAAGAGATCTATCATCACCAACATAAATATGTTTGGTGTTACAATCATTTAAAGAAGAAAACATGGATTTATTTTTAGCCATGTGGTAAGAAGCTCCATAATCAATGATCCACTCATGAGAAGGAGAAGAAGAAGATACATTTAATGCATAACCAGATCTTGATGCTTGACAACCACAAGCAGAAAGTGACATGCCTGAAGATGAAGGTGAAGAGTGCTCCAAATTGATGTTGTGCTTCTTCATTGCTGCTTCTAAGGCTTCCATCTTCTTAAAACATTTGGACTCTATATGGCCATACCGATTGCAAAAGCTGCAATGTCTATCTATATTCTTCCCTTTGTTTTAATTTGCCTTATTATTTTGGTGATTTGATTTTTCGGTTGTGGGTGAAATAGAATTGTAGGGTATGTTTGGTCCAGGACCATATTTTTTTAGGATCTTGCTTCTTGGGATTCTTTTGATATGGTTGTTGTTGGGCTGCTAAGGCTTTCTTAGAAACGTTTCCAGCAGTGATAAGACCAAGGTGTAAAATTTTTTCTTGTTCTCTTATCAAAGAATCACAAAAGGCATCAAAAGAGGGATTCTTGTAGGTGGTTCCTCAAGAAATGATGGCTTCTCTGGTGGAATGGAAGGCGGAAACAAATACAGAGTATGTAGGACCAAGCTTAGCAAGAATGCAATATATGAGGCTACCATCGTCATTTTTGATCTTACAACCTTCTAAAAGAATTCTGAGGGTCTTAAATTTGGACAAAAAATCTTCAATGGAGGAGAAATTATTGGGGTCCAAAGTAAGCAACTCATTTTCAAGCTGGTGGGCCCGGATTTTATTTTGAATGCAAAAAACATTTTTAAGCTTTTCCAGGGCCTCATCAGGGTATCAATGTCAAGGATATGAAATCAAAGATCTTGAGCAATGGACATTCCTATCAACCCCCATGCTTGATCTTGTTTATTTTCTGATTTAACAGCTTTATCATCATCGGAAGGTTTACTTTCTTGTCATGTGGCTATTCTATAAAGCCCTTTACTTATAAGTATATCTACCATGTGAGGTAGCCATTGGAAATAATTGGTGCTGTTAAGAATAACTGGGCATGCACTTTCCATTTTTTTTAAAACTCTAAAGCTGAGAAAATCTGAAACTAACTGCTCCAATGGAAAGATCTCGAAAAATTAGGCCGTTTAAAAAAAAAATCTCGAAAAATGGCTCCCGGATGAAGAAGTTATGCCTTTTGAAAAATCTGAGTTGTAGATGCCGAATAGTTACAAGAACGGGATGAAGTGCGGCTTTTTTTTTATTATTATTAAATTCTGCCCCTTTGAACAAATTTTTTTTTAAAAAGAATCTTGAGAAGGAGACTTGAACCCAAGATCTCTATTCTCATAAACTAACCCCTCACCAAGTCAGATAGTAAAAGGATCATGTTATTTTAGAAAGGAGGAAGGGGGAATTATGATTATTATTATTATTATTATTATTATTATTATTATTATTATTATTGGTGGTCTTGTGTGTGCCTTTTCCTGCACAAAAAACAAAAAAACAACCAAAAAAAACGAAATGCAAAGCCTTACGGCAGAATGTTAGATTCTCAGTTAGGCTTACCGGCAACTATCACTTTTTTCACTATTTCTGATTTCCCAAGATCGCACAAAGATGCGGGGAAAGAACTTACGTAGCAAAAAAAAATCCATTTTTTTTGTTTCTGAGTTGTCGAGATCGCACGGAGCGCACAGAAAAGAGCATACACAAAGAAGAGGGTATAGATCTGGCAAATAAATAAAACCTTAATACAAAAAAAAACCGGAATAAGCAGAACTATTAACAAATATAACTGCAAATAGATGCTTTATACCTCCAAATCTAAACTAACATAACTTGGGTAGCCGGAAACCTTTTCGCATGAAACGAAAGGCGTTCCTCACTATAACAGACGCTCCGGACACAATCGAGTAGTTCTCCAAGCCCAAAAATGTTCAGAAATAGTATATCTACCAAACGGAATTCGCATGCAGTCAAATCGACTTCAGATTTTGATCAACAATGGACGCGGACCTCAAAATAGCTCTGATACCATGTAGGAATTTATAGGGTAAGTTCTGTAGATCAAGAACCAAAGGTCACCACTCAAAAAAATATCACAAATCAGTACACCAGTATAATCACGTGGTTAAAACCCTCAAAGAGGGAAACAGTCCACGCCTTGAGCCAACGCGGCCACTTCAGGGAATTTATTACTATAAAAGAAAAGTTACATATGTTTCTCTCATAAACAGTTACTGGAAAAATGACCCTCCATGCTCTTTAAATAGAAATCATGGACCAATCAGGTGTTAAGCCACAGATCAAGTGTCGTTATTACCGAGTTGAGAGATAACTGTCGGATCAATACAAATCGTGATCGTCGGATTATAAGTTACAGATGTACATGGTAAAGAAACACACTTTACCTAACTCTACACTAGACTAAGTTATTCTTAACTATTTCCTATGTGTCGAAATATCCTAACAAAAAGGGGATAAAAATATAAATCTGAAAAGAACAAAAAATCAAAAAACATGGAAAAAAAGAGAAAAATAATGAAATACCCCATAAAAAATTAAGTTTATTGAAGTGAGCAAGTCTAAATGCCACTCAAAAAATAAAAAAATACATCAGTAATACTTAGAATTTTTTGAATAATGTGCTGCTAGTTAAAATTCCACATTGAGTTAGAAAAATAGATTAGTTAGTTCAATCACACTGTTTAAACGTGATTAGGTTGAATTAAATAAAAAATTAGTTTAGATTAGAGAATAAAATAAATTAACCACACTATCTAAAAGTGTTTAATTAGAAATCAAAAAGAGAAATTGGAAACCCTAGAAAAATAAAAAAATATAGGATCACCTATTAAAATGCACCTTTAGAAATTTAATTTAGTTTTGAGTTAATTAATCGTGTTTTTAAAATCGTTATTAATCACGTTGGAATAAATTTTAGCTTGATGCGACATTTTTTGTCATGATGTAATAAATAGTAAGTACTTTTTAACGAGTATGATCTAGCTCGCCCAAACCAATTGTGGTTATGCCACCCTGCACCCCCATCCCCATCCTAATTTTATCTGACAAGGGAGGTCCATGGAGGTGGTCTCTAGAATACTTCCCTGCACAATGTGGTGCCCTCTCGTCTTCCCTGCACCCACCCCTCCCCCCCCTTCCAAAACAATTTATTGTGTACAACCCCCTCTGGGTCCCCTCAAAACCCGCTTTCGTTCCCACTAGACCACCACTAACGTTTCCACCGCTCCACTCTTAACCCACCATGCGGCAGCACGCAACCTGTTCTTCTCCCAACCATTAGATAAATTCTTCTTCTCGCCATTAATCGTTTTCCCATTTTTCATCCTCCCATTAAGAAACTATTTGTTTTCTCCTCTGCTAAACAATACTTGTTGCTATTTACTCCTACCTCTCCTAATAACAACATAATTCAACAGATTGACATGCTAGTAACTATAAAATCTTAATCCTATGCACCTTGAAGTTCCATTTTCTCAAATATTTTCACTAATAAACACCTCAGAGTATGATCATCGGAGAATTTTTCCAGGTGACCATCCATTCATTTCAGAAATTCATCCGGTTACTTCCCCTAATACAAGGTAATTACAGTTGTTTTTCCCTCAATTTTCCTCTAAATTATGCCTTCGAGAAAGAAGAAATTTTCTGCAGGGAACCCCATGCTTCCTCTGACTATAGATGTTGACCATCAACCCTTATTCGATCAATTGTATCAAATTGTTGAGACCAATTGTGAGTTCGATATGTACGAACTTCATAATTGGTTTAAGAAAAAATATCTTGACCTTATTGATGACTTCAGGCTATGGCATCCTTCCTTACCCCAATTTTGTTTCCCTCAGACCTATCACTTCCCTGAATTTGTAACATGGTGTCAGTTTAGATATCTTCCCAATCAAAGAAACATTGTGGCCCAAAATGGTGAAGTCCTTTATACCATTAATGTAAATTATATTTCAGAAATGATCCAGGTTCAAATTTCAGATTCTATGTAGCCTTTCCACCCAGACATACTCGAGCAAATATACAACAAATTCGACCTTCCAAAAAGAGTTAAAATATTTGAAACCTTTCTACCGTAGAATGCTCAATTACCTAAAACCAACCCTCCTTATCCCTATTCCATGTTCCCTGAGATGACAAAGTATATGATTTCAATGGTTTCATGTCTATTGGGATACCATTCATTCCATTGGGTTGATGAAACCATCTTGGCCTTCCTTTCTTTATTTTCCTCCAACGAAAAACCTCATGCCCTTTTCTGTTACAATTAATTTTTATTAGAAGTCATTCATGACCAGTTAATGAAATTTTCAACTAAAGCAATGTTCAAGTATGCATCCATCCTAGTGTATTTGTTTCTTTATTATCAATCAGACATGTTTGCATTTCCACTGCAAAAACTAGACAGTCAAGGAAGCCCCTAGTCATATATTCACTGGACCTCCCTGGTTAGAAAGAACAACACTGAATTCACCTTCAGTGATTTTGTAGATCGATTTTTACATGTGACTTCCAGTTTGTTAAATAGTGATGCAAAGCCCAAGATACTTTTATAAATCAAGAGAATCTTGCAATTGAGTGACCAGACTAGAAGAGGAGATTGGTATTTATACCAATCTTATACAAATATTAGAATATAAAGGTTTGAATTATCACCTTACAAACTCCACAAGTTTGTACCAATTCACATTTTTGCTTTAGAATATATCAGAAAGATGATCAATATGGATCAATTACATCTCTTGGCAGCAAAGAAGAAAGCAAAGTTTAAGACAAAAAGACAAGTTGGCCCATTCATCTCAATATACAATCAACAAGACAACATGCATATGACATTTTGAAACAGATGAACTTCAAGCACAACTTTACATGGTCATATGATCCTCTGGGGATAATTTCAAAGTTAAGAGTGGAACAAAAATATGCTCCTTATGAAATACCCCAAGACCTGAAATAGAGCAGTTCACGAATCAAGAAAACTGGCAGGAGAATACTTTGAAAGAAGCTGAAGAACATGTACTATCAACAAACCACACTCCATTACATTAGGAAATGTATGAGAATAAACCAAGGGAAAAAATATATCCTTTGGTAATAGATATTTCAAAAAAAAAAATTTAAAGTATATAATAAGAGTCAGAAGATCATAGATATAGGGGAGACACAACAAGAAATCATGGAGAAAATACCACCAATTATTCTCACAAGTACATGCATCCCATCAGTGTTAAGGAGAGAGGAGAGCATTTCTTCATCTCCAATGGCCCCAATGATAATAGACACACCATTTTCATCACCAACAAGAGAGCTGGGCTATAATAACAAAGAACCAGGTATTTTTTATTCCTATCAAGAGATCAAAAGGAAGAACCTAATACTCAAGGCTTCTACATACACACAATTTTGGAAACAAACAACTACTTCCCAACAGAGGGTCCTCTCAGCTTTTGGTTCAAAGAAGGGACGAATGCATATTTATTTCTTGGAGCCCAAGGTTTCTCAACCTCGGTTAGATGATGATTATAAGAAATCCATTTTCTCTTTTGATACATATACAATTAATCCCATAGATCAGATGGATTTACACAAATAGTCTGGTGAGATGATTTTTAATACACTAACTAATTCGGCTATGATAGAAGCAAATATTCAAAATTTTGTACATAATATCTAGGCACAGTTGAAATTAGAAAAAATATCTTCTTTAGCTAAAGACACAAATATTAAGTCGTTAGAGGAACTAATGATCAAGTTGGGTTATGATCCCATTGATGTGAAAGCAGCGGAGTAGATTATAAAAACCAAAACTACAGACATAACAATGTTGAGAAAGTAGCTAAATCTTCCCTCCACTAAAGATCCACATGCCAAAGAGTTTGTAGAACTTAAGAAGGAAAAATAAACTCTATTCAAGATTATTATTGAAAAGAATGATCAGATTTCTAAGTTGGAGAAAGAAATAGAGAAACTTTTAAAGGAAAAAGAGCAGTAGACCACTCCAATACAAGTCATCCTTTTGGATACGATTCTAACAATAGGTACATCAATAGGAGAAGCATCAAATTTAGTAGAAACATAAAAAGTAGAGACACCATCCACCACTACACCAATAGATCTAACTAAAGCAATGAAAGACTTGTCCATCAAATATCAGTAGATTGAGAAATTGACTAAAAAGTTGAACAATTTACATGAACATAAGATTAATGAAGATAGATCCTATCTAGAAGAGCTACAAAAATCATACAAGCTTGAAAAAAAGATAGAGTATTTACATAACCAGAATTTTATTGCAAATACCATTGCACAAGGAAAACTGAACACTTGGGTGTAAATAAATGAAGCCATTACAAAAATATGGCCATATATTGAGATCATCTTTGAACAAGATGAATTGGTGTTGAAATCAAAAAATTTAACAGTTGATGTGAAAAGGGAACTTGGCACCAAACCCAGTGATGCCACTACTCTGATCAAAATATTAAATTAAAAATCTAGAGAAGAATTAAAATAATTAAATATAGAGGATAGAACAAACACCATTTTGGAAGTGAGAAAGATTATCACCAAGAAAAATATGATGGTACAATTGTAGAACAAATGTGATAGTTTTCAAACTATAACACAGAGGTTTCACAAGAAGTTTAATGTTTTGCATCAAAAAGGCATCCTTAGTCTGCAAGGAATGGGAGATAAATTAATCAAACTTGAATACTGTCAGTATAAATTACACATTATTGCCACAGACAATTCAAAAATTGAAAAGGTTAAAGGCACCATTACATGGAAGGAATTCATGGAAGGTCTCAGTTATGAATTGTTGATCAAACATGAAATAAATCATATATTTCTTGTTAATCCTACCTTTTAAAAATACACCGAGGTATATGAAACCTATTAAAATTTGATCTGATTTCCACTGCCATATGAACAAAGATGGGAAACGCTGTGTGAATTACTAGGGTAAAAGTCATAAAGCATGCAGAATAAAGTCAGCAACAAAACAACTATGTTTTGGGTCCAATCATCAACAACCACCCTCGAGAATAGTGCCAACGGCTACAACAGTTTCAGATATCCTATATTTTTGTTCTATATTTATAAAATAGTGTTTGATATTTTGTAAAATATCTTGATATTTTCACTCAAGATATTTTTTAATAATTTTTCATAAGTACTTTAGAATTCAAAGTATGTTGGGTTCTCACTTGTATGAAGAAATAGAATTTTGATGTAAATTTGTTCCTTGAGCTCAAGTGGAAAAAATTTCAGTAATACAAATACTTTTTTCAGGATTTCTGGGTGATACTTATTGGTGAAGTTGTATTCTCTTGTTAATGTGTTATTCTATATCAATTCATGTGTTTCTGTTATCTATTTTGTTCAAAGAAAAATAAGAATTTGAATTTGTTTAAGTACACTCAATTCTGGATTCTCAACAAATTTAATGTTTTCAACTGAAATTAAAGACTATAATTCTTAATTGATCTATGTTTAATGAATCCTTAAAATTTCCATATTTACCATCTCTCAAATCTCATAAGATATAATAAGTCTGCCTACCTTGCCCTGTTAAACTTATTTGTCACTGCTGCAATTGATCAACTTGAAACTTAATTGACTCCATTTCCCAATGGCTTTCTGTTTTTGTTCCAAACAAACCATTTTAAAAACCAAACTCTGAACTTTCACATATAGCCTAAAATCCTACAAATAAAACAAAGCTAAATCTGAGAGAGAGATCCCTCTCTGAGTTTATAAGGGCTAGCTTCTAAACTTAAAAGTGGTTCTATGGTTACCTATAGGTTTCTTTCACAACCTTAAGAAATTATGTAGTGATAGAAATGCCACAACATCAAAACCTAATGTTATATGAGATATTATAAACCCTAACAATATAAAACCAATATTTAAACCCTAATATTAAACCCGATATTATAACCATAATATAAACCCAATATTAAAAACCCTAATATTTAAACCAACACTATAAACCTAATATTCAACCCTACTATTCTAGTGAGACAATGCAACCCAAAAAAATTAATATTGGGTTTCCTAAACCCAATATGAAACCCAATACTAAAATCCCTCATTTTAAAACCTAATTTTGTAATGTTGAGAGAGGAAATTGAATCATTTGTAATGTAATGCAACATTGCGACAATGAGTATTAGATTATAAACCCAAGGGATTAACATTATGAACCCAACAAATTAATAAAACCAAGGGATTAATATTGTAAACCCTTTTTTTCTAATGTTGTGACGTGACATTAAATAAATTGCATTGTAATGTAATATTGTGACAATAAGTATCAAATTTGTCATCTTGTGAAAATTCTTGTCACAATCCAACATTGGATTGATTTTTGTAGCATGCAAACATCACAATATGAAGCCCTATTGTGTTGTTGCAATGTCACATTGAAAAAATTACAATGTAATGTAAGGTTGTAACAATGATTGTCATATTACTTGTTACATTGTGACAATGTTTGTCTCAATGTGAGATTGTATAGATTTCTACACCATTCAAATGCCACAACATTAAACCCTAGTTTTATTATAAACCTAAGGGATTAATATTAAAAAACCTAGGGATTGAAAACATAAGAGATTAATATTATAAACCATAGGGATTATAAATCCAAGAGATTAATATTATAAAGCCAAGGAATTAGGAAACCTAAGATATTAATAAACCCTAATTTTAAAAATTTGAGAGGCGACATTGAATAAATTGCAATGTAATGTAACATCATGATAATGTATCATATTGATTGTCATCTCACAACAAATTTTCTCACAATTTGACGTTGTAATAATTTTTTTTCATGCAAACTTCACAATACAAAGCCCTATTATAGTGTCACAATGTGATGTTGAAATATTTGCAATGTAATGTAAGGTTCCAATAATGATCATCATATTACTTGTCACATTGCAATAATGTATGTCACAACGAGACAATATTTATCACAATGTGACATTGGACCATTGTTGACCATGATTATAAACCCAAGGGATCTATATTAAACCGTAGGATTAATTTTATAAATCGCATGAATAATATTATACCCTAGCAATATGATCTGTTAGATTAATAAACCCAATGAATTTATATTATAAACCCAAGGAAATAATATTAAACTCAAGGGATTAATATTATAAACCCAAGGTATATAAACCCTAAGATAAATATTTTAAACAGTAAAATAAAAATAGTTGATTGTAGTTAACGAAGGTTCATTTTTATATTGACACAATATTTGTCACAATGCAACATTTGAAAATGGTTGACCATGGTTGAGCATTAGTTATTTTCATATCGAGACAATATTTTTCATAATCCGACGTTAGACCATGGTTGATTTTCATATTGAGAAAATATTTCTCAGAATGTGATGTTGTACGTGATTATAAACCCAAGGGTTTATATTATAAACCATATGAATAATATTACACCCTAGGAATATGAACTCTTATGTTAACAACCAAACATATTGATATTATAAACCCTAGGGAATAATAAACCTAAGGGATTAAGTATAAAAACATAAGGGATTATAAAACCAAAGGATTAATATTATAAACCATGGGTACATAAACCCTAAGATAAATACTATAAAACCTAAAATAAACAATGTTGGCCCTTGTTTATTGTTGTTGATTTTCATATTGAGATAATATTCATCACAACGGGATGTTGGAGCATGGTTAACCATTGTTGATTTTCATATTGAGGAAATTTTTTTCACAATGTGACATTGGACCATGGTTGAACATGATTATAAACCCAAGGGATTTATATTAAACCCTAAGATTAATTTTATAAATCTTATGAATAATATTATGCTGTAGGAATATGAACCGTGATTAATAAGCCTAAGGGATTGATATTATAAACCCAAGGGAATAATTCTAAAACCCCAAGGTATTGAGATATAAACCCTAAAATAAACATGGTTTACCATTGTTCATTTTCATATTGATACAATCTTTGTAAAAATGAAATATTATACCATGGTTGACCATGGTTGAGCACAATTGATTTTCATACTAAGAGAATATTCGTCACAATGTGACATTGAACCATGAATGACCATGGTTGAGCATGATTTATTTTCATATGGGGGAAATCTTTGTCACAATGTGATGTTGTACCATGGTTGATTTTCATATTAAGAAAACCTTTGTCACAATGTGTCATTGGGCCATGGCTGACCATGACTATAAACATAAGGGATTTATATTAAACTGAAAGAAAAATATTATAAATCCTAAAAATAATATTATACCTTAGGAATATGAAAATTTTGATTTATAAACCCAAGGGATTGATATTATAAACCCAAGGGAATAATAAACACAAGCCATTAATACTAAAAACCTAAGGGATTAATATTATAAAACCAAGGTATATAAATCCTAAGATAATTATTGTAAATCCTAAAATAGATATGGTTTACTATGGTTTACCATGGTTTATTTTCATATTGAGACAATATTTGTCACAAAGAAACGTTGGACCATGATTCACCATGGTTCACCATGATTGATTTTCATATAGAGACAATCTTTGTCACAAGGTGACATTGGATCATGGTTTATTTTCATATTGAGAAAATATTTGTCACAATGTGATGCTAGACCATGGTTGACCATGATTATCAACCCAAGGGATTTATATTAAACCCAAGGATTAATATTATCAACCCTATTAAAAATAGTATACATTAGGAATATCAACCCTTAGATTAATAAACCCAAGGGATTTATATTATGAACCTAAGGGAATAATAAACCCAAGGGATTATAAAACTGAGGGAATAATATTAAACACGTGAAATAAATATTATAAACCTAAGGTATATATACCCTAATATAAATATTATAAACCCTAAAATAAACATTGCTAATCATGGTTTAACATCGTTGACTTTTATATTGAGACAATCTTTGTCACAATGCGAAGTTGGACAATGGTCGAAAATGGTTGATTTTCATATTGAGACAATCTTTGTCACAATGTGACATTGGACCATGGTTGATGATGATTATAAAACTAAGGGATTTATATGAAACCATAGGATTAATATTAACAACCCTTTGAATAATATTATACCCTAGGAATATGAACCCTTAGATTAATAAACCCAAGGGATTGATATGTCGTTGTTCAAATTCACCATGTTTAAGCATCACTAATTATGTTTTGACTATGGCTAAAAATTGCATGATTATGCTTACCCATGGTTTGACTATGGTTTATCATGATTGACTAAGACCCTGGATTTACTATGGTTGATAATGATTGACTATAGTTGAATATAGTTTGACTATGATTGACCATCATTTGAACATGGTTTTCTTATGTTCAACCATAGTTGAATATGATTGACTATAGTTGACCATGGTTTGAATACAACTTGAATATGGCTAGTCATATTTTGACTATGGTTTGTTTATATTTGACAATGATTTGACCATGATTTTTCTATAGTTGACCATGAATTGATCGTGCTTTCCATTGAAATGGTGATAACAATGCTACTTAGTTCCACATTTTTATGACACACTCTTTGCATTCCCACCATTTTATTAAAGTAAACTCAAGGCTTCACTTGTTTACCAAAAACTGATCCTACAGACCTCCCAGAGACATCATTTTCTTATCAAGAATTTTGTAAGTTGTTCTTTTATTGATTTTGTCAAACATGTTGCAAGTAATAATTCTTTTATTTACTCTTAAAATTTAGAATATTATTTTTTATAAAATTTAAATTATAACATGTATTTAAATATCATCTATCCTTAACTATATAATTAAATCTCTATGCTTTTTCTCTATTAAAATTTGTTACATTAAACCTTCTTCAAAGTTAGCACTAATTACAAATATTAACTATGTAGATTTAAATATTTCAACACATTGTGGAGATTTCCTCTACATCAATAAAAAATTTTACAATTAGATTTACGTGTCTATCTATATATATATATATATATATATATATATATATATATATATATATATATAATCATTTGACAAAATATAATTATAAATTTATGATACAACCTCATGATATTAAACAAGGGTAATGTGGTTTTGTTTTAGTTTTATTTTAATGTTTAATTTTTAAATGGTGATATTGATATTTTCATTTTTATCATCTAAATTATATGTCTCTCTTGTTAGAAAATAATTAACAGAGCAATGAAACACATCAAATATTGCAGAAACACAAACACATAAATTCATAAAAAAAGGAGATAAATATGTATGCGGTTCACCCAATTTGGGCTACGTCCACAGAGAAACATCTAGTCCTTCCTTTTATATCATCCAGCAAAATGAAGAGATACAACCAACAACAGATCCAATGTAATTTCCTCTTTTCTCTCGAATAGTCTCCTCTCTCTTTCTCACTAAGAATAATAATACATAGTCACAATACAATTCCCTCATATGAACCAAGGGTTTTATTCTAGGGGAAAAGGAAATAAATTAACATAACTTATAACATGAGAGCATCCGCCTAATGAACAAACCATATTGACTATGAATTTACAATATTTTACAAGGAAAAATTTCATTTATTTTTAGCTTCAATGGCGCTGCCTTCGAACCACTTCTAAGGGGCTCATAAAAATTTTCATCACCCTCCTAGACCCCCTTAACGACGATCATACAGGCGTGGTTTCTTTCCCATTAGGAACAAGGATCTAATGCAGATGAAAAAAAAAACCTCTGAATAATCAAGAAGATAATCAGACTCCACAACCAACAATCTCCCACTTGGATACTGCTTATATTAACTCCATCATTGTGTCACTTGCTAGAGAATGACTCCACTTGGACCTACCTATTTCTCATCTTCATTATCATTCTTGAAGGCCAATTAAAATTGATCAGAAGCTCAATTTCTCCATAGTTACAACCTTTCTCAATATGTATGCAGGATTTTGGTTGTGTGTATATTTTCCAGCTTCAACTATCCATCTTCCAACACTAACTATATGAAATGGTACTTGAGTTATATATGTTTAGTATTTGAATGAAATTTTGAGTTATTTGCAAGATTAATGGCACTATGGTTGTCACTATATTACCTACCCATCTCCTTCTTCTTGCCTAATTCTTCCATAAACCTTTGTAACCAAATCATTTTTTTATTAGGATCTATGACATTGACATACTTTTCTTCTGTGAATTATAATGAAACAATGTTTTTCAATTTTTAAACCCAAATGATAGTTGTTCCACCTACAATGAAAGCATACCCTATGGCAACCTTCATGTTATCAATATCACCTGCCAGATATGCTTCAACATATCCGTGTAGAATAATGTTTGAAACTAAAAACATAATGCTTGATTTGTGGTACCTCTGAAATACCTTAGAATCCATATCACTACCATCTAATTCTCTTTTCCTTGATTGTTCATATACTTTCCTGCAACTCCCAATGCATGTGCAATATCAAGCCTTGTGTAGACCATTGCATACATTAAGCTTCCAACTATTAATGCATATGGAAGTTTACACATATAGTCCATCTCTTCCTGGGTCTTGGTACACATATCCTTACTTAGTTTGAAATGGATAGCCAAAGGTGTACTAACTCATTTTTCATTCTACATATTAAATATTTCCAACACCTTTTCTATGTACTCACTCTAAGATAATGTTAATTTGTGATTTTTCTTGCCTCTAGTTATTCTCATACTAATTATTTGTTTTGCAACACACAAATCCTTCATTGCAAATGAATTTTCCAATTTTCCTTTCATCACATTTATTGCCTACATGTTAGACCTTGAAACAAGTATGTCATCTACATACAATAAAAATATAATATATTTTCCATCATTTTTTGTTTTAATATAAACACAATGTTCAAAGTGACATCGAGTATAACTTTGTTCATACATAAACCTATCAAATTTTAGATACCACTACCTCGGATCCTATTTAATCCATACAAGCTCTTCTTCAATTTTCACACTAATTTCTCCTTCCCTTCGACCTCATACCCTTGTGGCTGCTGCATATATATTTCTTCCTCCAAATCCCATTGGAGAAAGGTTTCCTTTACTTTTAACTACTCAAGATGCAAATCTTCTATTGCCACTAGACTTAAAATAGTTCTGATTGAAGTTATTTTAACAAAAGGAGAAAAAATTTCATCAAAGTTTACATGTTTCTTTTGTGCAAACCCCTTCACCACAAGCATAGCCTTATACCTCTATTTACCTGCATATTCTTCCTTCAAGAAGAAAACGTTGCGGAAAGAGTAATAAAAAATAATTATTATGTTAAAAAATCCACTGCGTCGGATACAACCGTCAATATGGAAACGTTGGGATAGGTAAGCCTACTGCGTATGTCAAACGCAAAACTCCATCCGATACCATTACCATAAATATAACTCTCTATGGAGAGCATAATATTTTTTGTGATGTTAAAAATAAAATTGATATATAACATGGTCAGGTTTTTTATCTCCATATGTGTGAGTGTCAACATTTTCTAACATCTCATTATCGATAGTGATTTCATCTGTACATATTCGAAAAAATAGTACATATTCAATAAATAACTAAATTAATAAATATATCTATAATTTCAATAATATGTGCATGTATTTAATATATATATGTGTGTGTGTGTGTGTGTGTGTGTGTGTGTGTGTGTGTGTGTGTGTACATACCTTGTGATTCAATTTCTTTATTTGGATTTCTTTCAATATTTTCACCATCTTCAATCATTGGTTCAATATCTCTTTCACTTCTCTTTCAAAATTTTGTATCTCATCATCAATGTTTTGAGGAATATCTCTGTCGGTTTACATTAAACAAAATATTTTTCAAATTAGTTCATCAAATAAAAATTAAGCTTCACATTTTACATTAGGAAAATTTTAAATATATCAATAGATCATAATATTTACATTTGCATACCTGCTTCAATTTCTGCTTGAGGTTGATTTTCCTCTTCAATATTTGAGAGGGCTTCTAACTTTCTTTTGCGAGATTGTCTCATCTCTTCTCTACGTTCCTCAGGGTCTCTTTTTCGATCATATTTTCTCGCACAAGTCCTTCGATTTCCCATGATAATAGGGTATGAAGTTCAAAAAAATTCCTTCAAAAAATTAGACAATAACTCAATTAGAAAAAACATCACAAAAGATTTAATTTAAAAAAATTCATTTTAAATTTTTTGCAAAAAATACATACTCCAATCCAAAACACTTACTTTAAAAAATTCGAGAAAAAAATGTCTTATAAAAATGAAACGAAGCTCAAAATATTTACTTCAACTCAAAACACGTACATAACTCCAAGAAATGTCCTTTGAATGTACGTCCAAGAAAATTTCTTAAGTCCAAAACAATTTTTTGCAAAATCAGGGCGCCTCCAAGAAATGTTCTCCAAGAAAATTCTTTAAACCCAAAAAAATTCTTTGCAAAATCAGTCTGCTTCCAAGAAATGCTCTTAAATCCAAACTTTGAAGAAAAGTTTTGAAACCCAAACCAAGACCTTTGTAAAATTAGTACGAGGAATTCATGCTTTGAAATGTTTCTTTTGGGAGCTTTGGCCATTTTGAGGATAATGGAGAAATATTGTTTGATGATTTCTTCGATATTGTCTAGAAGCTCTTTAATACCATACCCAAAGTTGCAAATAATGTCTTCTCTTAGAATGATGTGAGGGGAAATGGAGAAATTTAATCCTCTTTCAAGAAGCTTAAGAGTGTGATATCAATTTGTGATTTGGACAGATTTATAATGTGTTTGATAGCGTTGGGAGAGGCATATGGACTGATAATATTAGTCCCTTTCTCAAGCTTGTTAATATCGGGCTCACTGTTAATTTATTAGATTTTAAAATGGTGTTTTCAACGTTGTTGATTTCGTTGATGCTATAACTTCTCAACTGCTTCTTTACGGTAACCGTACTCAAATCCTTAAACCAAAACCCTAATATTGTGGTCTTGAAGGCTGAAAAAAGTGGAGCAACTGTAATCATGAACACAAATTATTATGATTAAAATATGCTAGACCACCTCACCAACTCCGGTTGTTAAATAAAATTAAATAAGAACCCTATAAAAAGGATCTCTAAAAATATCCAAAACTTAATAAAATTTGGCAATGAACAAAACATCAAAACCTTATAGAAAATAACCCCTGCACTCCTCGTATCTATGGAGCCCCTAAGATACACAAGGAGGGGTACCCAATAAGACCCACTGTCAATACCATTGGAGTTCCCACTTACCATCTCATTAACACCTTGCTAAGAAGCTTAAGCCCTTGGTTGGAAATACTAATTCCTTTGTCAAAGATTCATCTAATTTCATTAATGAACTTAAGCAATTAAAACTGGATAAAAATGAAAGCCTAGTCAACTTTGATGTAAAATATCTGTATACTAATATTCCCATTGATGAAGCTATGAAGGTGTTTCCCGAGATAATTGATCCACACACATCCAAATTAATAGAAATTTGTCTCAAATCGACCTTTTTTCAATTTTAAAGGTGAAATTTAAGAACAAACCTGTGGGGTTACTATGGGATCTCCTCTTTCACCTATCATTGCCAATATCTTCATGGAATATTTTGAAGACAAAGCCATTAAATCCTCCCCTCTAAAACCTAAACTTTGGAAAATATTCGTGGATGACACCTTTATTATCTGGAAACATGGAAAAAAATTGGACATTTTCTTAAATCACTTGAATGGTATATCTGATTCTATCAAGTTTACCATGGAGGTGGAAGAGAATGGAAGCCTTCCCTTTCTTGAAATCCTTATCAGCAGAAATATTGATGGTTCCATATCACATCGTGTCTATTGGAAGAAAACCCACACTAAACAATACCTACAGGTCAACTTCCACCATCATCCGACTTAGAAACTTGGAGTTCTCAACACCCTAACAACCATAGTTGTGCGCATTTCAGATCCTAATCCCTTTGAACAAGAGAAGAACCATATTTTTGGATTATTTTAAAATAATGAGTATGAAAGAAGCCAAGGAATCAAAGCGTTTAAAAATGCGGAAAGTTACCCTAAAATTAAACAAACATTGGATAATGGTATGGGAAAATCTCACCTCCCCTACATATTGGGCATCACAGAAAAAATATCTTGCATTTTAAAATAGAAAAATATCAAAACTAATTTCAAACCCATGAAAACTATCAGCAGGTGTCTCAAATCTTTCAAGAATCCCATTGATCCTAGATTCCACAAAGGAGTATATCTAATTCTGTGTTCATGTGCCAAACCATACATTGGTGAAACAGGTCGATCGATATTGATGAGTATTCAAGAACATGTTGCTGACATAAAACATAACCACTCTAAAACCTCAGCTTTAGCTGAGCACTCCAATGAAACCAATCATCACATTTGTATTGAAAACTCCTATATTGTGGCCAAAATATACCATTATCACCATAGGGAATTCATAGAAGCTATCCAAATAGGAAAACACCCTGATAACCTCAACCGTGATGATGGTTGGAAAATAAGTAATAATTAGATTCCTACTTTGAACTCTAATCCCACACATACCTAACTTATTCCTTCCATGCACCTCATCCTTTTCGTGCTAATTTCCATTTTTCTCCACTTCAACCTTGTCTCCTCTCCATTTTTCATCTCGTCAATCACCTCAAATCTTGTTAATCATCTCCCCCTTAACTATCATTCATTTCCATTTAGTATTTAATTTATTTAAAAATTATATAAATTATCATAAAAAAATTAAACCCTAATTCTTATTAAATTCTAAAAAATAATTCTTTATAAGTATCATTAATAATTATTGATAACAATTGATAATTATTATTTAATCATAAGAATTAGTAATCCTTAACAATATAGCTATCCACCTTTATCAAACAAATAATAATTATTACTACCAACCAAATTCTTATTAAAAACTAAAAATTAAATCCCTAATAACTACCAATAATTATGAATTATTAATAATTATTATCTATTCATCATTAAACACATAAATAATTATTTGTTAATTAAAATTATTAATAATTAAAAATCAAAATAATTTAATAATTTATGAAATGGTTATCATAATATTAAAATATTTTTTAAAAATTCTAATATAAATTAGATAGTAAATATTATCTATCTTTTAATAAAAGCACATTTTAACTCATAAAATAAATTAATTAAATTTATATTAAAATCATATTTCACATTTTGACTTTTTAAGTCAACTCCCTAAATCCTCCACCCGTTCACTTTCGCTCCCTCCTATTTATATATTTTTGTGAAATCAAACTTAACTCGTACTTCTATTCTGATAATGAACCACTGTGGATTGGTTTGTAACGTCAACTCATACAAAAATGGATGCGATGAATCAAGAAGATAATTCTACACACAATGCAAACTGCAAAAGCCTTAAATCTATAATGGTGGTTCTATTAATAGTTATACTTAGTTCACATTTTGATGACACACGCTTTTCATTCCCACCAATTTATTCAAGTAAACTCTAAGTATCCAATGATTCACTAGTTTACCAAAAACTTATCCTACAAACCTCGTGCAGTCCTTATTTTCTTATCACGAATTTTGTAAGTTGTTCTTTTATTAACTTTATCAAATATGTTGCAAATAATAATTCTTTTATTTACTCTTAAATTTTGAATATTATTTTTGAGAAAATTTAAATTATAACACATATTTCAATATCATCATTCCTTAACTAAATAATTAACTCTCTATGATTTTCCTCTTTTAAAAGTTCGTACATTAAAGTTTCTTCAAAATTAGCACAAATTACAAATATTAACTGTGTAGATTTAAATATTTCAACATATTTTGGTGATTTCCTCTCCATCAATAAAAAAAAAAAAAAGTTACAATTAACTTTATATATATATATATATATATATATATATATATATATATATATATATATATATATATATATCTTCTACATTTAAAATAATATGCTGAAATATAATTATAAACTTATTATACAACTGTTTCTATTAATAATGCAGTTGTTGGTTTAGTTGTTGGTCGCAGTGATTGATGGTTGGCATTGATGTCAAGCTGGGCATGTATTGCAAATGATTATGTTTCTTGTGGTTGTTGTAACTTCTTTTTTTCTATGAATTTATTTTGTAAATTGCATAGCTTTCGAAAAGAAAAATCGAGGTAAATCAAATTTTTTTATGAACTTTGTAATACAGCACGTTAGACTAAATGTCACTTTAGATTTTACTTTAGCATGATTAACTAGTATTTAAATAGTTATTTTTTATTTAAATAATTATTTCTTCCGAAGAAGCTAAAGTCAGTGTTTCTCCCGATACTCCATATTTACTCATCTCCTATCAACAACTATTAAGCAATTGCGGGACCCCCCACACTCCCGATGATTAATGAAAGTGGGGGGTTTGCAAAATGGTTTTCATTTTACCGCCTTTGAGTACGCGTCATCCTTACAGCGATTGTGGTACCCATAACCCCCCCACCCCTCCCTCCATTTGCCACTTATCATTATCGACCCACCATGTAAGCCGTCTTTTCCCTCCGCCAACATTTTCACTAATTTAGCCTACCACCAACCATTCTACCAAAGTAACTGTAGTATACCTAGGGGGGTAATATGGAGTATGGAGGGAGGCACCCAAGGGAATAATATGATATAATAATGTAAGGATGATAAATAAATGGACCACTTTTCCCAAGAAAGTGCTTTGATACCACTTTTAATAGATCTAACCTGAAAATATATTAAAATGCAAATATGCCCAACAAATTCCAATAAATTTCAAGAACCATCCAAGAATTTAAATAGAAATGTTTATTTATTAATATCAAACCCTTGAAGTAGGGTAACACCATACAATGACTCCTTAGGGAAGCAGAATACTCCACAAGCCATATGCTTGTTAATACAATAATCCTCGACATGTCTCAATGGAGAGTCTCTAGCCTCTATATAGGCTTCATACATATAATACCATGGGTATCTCAATACCACACATTTAATACAATGGCCTTATCACATTATTTCTTAACTACTTGTGGTTCCTTACATTATACGAGTTAACCACTTTATTTATTAACTGTGGCCCATTTATTTATCATCATTTCATTATTAAATCATATTATTCCCTTTGGTACCTCCCTTTTTACCCCATATTTCCCCCCTAGGTATACTATAGTAACCATGATTAAACCCCGTGATAATTTAACAGTTTGATCATTAAATTATTAAGATCACCCCTGCCAATGTTCCGATTATTAATTGCATCAGTGCCAATAACGTTTACCAAAGTAAAATAGTTTAAAACCAATAATAAACTTAAATCAATGTTATTAATCTATTGAACTTCCATCCTCCATTCCTATCAAGAACACTTTGTGGCACCAAATCGACCAATTACAACAATTACCATAGCTACCAATCACAGATTCAATGGTTAATTTCTTTAATCATCGTTTGTTCTTTCAATTTCTAAAATGACGAATCAAAAAGGGAAATACAAAGTAGTTGTCGAAAGTCAAACCTTACCTCATGTAATTAACTTGGATGGGCTTCCTGTAATTGATACCCAGTTTAGAATTACTAAAACCCAATGTGAATTTGATCTTTATAAACTCCATAATTGGGCATACCAGAAATTTAAGGATTCCATCAATAAATCTTAATTATAGGAGTCTATGTTGCCTCAATTTTGTTTCCCTCAAACCCATCACTTCCCCGAATTCACCACCTAGTGCGAAAGCTATATTTACATATTCAAGGAGATATATTTTCTCAAAACAATGAAATTTTGTTTTCTATAACCTCTGAGTCAATTTGAAAAACTCTACAAATAAATCCTCAACGTCCTCTTCATCCTTTTTCAACTGATTCACTCATGGAAATTTACCAAAAACTTACCTTCGAGCAGCGAGCTCAATTTTTTTTGGCATTGATGTTGTGATGAGTTGTTTGGTTGGCATTAATGTCAACCTAGTGGGATGGTGTTGGAGGCTCCATTGATGTTGCTATGAGGTGATAGTTTATGATTTTTGCAGTGACTAATGGTTGGCATTGATTTCAAAATGGATTTTGTTTGGAGATGGTATGTATATGCTATGATTGCTTTGGTATCTATGGTTTCTACAGAAAATTTTCATGTTGCAGGTACTTTGATGGATGTTGAAGGTGCTTTGATAACACTTTTGG
Source organism: Pinus albicaulis (assembly GCA_034641835.2). Classification (NCBI taxonomy): domain Eukaryota; kingdom Viridiplantae; phylum Streptophyta; class Pinopsida; order Pinales; family Pinaceae; genus Pinus; species Pinus albicaulis. The sequence goes on along the minus strand of CM076583.1, from coordinate 26,868,844 downwards.
TTGGTTGCTCAATTATGTCTCCATGTAGATGTTTCTTTTTTTGAGATGACCTTTATTTTGAGATGATGTTTTTAGTGTTCCTTTGGAGATAAAATTTACCTTGATTCTCATGATGATGCTTAAAGGTGTTGTATAGGTTGTCATGATGTATAAAGTTTCCTTCTACAACAAATCTTCATGTTTGATGCCACTTGATACAGTTTCTACATTGATGTATTTCATCCTTGCACTTATGGTGACTACATCATCTATGTACTCTTTAGAATGTTGTAGAGATGGTTTTGAGGCTTGGCATGGAATGGAAAGCTTTAGATATGTCATATATAATGATAAACAAGTTGGAGGGAGTTCTGTGTTTATTTGAGTGGTTTTCAGTCATCCTCTACCATAGTCTCATGGAACCAAACCTGTGGGAGAGGTTTAAGGCTCCAGTCGCACGGCGAGAAGCATATGAGAGAAAATATGGATCCCAGTCACATGGAGAGTGTGCTATGCAAGCAACTATGACTGTTAGTGAAGTTTCTCCTGATTTCTTGCACAACTCAGATGATATAATTAGTTTTATTGATGTATCTTGTTTGGGAATTTTCATTAAAGGTTCAATCAACATGTCCTAATGTTTTTTGAAGTGTGAAGGCTTTAATAAAGTGACAAGTGTAAATAATGGAAAAATGTATTTAAAATAAGGAGCATATCGACCATTGTGAGTAAGTGAAAAAACAATATCGTTGTGTAGAGAGAAGAGAGCGACTTGATTATAGGTTTAACCCTGTTTAGAAATTATCTGCAAAAGAATTATTAAAGACATAAAATAAGCAATAGTGATAGCATAACACATAAAATAGATATAGACTAAGATTTTCCCCTGCATCCTAAATCGAGACTGCTAGCTTGATTTTTCATTATATTCCTTTTAGTGTTACAACACATATATATACATATCAAAGCATTCATAAAACCCAATCAATTAACCCTGGATTAGAACATAACCGTAGTTCCCTTAACCAGATCTATAAAATACAAGGGGCCGAAACCATCATGCCTGTTAGTATGAATCCTTTGTCGAAGTGTACGAAAAAAGACTGCTTTAGCTACTCATAACTTATAGCCCTAACATCAAATATGGCTGCCAATATCTTCAGATCTATAGTTAGTTGTTCAAGACAAATGCTGCAAAAATCTAGATCTATGCATAAAGAGACATTAAGTAGTAAAAATAAGGTTTTGCTCCATACATCCAATAGACAAGACAAGAACTATATTTTTGAAAGAATTTTTTGTATTAAGGGGCACCTGGGAAGAAAACAAGAAGGTGTTTCCAATTCTCCTCAATGGGATGGGTTCTTGGAAGTCCTCAACACTTCAGATCTAGCATTTCTCTCTCCTGTTGGTGTAGAAAACCCAAACAAAGATAGAACTCAAAGGGAGCTCACACAGCAAATAATGGAAAATATGACAATGATAATGGCTCAAAGTCAGACCAATAGTATAGATCCAGAGTGATCTAATAGGCAACAAAGGTGAAGAATGGTAGGAAAAACCCTCCTATTTATAACAAAATATTGGGTCATTCTAGATCTTGGTGCATGATTAAAATAATGTTAACCAAATCTAGATCCACCTTTTATGGAATATTTTATTATATTTGTTGGAGGAAAAAAGTATTTGACTTGGGTCAAATCCCTTTATTTGTGAATAATAAATAAATAAATGATTTATTTATCATTTTAAGGAAGTGGTTGAATGATAATCAAATAAATAATGATTTATTTAATTATTTATGGATGATTTAGTCATATTTAACAAGGAATATTATTTAAATAAGATTTAAATAATTATTCCTAGAAAATAATAAGATAAATAAGGATTTATGTAATTAATTTCTTTGTTTTGGGTTAAACATGACCAGGAATAATAATTAAATTATTGTTTAATTAATTATTCCGTGAGGGAAATCAAACAAATATAGGTTTGTTTAATGTTTCCCTTTGGGGTTTCCTATTTAGACCATAAACAACCTAATAAATGTGTTTTATTAAGTTATTTTACATAGTGAAAGCAATTTTACTTAGGGTAAAATTGGTCTTACATGGTGTACTTGGGTCCATATAATTATAATAGGTTAGATGACCAAAAATTGGTGTAACAGATTTCCCCCAGCGTGCTAGTGTTAGGAGCAAATCGTATGACCGAAGTATGTTGTAAGAACTCAAACACCAGACATCAAGAGGGATATCAGAGAGAGAAATGTAAGGTAGACTAATGTGCTGAAGAACTAGACCCTGAGGAGACGAGACTTACAGGTGCAACAAGTCTCTTTTTATGAGAGGGTACCTGTGCTAGAGGCGACGGGGGAGGCATACCTATGCCCGCCGAGACAAAGTACAAAAGAATATTGTGTCCAGTAAACAAGGGACCAAACCATAGAGTACAGCCTGACATAAACATGAGCCAGATAAAAATACAATGATGAATCCCATATACATGTTGTGCCTGGGATAATAGCCAGGACTGATACAATAATATTTGAGTACATGAGATACAAATACAACCCAAATGCCCCCTGTAAATGGGGAAGGGCTCGCAAAATCTGATTGATAAATGCAAATCAAAGAGGCGCTGCAAGTGGCTAAGGCCAACATCATCAAATATATGGAGCTGCATCGAAGGCTGCAAGGAAGAGGTCATTCGGGCATGTGGGGGGCTACCTGCAGGGCCACCCCCTCATGAGGGTTGAGACATCTCATACACACCCGGGAATCACCAATAGTTGTTGCTGCATCACTGAACCATCAAGCATACGGATCTCGATCATGCTGAAAGGAGTTGGAGTGGAGAAACAATCAAGTCAAAGGAAAATGAGAGATCCCTTTTCTTGATCCGAGGCACCGAACAAGAGTGGAAGCTGGAACCAAGGTACACCGCCCTCTAGACCTGTCTTCTGGAATGCAGGAGCTGATGTTGACAGAAGGAGGTCCGCCATAGGTGAGGCAATGATAGATCCTCAACTAAGGCACGAGAGAAAATAGTAGCACGACGGACAACCTAATACCAATGATGATGAGGAAATGGAGGGGACTGAGTAGCGAATGGAAAACTTCCCTTGCTAGAGCATAAAGGGCACGAATGACATGGCAGAGACTGACACAGTATCATAAGGGATAGGGGACAGTGGGACTGACGACCATAATGCGCGACACAAGAGAGAGACGAAGCCATGAAGGATGGAGGACTATAGCGGGGTACAAAGGGACTCGGGATAGACTCCATGAATGCGATGATAACTCAACTTGGATGCTCTAAACAAGGGTGACTCAATGGTGCTGCCACATAAAAAAGGTCCCATGGGGGACCATGAAAACATGAGTACAAGATGGTATCTCATGATGAAAATCGACACGAACAAAGACAAGTATGGAGGCAAAGTGGTGCCCCAAGTACAAGTGTTGTAAGTGAGGAAATTCGATTTTGGGGGGAGGTGAAGTGACCCATCATGGACAAAATGTCTCCTGGTGAAGTATCAAATCACAAAAAACTAACAAATACCCATTTGAGGGCCTGGTGAGAGATTTCCAACGGTTCAGACGGTTTGTCAAACGTAGCTACGGTGTGGTCGCAGCAGGCGAAAGAAAAAACAAGGGTTCTCTTTTAATAAGGCATTTTTCCCTCCAAATTCACTCATTTTCTAGTGTTGTTGTTGTGAATGTAGAGAGGAGAGAAGGCCCTAAATCTTGCGGCGAGTGTAGCGGACAAATCGACCACTGGAATCGAGATCCGTCAATTGCAGGTAAGAGGCCTAACCTTACTCTTTCATTTTGATGGATTGAAAGTTTAGATTAGGGCCCAGAATCTCAGGAACAGACCCTCTTGCACCTCTACGGCCGGGTCGCACTTTTTGGGCCAAAAACTGCGACTTGGGAAGCAGGTTTTGAGCCAAAAACTGTGACTTGTCCCAGGATTGGGCAAAAAAGTGCGACCTGGAGGATGAATGAGATTTCAGTGCTGTTTGAGGGCTGAGATTTGGGTTTTTGTGATTGGTTACAGTGTTTCCTATCTGTATGCTGACAAATATGATGTATTTGTGCAGATATGGCAGATATACGGGTCAACTGGAGAGAGAGAGACCTGGGTACATTACGGTCAGAGATCCAGGCAGATCAGGGTGTCCGTCATGTATTCGCCAGATTTGGGGTTCTGAAGTTTTTGGAGAACCCTTTGATGAGAGCAGGGGAGCCCTTGTTAGCCCGGATTGTCAGTTATTCGGATCCAAATCATGAGGTCTTTGTAGTACATGGGCACAGGATCGAATTGATAGCACAGGATCTGTATTTCCTGACTGGTCTCCCGCCACTTGGGATGGTGGGAAATACGCAGCCAGTGTTACCGCGGGGGCAGAACATCATGGAGTTTGTGGAGTGACATTGTCGACTGGGTCTCCAAGTCAAAGGGAATTGGATACCGATCGGGGACCTAGAGAGATTAGAGACCCGTGCAGTGGCCGCAGCGGTGCTACGGGTCCTGGGCAACCAGGCGCTCCATCACATCACTGGGGAGCAGATGATGATTGTGGAGAGTGTGTTGAGTGGGACCTACTATGGGTGGGCCCAAATGATGTTGGTGTCATTAAAACGACAACTATCGCTTTGCAAGCGGCAAGTGAACCACGATTGCTCGTATGGGACTTTATTGTGTTCCTTATTTTTTGAGAAGATCTAGACCTTACGACCTCGTATACAACTCCCAGATGGGGGCCCAAGAGAGCCCAGGATGCACCGGTGGGGGCGACTACTGTGCAGAGGAGGAGGAGGGGCGGTCGGATGGGTGTTTCGACCTGAGTTCTTTTCCCATTGGGATCAGATGTCGTTATACATAGACAACTATCCCTATAGTGGGATGAGTTATTGTGGGGATCCGGACCTACCACTTCCGCCTAGTCGAGTATGGGGACCCGATGGTAAGTGACAAGTGACTTCTCTTTTTTTTGGCATGTTAAATTTATTGAACAGTAGATAGGGTATTGATTCATGTACTTTTGGTATGCAGATATAGCTCCGGTAAAACCAGCCGGATATATGGGATGACCGGCAGCATCAAAAGCTGCAGGCCCGAGTGGATCGAGAGCGGCGCATAATGAGGATGCGGTCGCCCTCCTGGAGGACATCCGCCGTAGATGCAAGAGGTTACTGACCGGTGTGTCAGAGCGCGGGTGGCAAGACTTAGACGACCAATACATAGAGCCATGTATTGGTCTACCCTCGGAATGGCAGGGTGTCATGCGGTGCATGGCGATGGCCAGTCAGGGGATACGTGATCTACAAGCTGCAGGAGCAGAGCCATTGGCTCGGGATCCGCCAGATAGTGATTAGGTGTGGGACAGGTGGTGCCCCCTAGTGTGTATGTAGGGACAGGTGATGCCCCCAATTTTGGGTTTTTTGTAACATGCTATGGGCATGTCATCTGTATCAGAGTAGATGGACTCTAGACACATGTTTTGCGACACATATTATGGGTATGCATCTTTTTTCAATGATTATAATGTTAATGTATTGTATGAAATGCGTGTGACAAATGCCAATCTAGAACATGGTTTGCAATTCTATCTACATAGTGATTTTGTTCTCGAGGTACATGGTTGAAAGTTATGGTTTCAAATTCACGTATCAAGAGTTTCACTCATAAATATCGTCTAAACAGCATAGGATTATGCACATGGTAGACACCATTTAGTTTCATGACAAGAAGTAGGGAATCTAAACGAACATGCAGATTGAGGATGCGATGAGAGAGGGCATCAACTAAGAGACCACGCACTGCATCATATTCGGCCTGATTTTTGGTGGCAGTACCAATGCAGACCCCGTTCGAGAGAACAAGGGCATGCAAGGGGGTAAAGATGGCCCAACCTGCCGAGGCTAGATTTCGGGAGTAACGACTTGCACCATCGGCATAACCGATATAGGTGGTGGACGGGAAGTCCCGCGGAATGGTGTTACAAGACAAAAAATGGGAGGAGGAGGAACAATCACGGCAGCGTGAGTGTATAGTAGACATCGAGCGACAACTGCGGGAGGGAGTGCGATGGGTAGGATGGCTATGACTCATATATGAACTAAATGGTGGTATATGAGGTCTATAGGAGGTATGGCTAGGACTCGGGTTGTGGAGGTCAATAGAAACACGGGTGGTGTTATCCCGTTTATGGGCGGGAAGGATGAGGTCATGGGTGGAGAAGGCTTCCAAGAGGGCATTCGGACAGGAAAAGAGGGGATGACGAGAGGAAGGGAAACCACATGACACAGCAAAGCTACCTAGATCATCTGTATAGGAAGAAAGGCTAACATACCGATCGTCACGGAGGATGACAGAGGAACAGATAAACAAATGGTCAAATGATGTTGAGCCCAGGGTGGTCGCTAAAGGAGGATCGAGCGAAACAACAGGGGAGGATTCAAAGGGAATGTTCTCCAAGGGTCTCACAGAGGATGATAGGTAGATAATGGTGGTAGTAGACTCCATCATCTGTACATAAGGGGGGGGGGGATGTCAATGGGAGCGGGGGGATCCTCAAGCTGACCTGAAGCATACTGCGCAAGTATGGGAGAGGCGAACTGATTTTGTTCAACCTCATACTCTCGAACTACCTCTAAAGAGGTGTGGTAATGCGTCAGGTGAGGACAATGGTGGGAGTAATGGCCATGGACACCGCACAAAGCAGAGGGTTTGTTGGTGCAAATAATCTTTGGGTTCTTGGTTATGGACGAGGACGGAATAGATGGGTCAGGGACCGTAGACTCAGGGAACGTGAATTTAACCATGGGTTGAATACGGGGAAATTCAGGACAAGTATGGGTGGTGTGACCAATGACATCACACAAGGTGCAAGGCTTTGTGGGCGGAGGAGGAGTCGGGTCAGTCGAGGTGGCCTTGTCTTTGGATGCCCCCTTGCGAGCTTTGCCTTTCTTTCCTGGAGTTGTCACCACAGGGGCAGGGTCCTGCGGAGGTGTGGGGGGCATGGTGGAAACGGAGGAAGCGAGGGGGACCGTTTGAACCGGTTTCAAAGTAAGATAGGGTTTGGGGTGACCAGGAGGGGTAGCGGCTGGAGGGTCAAGGTACTAGACGGGTATGCCCAGGGTCAGGTTAGGGAGAGAGAGGGTGGCCATGACGGGAACCGTATAGACTCCGGGAGGGGGAGCCAGGAAATGTATCTGACCAGCGGGATAATGACCAGGAGGGACGGCTCTGAGATGGTTGAGGCTTGGGGGAACCGACCCAGGAGGATAGAGGGGTTCAAGGATACCAGCTGTAGGAGAAGGGCCAGAAGGAGGAGGACCGGATGGCGGAGATGAATGGCTAGGAGCAGGTTGCGGTGGGCGAGGTTGAGTCTGAGGTTGCTAACTAGCCGAAGCGGGTCGCTTAAGGGCAGCCCGAGACGATTGCATCATGCAAACATTCGATAAGTTGGGATCAAAGATAGGAGGAGGAGGGAGACCAGGGAAAGTTCCAAGCAAAGAGGAGTCTTTGTAGACGCCGGGAGAGACACTGGTAAAGGAATCGACGGTTTTCTTATTGGCTACATAAGAGATGGTCGTCTCAGGGGAGGTCTGAGACTTTGGCTCATAATAAGTCAACTGGTCGATGGTGACTATCTTTCCATTGTGAGGAAAAGACATCTTGCGAAAAACCGTGGATGGGATAGCAGTCATGGCATAGGTGTAGCTTCACCCCAATATAATGTTGTAATCTAGAGGGGCGTTGATGACTTCGACGTCAATGCAAACAGTCTTGCCCACAAGGGTGATAGGACAATTATGGAAAAGGCCAATGGGCTGGGAGGCGTGGCTGTCCCACGCTCGAAGGGTGATCGTGGAAGGGGCCAACTCAGGAGATCCAAGTTGCTTCCAAACCAAAGTGGACATCACACAGGTGGATGCCCCCTCATCAATTATACACCAAGAAACGTTAGCGTTCCAGATTTTGACTGGGATTTGGAAGGCGGCGGAAGCAGGAAGAGGAGGATGTTCTGATTGATGGGTGTCGAAAACAATCATTTGGTCATCAGCAGGTTCTACAGCACCCATGGCAGATAGCAGAGCCTTCTTTTGGGAAGGGCATGACTGGAGGAGTTCCAATGTGGAAATGGCAGCAGGAGACTGCGCCAAATCATCTATGATGCTATACGAATGAGCGGCTCGACCAGAAGCAGCATTTTGGCATAATGGTCCCTTAGGAATCTTGGTATGAGCCTCAACTTTGGGTTAAGGGATATGTAAGGGACCATTGGATGGTGAAAGAGGCTCTGTAGAACCTGAAGAAGGGGACTCAGGGGCAGACTGAGCGGAAGGCTTGGGGTACTAGCGAGACCAAGTTTGAATGTTAAGGTCGATGGTTGGAGATGGATCAGAGCTCATCATGAGGACCTGGTAATCGGAGGAACCAGAAGGGAAAGGTTGAGTGGCGACCTGTCCGTCAGGTGGTTGGGCAGCCACGAATCCTTGCTGGGGGAAAGGATCAGTAAACACAGCCGGTTGAGTAGAGGCCACAGTAGGGGGAGCATGAGGGGAGGCATGTTGTCCTCGCAAAGTGGCTTGAGACTCCCACATTTGCCGCATCTATGGTAGAAGGGGACAATCGTGAGTGTAATGACCGTAAACATCGCAACACGAACAAGGCTTATTTGTGCGAATAGGCCTGTCCGGCATGGGCTGAGTACCCTGTTGATGGTTAGAAGTGTTAGGGTCAGTACTTTGAGGATTGGGTCCACGAGTACCAGGGGAAGATTTATTTTGATTGCCTTTCTGCCTTCTTTGAGAGGAAGGGGGATTAGTCGCGCCCTGCTGTGCAAATACTTGCCCTGGAGGGGGCTGTAGGTGCTGTTGGTGGGGTTGAGAAGGCAAGGGGGGTGGAAGCGCAAATGCTGGAGGAGATGGAACACCAGGATGTGGATAAGGATAATGGTTAGGGTGGGCAACATTGAGGTAAGCAGGAGGTTGGGAAAAAGGATGAGGCATGCCGTATCCTGGATACATGCTACCTGGAAGGGGAAAAGTGCTAGAGGTGTTGGCCCCTCCCGGAGGGAGACCATAGCCCATAGGAGGTTGAGCATATGGATGAGAAAGGGCTCCAATGATAAGTTGTAGAATAGAATTTCGGGGTGTTAGCGCCCTTAGGGCCGGGAGTCGGGAAAGAGCGGTATGAACATAACCAGAATGAGCATAGATCGGGTCATATTTCAAGGCTATTTGGAGGGCGGCTTCTTCGGATTGAGGAAAATGTGATGCGACATCTTTGCGATGGGAGTAGAGAGTGTGAAGGAACAGTCATAGCATAAAGCCGTCTTGAAGATTGGGGCGTGACATAGCTCATTCTTCACCAGCCATTCCTGGACATGAGTGGAAAGGCAGGTCGAAGAGGATTGACGGAAAGAAGTCAAAAGCTCTGTACCAGTGTCGTATCAGAGAGGGAGCTGGAAATAAGATAAAAAGGCTTGGGAAATGGTCACAAAGGTGGTATGGGAAGAGGTGGCCTGGTCAACATACCATTTAGAAGCTTCGCCCGTAAGTGTGCGTTGGAACAACCGAAGACGGATGGAATCATCGGTAATGGAATTGGAGGAACACCACATGTGGAAAGATCAGACATGGTTGGTTGGATATTCTCCAGCAAGGCCTTCGAACTTAGGGATGTCAGAGGGGAGCTTGGTTGGCATAGCAGGCCAACCAAAATCGTGGCGGATAGGGTCATTGATCAACTGATTGAGATTGGGGAGGTTGAGGCCTGCCATGTAAGGGAGCAAAGGTGCAGTCGAGGTAGTTCCTGTGGCGGTTCCGCTAGTAGTAGTCCCGACATTAGGGTCGGGATTACCGCCAGCGTTAGGCCCTGGACCAGACATAGTGAAGGTGATAGGGGGAGAACCAGAAGTAAAAGGAGAACCCAATGAATCAGAAGAGGAGTCGGAGTGCGGACTCGGAGGAGGACTAACTCGACAACGGCGGGAAGGAGTAGGTCGACCGACTGGAAACTAAGGGTGAAGGCCAAGAAGTCTCCGGGATGTGCACTTGGGGGGCGCAATGGTGACAACACAAACATGGCACAAGGGGAAGAAGAATGACCAACAAAGGCAGGGAGATGCAGAATCAAGTGATTACAATGTCGAAACAAGGGCAGAAAGGTGCAGTGTCAATTGATTTACAATGGTTTAAAGTCTTTGCCTGGCGGTGTTAACCAGACTCTTCTTCACTTAGGGTGAGTGTGTGGCATGCGTTAATTTTAATTTTTAAACCCAGAAATTTTGAGAGCAAAAGAAAAAGTGTGCTGCGTAACTGAAAATAAATCTGCAGAGAACAATATATAATGCTGAAATAGCAGAAAATTAACAGCTAACAATGCATCGATCTAACTCAAGAAGGCGGGTCTCTCAAAACTAGTCTAAAAAGAGGGGAAAAAATCTAGTCAAAACATACTAACAAGAGGCCAATAGATCGAAGGTCGAGAGGGACAGGGATCTAAAGGAGAAAACTGCTGAAAAGAGGTGCAGAACACAGCCGAGAGACAGAGGCAAGGTGGCCGGGAAAAAGGAGGAAATCAGCAAAAGGCATAAGGGACAAGGAGGAGGCCCTAAAGGAAGGTCCAAAAAAAAATACAAGAGGTGATTTGAAAGGGAGAAGAGCTGATTTAAAGGGATCTGAGAAGGAGGTAGCAGATCTGAAAAAAGGGAAGGTTGAAACTCTGAAAAATTAGACACCTGAAACAGTTAAAACTCTTCCACCAAAAGTGGAGGGTAGTAAAGCCCTAGGGGGCTATGTTCCCACTTAGATGAGAAAAAAAGATCAGAAACAGGTCTAAATGGGCGAAGATAGAGGCTGGAAAACCCTGACAGAAGCTTCAGAAAAACCCAGAAATGTTGCAGAAAAATAGCAGAAAAATTGGCAGGTCACAGGTTCTGACCTGTTTTCTGTGCAGGTCACAGATAATTGGTTGAAAAGTGCGACCTGGAGGCCAGGTCGCAGTTTCTGGGCTGAAAAGTGCGACCTGAAGCTCCAGGTGTCCCGGTGGCAGATTTCCGAAAAAGTTGTCATCTCAGTTGCGGCTGATGTCTGTCACCTGCGCAATAGGGCCAGAAACACGCAGAAGTTAGAAATTTTAATTTTTTAGGGTTTTATAGGTGAAAAACAACATAAAAATAGGAAAAACAAAAAGCTGAAAAGAAACCCTAGGGTTTGAAGTAGCTGGATATGCAGGAATATGAAAAATGACAGCGGTCGTAATTGAAAACCCGTGTGGAGTCGCTAGTTGTTAGTATGAATCCTTTGTCAAAGTGTACGAAAAAAGACCGGTTTAGCTACGCATAACTTATAGCCCTAACATCAAATATGGCTGCCAATATCTTCAGATCTGTAGTTATTTTTTCAAGACAAATGCTGCGAAAATCTAGATCTATGCATAAAGAGACATTAAGCAGTAAAAATAAGGTTTTGCTCCATACATCCAATAGACAAGACAAGAACTATATTTTTGAAAGAATTTTTTGTATTAAGTGGCACCTGGGAGGAAAACAAGAAGGTGTTTCCAATTCTCCTCAATGGGATGGGTTCTTGGAAGTCCTCAGCACTTCAGACCTACCATTTCTCTCTCCTGTTGGTGTAGAAAACCTAGACAAAGATAGAACTCAAAGGGAGCTCACACAACAAATAATGGAAAATATGACAATGATAATGGCTCAAAGTCAGACCAAGAGTATAGATCTAGAGTGATCTAATGAGCGACAAAAAGGTGAAGAATGGTAGGAAAAATATCCTATTTATAAAAAAATATTGGGTCATTCTAGATCTTGGTGCATGATTAAAATAATAACCGTCTAGATCCACCTTTATGGAATATTTTATTATATTTTGGGAGAAAAAGTATTTGACTTGGTTCAAATCCCTTTATTTGTCAATAATAAATAAATAAATGATTTATTTATCATTTTAAGGATATGGTTGAGTAATAATCAAATAAATAATTATTTATTTAATTATTTGAGGGAAATTTAAACATATTTAACAAAGAATATTATTTAAGTAATGTTTAAATAATTATTCTTAGAAAATAATAAGATGAATAATGATTTATGTAATTAATTTCCTTGTTTTGGGTTAAGTATAACCAGGAATATTAATTAAATTGTTGTTTAACTAATTATTCCTTGAGGAAAATAAAACAAATATGGATTTATTTAATGTTTCCCTATGGGGTTTCCTGTTTAGACCATAAACAACTTAATAAAGGTGGTTTTACAATAAGTTATTTTACATAGTGAAAGCAATTTTACTTAGGGTAAAATTGGTCTTACATGGTGTACTTGGGTCCATCTAATGATAATAGGTTAGATGACCAAAAAATGGTGTAACAATGCCCCAAAACCATGTGCAAACCCATGCATAAAACCATATGCAGGTCCGCCCACCAAAAAATAAGGAAAAAAAAAATTCTCTAGTCGCTGCCTCGAACCCCGCACAGGGGGCTACCCGTCCCTTGTGAACCCATGGACAAGGGACCCATGTACGCCCCCCCCCCAGCCATTTACTTTGACATAATGTACAAGGGTGTCTATCACCCCTCCTGTGACCCCCTCACACGTGCTATTGATCATGGAAATAATATAACACAACCCAACACTTATGGAGCACATAATGTTACAAAGGTCAAATTAATTGAGGTGTACACACATAGAGATAAAATATTAAGATAAAAAAAATAGTGTGATGCATGTAGATGCCAATCCTCACTGTTTGTAGAGGAAGAGGTTGATCTACAGTGAGAGACAAAGTTTCTAGAGTCATATATAATAGTCATGCAGCACATGGATAAGATATTATTGTAGCTTAGTATACTTTGATGGTTTGACATTTGTGTGTGCATGGATTACTTATTACTGTAGCATTTTTTCATAATTTTCTGCATGATTTGAAGTCTATTTGCTGAATTTATTAATGTATAGAAATGTTTCTATATGAGTTAGTTTATTTATGTAGTCGATGCTTGAGAATTGTATTGATGAGTTGATGATTTGATTAAAGGATTGTTGCATATCCTTGGAGACCAATGTATGAGTGAGGTGTTGTGGTTTGAATTGATTTCTTGTGAGAGCCATAGCTTACATATGTTGCTAGTTGAGTTGTTGAAAGATTGTATGGTGTTGATGTATTGTATGTTTTGTTGATGTTTTGAGCTTATCAAATAGAGAAAGTTTTTGTTGTCTTGTGCAGAGCTCTAGTTTGAAACATTGTGAAATGTGGCCCTAGTGATCAACAAATCAAGATATCTTGGTGAATAAGGGATGGGTGTTCCTTTCCTATGGGTGTAGGTAGGTTCCGTAGAGGAAGTAACATTATCATAGTCCAATAGTTGTTGGGAGAGGATTTTAGGGGATAGGAGTCTCCAGTGGATGGGTGGTCACTTAGTTGATGTCACATGAGAAGATTCCTTGTTGTACATAACCATCTATGATGATGTAAATTGATTTGCATGATTAATAAAATTAGAATTTGAACAAGAACAACATAAAAGGGTGTTTTTTTCCCCAAAGGATGGTTTTGCACCAAAGATCATTTTTTCCCTTGTACATGTGATTGTTTGATTTTATTATGGTTTATCATGTGATGATCATGGTGTTCTCTTTGTTGTTTTATGCATTATATGATATAATATACTAGTGGTGTATTATGATATTGTGAATTGGTAATTGGAAAAGAATTTTAAAATATAAATTGTCACTAGTGATTCACCCCCCTTTCAGTTGTTAGCACATTTCTAACAATTGGTATCAAAACATGATTCCTTTGTTGCAGCTTTTCCGCTGAAATATAGATCATGGGAAATAAATTATATTTTGGAGCGGGTGGAATTCTTACTCTTCATGGATCGAATTATGCATTATGCAAGGTAAGGTTGGAAGGATATTTTATTTATCTTGACGCGGATATTTTTCTCTCATTGGAATATAATATATATGATGAATCAAATGAGAAATCCAATAAGGCAATTTTGAATACCCTATTACATCATGATGTTGCTATAGTAAGAAAATTTAAGGTTGAAAAAGAGAATATGGATAAGCTGCATTGTATTTATGGAAGAGATGGATCTCATATTTCAGAAATTATTGAAGAATCTCACTCTATTCTTAAATAAAAGGAACCAATTATAGAATATTATACATTAATGGTAGAAGAATATCCAATATCCTCTCAAGGAGATAGTGAAAGAAACCATGAGAGCATTAACACAAAATTCAGTGATCAAGGGAAACCACATGAAGATATCATCAAGGAAAATGAGATGCTGAAGAATCAACTACAAGATCAGGAAGAGTATTGTGCAAGGACAGAAAATTAATTAGCCTCTTTGAGATATGAGCTTGAAAATGAAAATACTCAACTATGTTAATATCATATGTTGGAGGAAAGAAGAAAATTTTTAGATGAGATCCTTATCAATCATAGATATCCTCTTATCAAAATCGAATTGGGCTTTGAAGAAGAATCAAGTTTTGTAAAAGGAAAGGAGGAAGTGAAGGAAAGCCATGTAGAAAAAAATAACAATCCCACCATAACATGCACACTATCCCAAGTCAATCAAATATCTAGAAAGCTTCATCATCAAAGGAAGCCAAAGAAGTAAAGAAACTATCAGCAAAAGCAAAGGAGAGAAGACCACATTGAACAAGGCCAACCATGTGAAGGTGGAAGATCATATGGCCCCTCCCCTAACTCACATCACTCTCAATTCCCCAATATCCAATTTATCTACTATAATATATTTGAAATAAATGCAGTAAAATTCAAGCATTTAAAACTAGGAAAATAAAAATTTAAGGTGAACGAAAGAGAACAAATAAACTAGAAACATAGAAATACATACCTAGTACATTTCAAAAAAATTATCTCATTATTCTTCTTCCTCATCCAACTCATCATCTATATAATCAAATTTAGAATTCATGTTCAAAGGATTCGCCATATCAAGATAATCATCATCATTTATATCATCATTTGGAACATGCTCTTCTATATTTCGTTCAACTTCTTCAAGTTCTTCATCCAACGCAATGTCAATATCATCTAGTTCATCCAAATTCACATTGCATCGATTAACATATATTCCTTGAACTACTTCAACGTCTTCATTGACACTGCCTGATCCCCCTTCTCCTCTACATCATATTCTTCTTTAATTTCATCTTCCTCTGCTACATTATGTTGTAAGAATCTTCCTTTGGGACCATATCTAACAACATATGACCAACTCGCTTTACCTAGAATGTCTAGGTAAAACACATTCTCACATTGTTTTGAAAGAAGATATGGCTCTGATCCTGGCTCAACATTCCTTGTATCAACCATCGTAAATTTTTTAGCATAATCAATAATACTTCTATCAGGGCCACATTCATGGATTTGTAGCCTAAACCATTTGACGTCGAACACAACTAACTTGAAGGATTTAAAGTCACATTCAAGTATGTCATACATATACCCATAATATTGATTGTTAGATACTTCTGGACGTATGCCATTTCTAAAGGAAACATTTTTAATCTTAAAAACTATATTTATCCCACTATCATAAGTTTTAATCTTTTCATCCAACATTTAGATGCGAAATGTGCTGCCATTGCACATGTCACGCCCCCATTTAATATAATTTACATCACCTTTTACTCTAAATTGCCTCATGATTTCTATGGTTATTGTCATCATTTTGTGCATTTTTTTGAAATAATAAGAAAATATTTACTATCTAACAGATCCCCCTTATCTCAACAAGATCTAACTCTAAAATTTTTATTAATGATGCATTTGTGTGTCTTCAGGTCTAGAATGTGGATAAATTGTCTTTATATGTGATTGATCGATGCATGGTAGAATGCCTTGATCCTACACTCACACTCTTACATCATGTATCGAATTCCTGCACCAGTTTATCACGAGTTGTGAGCTACCTACACTGGTCGGCATTGTTTTTGTTGGAGGTAGCCACAAGGGCTCATGGCCAATTCGCAGTATCAGAGACCCTATACTAGAATTAAAGGGAGTATTATTCCCAAGGGCATCACTTAGATAGTGAGTTGAGGCATATGATAATTCTACCTAGCAAGTCAAAGGAGATCTAATTTCTTTATTAAAGATTGAGTTTTTACATATCTGTCTAAGGAATATAGTTGGGAAATTATGATATATTGTCTCATCATTTGGATCATGGGTTTATCAAGTCTCTATTGTTGGCACATCATTGTGATTTTCATGCTCATCTTGTTGTAAGGGTCGATAGGCTCGATATAACCTTGATGTATTGCAAAAAATAATATAAATTGGGCCAAGACTTCGATACAAGCTAACAATAGCAATATTGGGGGAGTGATTTCATATAGTTTCACATTGTTGTATTATATGATGGGGAGGTACCCCCCTCCCCCCTCCTCTTCCTTTATTCAACTGGAATAGATTTTCTTCCTGATGTAAAGGATTAATTCATTTAATACAAATAATTAAATGTCAAATTTAATCTTATATTATTCTTGTATGTCTATGGTAGTCTCCCCTCTGTATCTAATCTCTTTTTCTTACAGGGGAATGAGTTAGTTGCCTAGGGCCTGACCAACCCCACTCGTTGTCCCCTAGTTAATTTTACTATGTGAATATTTGATATTGCATTCTCTATTGTGATGTGTTAATCTTGCTCAACTATTCACATGAGAAATTTATATACCTTATTGTAAAAACTCTATTTATTTTGAAGATGTGGAAGGTGTGGTTTCTAAGGATGTGTTAACTTAGATATGGAAAACGTATATATGCATTTTTTAAATTCAAGATAATGTTATGAATGTGTAGTTTCATAGTTTTATTATTCTGGATCCATGAAATATATGTGTGCGCTCTGTATATATATGACATTATTGCATTGATACTTCCCTTTGGAACTGTTTGTAACAGGGGTTTGAACCTTTTTTATGCCAAGATCGTGTATTTCTTTGTAAGAATTCCAAATCTTAGAAGAGTTTATAGGTCTAATTTCATTGTTGAGAGATTTCATTGAATTGAAAGTTTTATGCATGCTTGTGTATTTTGGTTACTCAGAACAGACATTCGAGATATTTCCTTTATTGCATTGCATGTTTCAATAAGACAATATTATCCTCGTGATTCTGCGATAATGATCATGTTTGTTTCAAGTCTAGGGTTGCGGTGAAAGAATTTAACTATTGTTTGGGTCAACTTTTCAAAATATTTGTATTTCTTTGGATTTGTGAAATGAGAGCTATCTAGCCTTGTTCTAATTTTATTTATGTATTGAAACACCTCTAACCATGAATACTTGAGATTAGTAGATTTATCTGCATATTTTTCCCGAGTGCAGGAAAAGAACAATGCAGTGCATGAACAAAGTACCCTACATACCTTCTGATTGTTGAAGTGTTTTGAATGCTCGATTTTTTTTCCTTTTATTTTAAGGGCGGGTTATTAGTCTTTGTCATGAGAATTTTTATGTACTGTGATTTTATTGAGGCTATTTTCTTTCTCTTCCATTACAAATGCACAGTGATAAATACATGGTGATTTTGTTTGGTTTGTGCCGAAGTGAGATAGGCTTCTTTTGATGCCTTGAATCCAGATGCAACGAATTTTATTGAAAATTTTATTATTATTTTGCTACTATCTCAGCATTGGATTTGATTGTTAGCAGTAAAACAGGGCTTGCTATTATTTTCATATATTTTTTCTAAGGCCAACTTAAAGGTGGGTGATTTCTTTGATTGGGTTGAGTTCAGCAAGGTTTCTGTTTATTTTTTTAACGTTTTGAAGCACATCAAAATAGTTCCATTTCCACTACACAATGTGTGAACGGTGAATGGTATGGTATGTTTCTATACAACGTGCGAATAATATTAGAAAAATAATTTGAGATCCATCTATCTATGTGAGTTTGATTTGATGCTTTGTTTCGAGGGTTCCTATTTCAATTCTATTTTATCATTTGTATTCCAAACTTTGTCTTTATAAATAGTGGTTGGAAGGACATTGTTTTTATTGAGAATGGTGTTAAAGTATGGGAATTATGACAATGTGATTCAGAGCGAGAGATTTGTTGTGAGTTTTGAGAAGTAGGAATAGGTAGTGGTTATGTTTTTGAATGATTTTGGTTTGAAGAAATCTTCTTCATTTTTGTTGGTTTTCTTGGAAAGCCCAAGAAGTGTTTTCCCAGATTTATAGCTGATTGATATTTTTGTTTTTTTTTCTAATAACTATTAGTATTTATAGGATTGAAAAATCAATTTAGGATTAGTGTTTATGTTTCATTAAGTTTCCTTTGAGTGCAAGATTCAAATTAATTGTTATTTGCAGGAATCTACAAAGGGATTTACAAGTAAGACTAAAATCTAATTTGCAGGTTGCTAGAGGATCTCTCCGGCATTTCTCGTGTTGTGTCTCGAAGTTGACAGACCCCAGATTGACATTAATTTTTGGCCCTTATTAAAACATATACTACACCCAATAATTTACGCCATTGTTGGGGAGGTTGTTAGGGGGAATCACTTGTGATTTATTTATGGCTATGGAAATTGGAAATGTTATTCGCAAAGGAAAAGAGGCAAGAATTTGCATTTAATTATGAAAATAAAGGAAAATAGGAGAAAAGGGAGATGAAGAAAAACAAATTTGCATGCAAGAGAAATTAGAGGGAAAATGAAGTAAAATGAAGAAAATAGAGGCATCAATGATAAAAAGGCATCGAAGAAACAATTGCTAGCTTTTGGCAGCCTTTGGATAATTGTGAGCCTTTTGAAATTTTTTGGTTTGAGATATAATTAAGTATCTCTCTCATACTCCTGCACATTAAGAGCATTTTTGGATCACTCTATTACTCACTTGGATTTGGAAAAAGGAAGTAAAGAGAAATCCAAGGAAATCAAGGAAGCATAAGGAGACAATTGGATTAACAACTAAAGTTGATTTCTTTGTAGGTAACAAGTGGCATGTATGATATCCTTGTGGGTTTTTGGATGCATAATGCATGCATGTGATTTCTTGGTTATGTGTTGTCAATGACATAGAGATTTCTAGGACTAGCAATGGTTTTAGCCTTTCATTATAATTTCCTAGATAGCTAGGGTGTTGTGGGTTTTCCACTTGTTTTCTAATTAGTTCTCAGGTTCCTTATGGTTGTGGGTTGGGAAAATTCTCTCGAAGCCCTTGAACAACTTGGGATGAGTTACTATTTCCTAGAGTCATAGGTTGGGACAAATACTTTGGAGCCCTTGGTGCATTGAATTACTAGTTTCTGGAGTTACAAATGGAACGAATTCCCTAGATACTTGGAAGGTTGTGGGTTGAGTTACTAGTTCATGGAGCCCTGGATATCTTGCTTAAAGACCAATCTAGTTGATGTTAGTGATCTCCAGACGGTAGAGGTGGAATCACTGTGGTTGAGGGTTGACGTGGTTTGGCGTCTGGAATCCTTGGTTGGTTGTATCTTGGTTTATTCCATGAGATCCCACATTCATTCTTGGAATATGGTGTGGGGATGATTTGATGAAAGAGATATTTGGTTTATCTCAATATATGGTTGGGTGGTAGATGGATGTCCTGACTTGGTTTCCATTTTCATATGTTAATATGATATACTTTCCTATTATGATCTATGAGAATATGTGTTGATTATGATGGTTATATTATGGTTAATTTTCCATGGGTTTTACTCTGTTTATTTGTTGGTTAGATGATGTATACTTTATATGTCTCTTGTTATGTTTTGATAAGTTAATGAATGGATAATAAATGCATGGAATAAAAAGTATTATTGTAGCTATGTGGAGAGGGAATAGAGCTATCTTGGTGATTCTCTTATGGAGACTATCAGTTCCTAATCAGAAATGCTTTCACGACCTGTAGCTTACACATTTATCACGTGTTTGATGAAAGGCCTATTATGGATTAGGAATCTATAGGTTAAGTTATTTCTTAAAGTTTTAATATTTTCCATTATTTTCATGTTAATTAGGAATTGAACAGGATATTTTATAGTTAACAAAAGTCAACACACTTAGTTAACTAGATCCTCCTAAAATTTAGGAGGCTATTACCACTTTTTCACTCAGTTCCCAATTTAACTCACACTAGAAGAAAATTAATTTGGTCTTCCCCAAACTCACACTAATAAAACTACTCCTTGAACTCTTCCTCATCACTCGAACTCGTACATGAATAAGAAGATCTCCAAATCAATTCCTTGAATCAAGGCATAGATCAAGAAATCAATTTCTTTTATAATTTTCAACAGAAGGATAGTCTATTTGAATGAGTTTGTCTTCAAGATCAAGATGTCATTACACTCAAGGGTGTTTTCTCTCTAGGAAAAAAATTTATAAAATCTTTATTAAACCCTTGTAGATGTCTCGGGCATTGGTTCCCTTACAGTCGGGAACTATCTCCAGGGTCACAACATGGTGTATATGGAAACCCTGGAGAGGAGTACCAAGAGGAAGAGGAGGAGGAGGAGGATAATCAAAGTGGATATGATGACGGGAAAAAAAAAACAAACGAAAGTAGAACAAACCCCCTTCCAGAAATATGATACTAGGATTTTAGGGGGGAAAGGGGGTAGAACCACTAAATTTACAAGCTCCCATTGGGAAATCACTTTCACAATCACGATCAAGTCCATTAGTTATATGATCATTGGTGATACCTTATATTGTCGTGGGGTGGATTCAATCCTTAGACGTTGTTTGACCTTAGAATAAGCTTAGTTAGTTTTAAATGACTACTAATATGGGGCTTGTGGTGGTCATTTGTCTCGGCTTGCAACAACTCAGAATATCTTGTGTGCAAGGTAATTTTGGCCTTCGATTTTTAAGGATTTTATTGATACCGTCAAAAAATTCCACCCTTGTCAAATTTATACTCAGAAAATGTGTGCTCATCCACCTCCTCTTTTTCCTGTCATCATTTTCGGTGCATTTACCAAGTGGGGAATTGATTTTAAAACTTGTCACCCAGCTTCGGCTAAGGTATACAAGTACATTATCGTAACATTAGGCTACTTTACAAAGTGGATCAAAGATATTACCACTTTATACAATGATGGTGAGACAACAAAACTTTTCCTTTTAATCAAGTTATCTCATGTTTTGGTATCCATAAAGAGATTTTCACTGATCATGGCAGTCACTTTCAAAATAAAATGATTTCTGAGTTGGATTTGAAACTAGGATTTCAATAGGAGCATTCATCTCCTTATAATCCTCAAGCTAATGTATAAGTTGAATCCCTAAACAAATCCCTTAAGACCATCCTACAAAGGAAAATTAATCAAGCAAAGTCCAACTATCACATCATGCTTTATCCTGGTTTATGAGCATATCGAATGTTTGTTAAGACTACCATGGGGTTTACTCCTCTTCAATTAGTCTATGGTTTGGAAACAATATTTCCTATAGAATATGAGATTCCATGGGCCTTAAGTGTAAAGTAAAACTTCTTCTAAACAACTTGGGTTTAGAGTAACACCTTTTTCACTTGGAACATCTTGATGAGCAGCGTCGAGATGCAACCACAATGAATGAAGCTAATAACAAAAAATTTAAAGCTCAATATGATAAGTCTATTTGAACTAGGGTTTTCTTTGAAGGTGATCTTGTCTTGGTCTATAACCAAGATTAAGGCATATTGGGAGTAGGAAAAATCAAACCTATGAGGTACAGTCCTTTCATTGTCAAGTAGGTCTTGAAGAAGGGTGGTTACAAGTTAGTTTATTTCAAATGGAATGTGTTGTCAAAGCCAACAAATGGGCTTTATCTTAATAATTATTATGCTTAGGCTCTTTCTTAAGAATTTTCTTTGTTTTGTAATTATTGTACATAATTTTAGTTTTTTTCTATGAGTATCATGGTGATGATGGTGTTTTTGATCTTCTTTGGCACACATAGATGGGTGATTATGTGTACTTAGGATTTGCAGACGATGCAAGTAGGCACACAAAGAATCTAACTTCCATGGCATGGTTGATTCATTATCCATCAGGTAAGTTGTTAGTCACAATAGGAATATGTATTGGCCATGCTTCTAATAATATGGTTGAATACAATGTTGTTATTAATTTACTTTCTGATGAAATATCTTATGGCATTGAATCATTTTTTAATTCATTCTTATGCTAGAGATTAAAAAATATTCAGACTTCTTATTTCTTTTCTAATTTTGTAGATCATAATGAGCTATCCTTTTGGAATGGGAGGGGGATATGTGGCCTAATTTTGTGCCTTTCAAATTCAATCATATGTGATTGAATATCCTGATTTCTGTAAACTAGTTAAATTCTCCTAGAATTCCCCTATTTTGGATAATATCATCCAACCATTAATGTTGATCAGTTTTAAATTGAAGAAGATTAAAAAGGTGGTGCGTATATGGATCAAGAATCTCAAGTTTCAGCTGTCAAAGGAGTTGACTTCCATCAACCAAGATATTGCTTCATTCTTGGATCTATCCATCCCTTAATACTTCTCTAATCATGCCAGAGAATTTATTCTAGACTCGTATAGAAGAAAAAAAATATTTTAAGACTTCAGGAAGAGGAGTGGTGCCTCAAAAGTCGGATTTCTTGGATTAAAGGAGGCGATGGAAATACTAATTTTTTCCACCTGGTTGCATCAAAAAGAAAATGGACCAACACTAATTGGGACATTAGAGGTGATTATGGCCAAAATATTACATCTATGGAAGATACCAAACATGAGGCATTCCTTTTATTCTACAAACAATACAGGGATCCAAAACATAACAACATTGAAGAGAAAATAGAATTTGTGAATCTATTGCCAAGAATGGTAAACGAGGAAAATTTAGTGGTGATGGATGCCTCTATTAAAAAATATGACTGCTTATAGACTTTGAAGGATATGGCGAAGGATTAGAGCCTAGGTCCCAATGGATGGCATATTGAACTCTTTCTCTTCTTCTTTGATGTATGGGGCCATAATTGATCCAAATGGTGGAAGAATCCAAAATATGTGGCCATATATCAAGTGCTACCAATGCAATTTTCCTCGCCCTCATTCCTAAAAATATGAATTCTCTTTATTTTTCTGATTATAGACCCGTCTCCTTATGTAATTATTTTTTAAAAATAATTTCTAAACTTCTAACTAACATAATGAAGAATTATCTGTCCCCACATATTACTCTGGAGAAATTTGGTTTCTTAGTTAATAAGAGAATTCGATATGCAATGATAATTGCACGAGTGCATCCACTCCATTATATATAGGAAATTGAAGGCATGCTTGATGAAATTTGAGCTTATCATAGCCTATGATAGGGTTGACTGGGAATTTCTCTGGATGATCCTTTACAAAATTGGTTTTTTACACAGCCAAATCAAATTAATTATGCCCTGTGTATCATAAAAAATAATGGTTACTCTAATAATGGGGAGCCCACTAACTTCTTCAGTATTCATAGAGGGCTCATACAAGGATGTGCCCTATCTCCTCTTCTCTTTATCCCGGTGATCGATGCTCTTAGTAGAACAATTAAAGTTGAAAAGGAGGTCATGAGAATTATGGGCTACAGGATCATGATGAATAATTACCAAACACACCTCATGCTTTCGGATGATGTCCTATGTGCTGGGGAAGCAAAATCAGCAGAATGGGGGACTTATTTTTAGATTTTCTTGCAATTTTAAAAATCTTCTACCCTTATAATTAAAAAAGACAAATAAAATATTATTTCTGATGATGGGGCTTCATAGGAAATCATTCACATCACTTCTAAGTTTGGGATTAAAATTCACCCTATTTTTTATGGCTTTAAATATCTGGGCTTGAACTTAAAGCCTTCCAAATATGATCTCTTATAGTTTTCATGACTTATTAAAAAATTTGAAAAAAAAATTGATTGCTTGGGATCACAAATGGCTCACTCTTGGAGGTAGGATCACACTGGTGAAGGTTTTTCTTCAAGAATTTCTGTATATTGGATGCATTTATTCCACATCCCTCAAGCTATCATTAATTTAATAAATGTCAGCATTGCGAGATTCCTTTGGTATGGGGATGGCAAAAACAAAAAAAATTTATCTCATCGGACTCAAGTCTATCTCCCGACCTATTTAAATGGGTGGGTGGGGAGTTTTGTACTCCTAATGATTCAACTTAGTTCTTTTGGCCAAAAATATTTATTGGATCCTTAACGTTAATGGCCTATGGAAAGAAATTACTTTACTAAATGTATCCAGACAACCTATATGCAGGACTAGATCGTTACAGGGGCACCATCTCATTCAATGCCATATTTCATTTGGTGTATCTTAATGCTTG
Organism: Pinus albicaulis; assembly: GCA_034641835.2. Lineage (NCBI taxonomy): Eukaryota > Viridiplantae > Streptophyta > Pinopsida > Pinales > Pinaceae > Pinus > Pinus albicaulis. Next base: position 26,844,480 of record CM076583.1, on the reverse strand, counting down.
TGTTCCCTTGGTTTTGTTCCAATTTGCGCTAATAGGGTGATGACGGTACTAAGGTTCTCATTAGTGTGGATGTGATGAATGGTTTCACTAGAAACCATATCTTACATGTTCCCTTAATTCAAAGTCTCAATAGGATCAGCTATCATTCATTGGTGAGCCTTGGTGGTGGATGATTTCCTCTGCTCTCTTCAATTTATTGGCCCTATGCATGGTAGATTGGCCTTCCTAAGCATTTCATTTCTTAATGGGACTATATCATTGTCAATTGGGAGAGGTTGGTTTCTCCCTCACCCAAAAAAAAGGACATGATTTTCTGGGATAGTCATGTGGCTAAAGGATGCATTTCTTCCAAGGAAGCTTACTCTTATATCTACATGAATATTCTTCCTTTTCGTGCTACTAATTAGAATGCACAAACATGGAAATGCGAGGTTCCTTGCAAGCTCAAATTCTTCACTTGATTGACCATACATAATCGTATACTTACTTTGGATAGCTTGATGAAGCGTGGCTTTCAAGGGCCGAGCCCAACTTTGTAGGCCGACCTCTAAATATTGTTCTCATCTCTTTCTAATTTGTCCCTTCATAGTGAGGATTTGGGAGGAATGTAGGTTTTAAACGGGTATATAAATTACCTAAAAACGAGTTCTTAAAATAGAAAGGATATAACGGAAAGAAAATAAAATAAATATACACAAAGATTTTCCCCTAGATCCCAAAATTGGGACTACTAGATTATTTTTTCCTTATATTCCTTTCAATGTTATAATACATATATATACATGTCGACGCATTCATAAACCCCAATCCATTAACCCTTGATTAGAAGATAACTGTAGTTCCCTTGACTGGATCTACAAAATACCATGGGAAGAAAACCATCATGCCCAAAAACATGTGCAAAACCCATGCAAAAAAACATGGGTAGATCCACCCACCATCATTAGGTTCACCCCCTACCCTTGGGTCCACCTAACTATTATGAGTCTGCATAAAAATAAAAATAAAAATTCTCGTGGAACTAACCCAAATCTCGTGCAAGGGGGCTACCTCCCCCCTGTGACCCCCCTCTGCACTCAACGAAACGTACAATGCATGGAGCTAGTCATGGAAAGAACATAATACATACTAGCAAGGAACTCTTAAGTTCCCTCAATATTATTGCTCAAGTGAATCACTTATCTATCCTCTCATTGCTAAACTCCTGGTCATATAGTGGAGAGTGCGTATAGAGCTTTTCCTCTGTACATCATTTGGGGGATTTGAGGTATTCACAATGATTACATTTTTTAGGGTAGGCAACCATACATTCAAAACCACTGCCTCCTCATCATTTCATATTTCTTTGAGATTGGTCCCTAGTTTGCGAGACCTCATTTCTCGTTAGTTTCCTATCTGGACTTGGAGGACAAGTTCCAATCGAATTTTTTGATGGGGCCTCTTCTGGGGGTCATTGTGGATGTGGGGCTCATATCCGGATCAACTCTTCAGAAGCGTATAGTTTTTTCTAGTATGGAGGGTCTCGTTCTAATTGCAGGGAAGAATTGGTGGCCTTATAGGGGGTGTTAGAGTGTTCCCTCTGGCTTGCAATTGACAATATTCTACTTGTTGGAGATGCATTAAGATTCATCCAATATTGGATTCATGGGGTCAATGCTCTTGAGGTCCCCTCCTTGGGTGAAGGAATCAAGATGGGTTACTCTTTTGGGCCAAATGTGATGAAGAAATTTCAAGTTTTTTCTCGTTTTATCGAATTGAAGCCCTCAAAATTCATATAAGCACTATGAATTTTGATTCGATGTAAAAATACAAATGGTGGATAATTATTTTTTTGTCCTAATGATATTTTTTGCAAAAATATTTAGTGTCGTATAACATGTGAATTTTCCATTAAATGAAATGCTTTTCTTTTCAATTTTTCACACATCTTAAGAGGTATGTGCATCTTCACGTAGCATAACTTAGTATAAAATATGTATTTTTAAAAAAATATATGTATGAGCATGATCTACACAGAGATAGCTAAGTTTTTCATATTAACAATTTATTTTTCTTATGAAAAAATATATTTTTATCATTTTTCAAAGTTAGCGAAGTAATATTTCAATTCCATTTTGAAAACACATGTGTTTATGTAAGGTTTTTTTCAACTATGTAAATAATTTGAAAAACTAGAAGTTTCATTTTGAAGAGGACTCGTAAATGAAGATAATGGTACTTTTAGAAAAAAAAAATTATTCTTTATATTTTATGGTATTTATTTTTTATTCAACCTCTTTAAAACAATTCAAAAAAGTTTCAAACATTATGTTTAAAATAAATTAGATGAAAAATATCATTTGAATTTGAAAATTCAAACCCATATGCCATTGGATATAGGATTCCTTCATTAATCCAATGTGATCAACTCTGTCACCTAAGGAAAAAATTTACCCTAAGTCTGCTAGTGTACAAAATGGTGTTGCAGGAAATTTTGCAAAAGAGGTGTTGAAAGTATGGATTTCAGGACTTAAGAGGCTCGATCTAGCACTTGATTTAGAAATTCAAATAGCTAGATTAAGGGTTTAAGAAACCCTCGATTGAGCCCTTAACGTGGTTAAATAAAGGCTCGGTCTAGCTTTAAAGCTTGATCTAGATTATAGCTTGATCTAGTTTTAAGGCTAGATCTAGCTTTAAGGCTCGATTGAACCACTTTTTTAATTGCATGCATAGGTTATATCGGTGGGAAATTTCAAAAACATGCCTCGATCATGCTCATGGCTAACCTCAGGTTACATTGTTTAAGCCCTCAAACATCTCGATCGAGTGCTTAAATGGCTCGATCGAGCCATCGTTTTTTACACCCAAACACACCCTCTCTCGCCAAAACGTTTAACTGAGTGCCATGCTTTCACTTACTTGGTTAACTGGATGGAGAACAATAGGTTGCTTCTCCCCTCTTTTGTTGATATTACCTTCCTACATGCTTTTAAAGGGAAAAACCAGCTAGTTGATTCTCTCTCCAAGCGTGGTTTTTCCATCTTTCCAGATCTAATATTTTATGAACATTTGATCCACAATTTTGTTCATGGAAAAAAAAATTTTGAGGTGCAAGCATGTTGGAATTCCTTCAACCCCACATTTTTAGTTGCATTACGAAAGATGTTTTGTTTTGTTTTGTTTTTGTTCTCTTGATATCTAGTCGGTTTCTTAGTATTTTGTTGCTTTCAGTCGTTTTTTATCTTCCCGTTTGTATTCTATGTTAGTCTGCCTTTGGGGAAAGTGATGTCTTTTTCATTAACTCTTGACTCTATTGCTGAGGTAATTTAATCATGGTTTCGTTAGATTTACTAAATGGTCATCCAAAAATGAACTATTCAAATGTGTACGCCTTTATTTTTAATAAAAAAACTATGTTTTTTTTTCTAAAAAAAAAAATATAAACAATATAACTTCATTTTAACCACAAATTTAAGAAGAACCAAATTTAGATCTAAGACTTTTGTGATCCATAATGTAGATAAAATTCCTTTCGGATTAATCACATCATTAGGATTAGGTCGATGTTTCGAACCAACTAATGTGGTTCATCCTCAGGACAAGGTGGAGAAACTAATCGATCTTGATGAATAAATAGAGGAGATGCATCATTTCCCGGAAATAGCAGTTAGGAACTAGTTGTTAAAAACTAGCTGTTGAGACTAGTTGTTAAAAACTAGCTGTTAGAAAGTTAGTTAAGAATTCAATTTAAATTTTTTATGAAAAAGGAGGGTTAAATTTAGTTAAGAATTCAATTCAAATAATAAAATTTATTAAATTTATTTAAATTATTAATTAAATATAATGATGGTGATGATGGTTAACATCCACTTAGACCAATCTTTGGTCTATCGGACCTAATGAAAAGAGTTATTTAGTTTGATTTAAGATTTTATTCCTATGCTCAAAAATCTTGGAGAGAAGCCTCCCGAGCTCACTATAATTTTGACATCTTAAAAGGCTAGTGAGGTCAGTATTGCAACAAAGATTATGAAATTGAGCTCTAATGTAGTTGTACTCAGGGCATTCTAAGAGGAATTGATTTTCATCCTCGATGTTCATATTCTCACAGAGATGGCAGATCCTTTCCATCCATGGTGTTTTTGGAACTGTCAAATGCCCTGTTTCACTATGGAGCTCATGAGAGTTCGTTCTAATCTTGGCTATATTAATTTTCTTCTTTGAGCTAGTTAAAACAGAGAGATACTTTTGATCTTCTAGGGTGGGGTTGATGACCTCCTTATAATATCTTAATTTTCTTTTAGCTGTTAGATCTTTCTCACACCACATTTTTTCTTTGAACTTAGAAGTAACCAATTTTTTAATGTTATTAATGTTTTGCAATGCAACGTTCTCGCTGATCTCCCAATGGTTTAACCAAGCCCTGGTGTCTTTATACCAACCTCGTTTAAGCCTTAGGTGGTTTTTGGCTGGAATTTAAAGCTAGCTAAGGAAGTCTATGGTCTCCTATGCTATTATAGGGAGGGTTAAACCTTATAATTTAACAAAAATGAGAATTAAAAAAAAAATATTTAAAAATATAAAAAATTAAATCAGTTAATTATATAATCAATTAATTAAATTAAATTAATTAAATAATAAATTAATTAAATTAAAATTTTAATTAAAAAGGGGTTAATAATTCAAATAAATAATAAATCAATTAAATTAAAATGAGTTAAGAAATTAAAAATGCTAATTCAAATAAATATAGTAAGGAGGGTTAGTTTTTTTTTTTTTTTTTAATAAATAAAAACATAACAATAAAATGACCATAAATAAATAAAAATAAGTAAATAAATAAATAAAATAAAATCAATTAATTAACCACTTAATTAAATAAATAAAATTGATTAATTAATTAAAAACTAATTTAATTTATATATACAAATATATAAATAAAAATAAAACAAAATTACCTAGCGAGAGTTGGGGTCCAGATTTTACTTAATTTCCAACCATCATCACGATTGAGATTCTTAACATGTTCAATTTCGATCACCTCCCTTAATTTCCTATGGTGGAAATGATATACTTTGGCAACGACTTTGGAATCTTCAATCCAAACATGGTGACATGATTTCTCCACATGCTCAGCAAGAGCTGAGGTATGGGATCGATTGTTGCTAATATCTGCAGCATGCTCCCTGATCCTCTACCTAATGGATCGACCTATTTCTCCAATATAGGGAGTTCCACATGAGCACGGAATCATGTAAACCCCCTTCATGTTCTTAGGGACAATAGGGTCCTTAACAGATCCAAGAGAATTTCTAATAGTGCATAGAGGTTTGAAAGAAGCAGAGACGTTATTTCTTCTAAGGACATGGGCAATTTTGTCTGTTGTCCCCTGGATAAACCAAAGATGGACTTTGGAAATAGGATCCACCAGAGTAGATTTTCCACTCAACCCTTTATATGCCTTTCGAAAGGCTTTAAGACCAAGAGATCTACCTCAACCATTGTTTAAAAAAACGTAAAGAAAATGGATCTTCTCTGATTCCAAGGAGCTGTCGTTAGAGATTCTTAGAGCACGAGTCGCCAGAGTACAAAGGACCCCAAATTTCTGAGCAGGAAAATGATGGGACTCAACATGGAGGTATTGTTCCATGTGAGTCTTCCTGCGAAAAACCTGGTGAGAAATGGAACCATCTTCATTCCTTGAGAGAAGAATATCAAGGAAAGGGAGGCAACCATCAACCTCCACTTCCATCATGATTTTGATGGAACCAGAAAGCGAGTTCAAGTGCCCAAGGAACAGATCTAATTTCTCCAGACCATGGGGCCAAATGACACTGGTATCATCCATTAACCTATTCCACTTCCTAGGGCGGAATCTAGCAGAGGCCAAGGCCTTTGATTCAAAATCTTTCATAAATAAGTTAGCAACAATGGAGGAAAGAGGGGAGCCCATCGCAACACCACAGGTTTGCTCATAAAAATCACCTTGAAAACTGAAGAAAGTCGATGTGAGGCAGAGGCTAACTAATTTAGAGGTGTCCTCATCAGAGATCCATTTAATAACATCAACAACTTCCTAGATAGAGATTTTGGTGAACAAGGACACAACATCGAAACTAACTAAAAATTCACCAAATTATATCTGATTTGAAATACAATATTTTTTTCCTTAATTTTAGACTTAAAAAAAATACACAAAAAGTTTAATCCTCCCTAATTTTTTTTTTTTTAAATTCAAGTTAAAATGAATCGATACTCATTTCTCTAAAACATGTAACATAATGAAATTTTGTCTGATATCAAAAACACCTATTAAAAAAAAGGGTCAACATTATTTATAAAAAATACACAGCATACATCATAATTCTGAAAGCTCTGTCAGAGATGAAAAATGGTAATTATATTATTTATAAAAACTGAAAAAATAGGAATCTGACAGAAACGTGTTGAATTGAATAAGTTCATTCTCAGACCAGATACATTGAACAAAGCAATTAATTTATAAAAAATTACAAAGCATAAGACACACCAAGTTTCATGCTAACTTACACATCTCGAGGAGTTGACTTTCAACGTCTCCTCTATTTGTTTTAATGTATTTTTGGTTATGCATTTGTTTTCATATATGTTTGGTTGTCGTTGTTTATGTTTATATAAATAATTAAGTAGGATGGGCGTTGTCACGCCACAAATTCTACAAATTCTCTTGGACGGTAATTTTTTATGATGATGATGATGATGATGGTTAACGTCCACTCAAACCAATATTTGGTCTATCTGACCTAAAGAAAAGAGTTATTTAGTTTGATTTAAGATTTTATTCCTTTTCTGAAAAAGCTTGGAGAGAAGCCTCCCGAGCTCATTATAATTTTGACATCTTAAAAGGCTAGGAAGGTCAGTATTGTAACAAAGATTATGAAATTGAGCTCTAATGTGGTTGTACTTGGGGCACTCTAAGAGAAAGTGATTTTCATCCTCGATATTCATATTCTCACAGAGATGGAAGATCCTTTCCATCCATGGTGTTTTAAGAAGGAAAAACTTCTATTTGGTAATTCAAGTAAGTTTATGTCTCTATTAATGAAGCATCTTCTTCAAACAGAGCTGATCTTTCTCCAATTGAAGATTTTTTTCCTTCTGAACCTGTTTTGTCTTCTACTGAATTGTATATACCTGAATCTAAACCTTTTCTTGCTATAAATAAAATGCACCATATTTCTAGTATTCATTTTCATCCTATAGAAGAGTGGCAGTATGCTAATCGTAGATTTTTGAAAGGTGGGAAATTGCCTCCCAAGACTAAATGTTGCACCACCTCTTCTATGTCCAAATAGCCAGCCACACGAGCTGATTATGCTCCTTTAATATAGCATAATTCCTTGAATACTAATGACCTCAATCAAACCTATCAAATTGGTAACTATCTTACTACTTGGTGTGCACATGCTGAAGAATTCCTGGATGATCTCGGAGCTCAATCTGAGAAAATTCTTGCTAATCTCAAGCTTCTCTACGATGAACAACAAGAATAAAAACAACGCAGAGAAGCCAAAGAAAAAAGAAAAAGAGAAAAGAAAAGAAGAGAATCAAAAGCTCCAAAGTTTTCTATTTCAATGGATACCCCTAATTATTGGGATATTGATGAAAAGCAAGAAGAAAGTGAAGCTGAAACTAGTACACAAGCCTTAAGTGCGCAAAAATCTACACAAGCTTCAGAAAATAAATTAGAATCAACAAAGTCATTGAATTTCTAAAAACCAAAGAGTGAAATGGCCACTCTGGAAAATGTTGCTTCTAAGTTTCCATCCTTTATCTTGCCATCTCTCCAAAAATCCCATGTTTTCCGAGAAATTCAAAAATATCCAAGGATTGAAGAAGACCTGTTTGCAACCAATTCCACTGGATATGTTCTAGATTTAGATAAATATACAAATGCTGCTAAATCTATCTGAGTTTGGATTGGTGCCTTATATCAAATTCAAGTTGTCTCTAGACTAGATAATGTCTCTATTTTTGCCTTAGCCGAAAAATTCATGGTCGGTATTGTATATGACTGGTGGATGGGACCATCAAAAGAAGAACGAATGAATGTAGCTGCTGCAGGATTGGCCATGTTGGAATTGCTACTTAAAACTCAGTTTGTTCCAGAGCTGGCAGATGAAAAGAAATAGCTAATAATAGATTTAGCACGAATGGAATTAAAGGATCTAAAATTCTTAGATCAATTTGGTAATGATTATATGGCAAAAATCTATAAAGCTAATCTTACCAATGATTCTACATAGAAAATTTCATTCTTGTCTAAACTGCCTGGTAATATAAGAGATTTGATTATGAAAGATTTAGAAGTTTAAGGCAAAAAGATTGAACAAAATTATTGGGTAGATCTCCTATTTTGTTGTCAGGAAAAAGTTAAATATCTCTGTTGGCAGAAGAAAGCCCAAGAATTTTCTCCTGGACTTGACGTTTTTCGATCAGTGTTACCCTGGACACCGTTTAAGAAAAGAAAATATAAACGGTATGGAAAATTCAAGCCAAAAAGAGTTACTAATCCTAGAAGGCCTTTTAGAAAGTTTAAATATCTGAAAAAGCGAAGGCAACCAAAAAGAGACAATGCATGTTTCATATGCAAGCAAGAAGGTCATTTTGTTCGGAAGCGCCCAAAAAGCTCTTCCAATAAATTAAAATCCTGTATAGAGATAGATGATTTTGTAGATAGTTGGTCTATGGTTGATTCTCAAGATGAAGTATCCGATGTCTATATTTTAACCGATGCTTCTGTGTCCGATTCTGAATCAATTCTAGACACTTGTCAAAAAATGAATAGATGCTATGGAGATGAATTTTCTGAGCTGGAAAATAACACTGAATTGCATTTTAGTGATGAATTCAATTCTGATGAATATACTGATGAGACATCTGAATACATTTCATATGATACTATCTCTGTTGCTCCTTCGTTCTCTACTCCTATCGATATGGGTTCTCAGAATTCAGAATCTGTTTTCAATTCCTTGCCTCCACCACCCACTCTGAATTCTTTCTGCCCTTATCCGAAGACAGTTTCTCAGTCATCATCATTCCCTCCTCCCGCATCTGTTAACACTTAAGAAAGTTCTTTTCTTAAGAAGATTGTTAAGACTAACAATCTTTTGTATATTCCTGTTGAAGTACAAGTCAAGGGTGAATGGATCACTGTCAATGCTTTCATCGATACTGGTAGATCCAATAATTTAGCCCATCCTTCTCTCTTCAAAGGTTTATGGAAACCCTTGCAAAATATTCTTGTTTCTGAGACAATCGGGTGATTTGTCAATCTCACCCACTATGTTGACAATGTTTCTTTAAAACTTGGGGGGATTATTGTAAAAAAATTTGCAGTTCAACATTATGACACATCTGCAAGTTTGTTTCTTGGAATGCCATTCATTAATTCTGTATTTCCTATTACAATTAGTGAAGATAAAGTCATCTTCAATATCAAGAAAAAGGCAATCTCAGTTCCAAGACTATCTTTGGCTAATTCTAAAGCCGGCAAGGAAAATAGCTAAAAGATAGCAGGTGCAAGAAGACCTTTGAATGACTCTAACAATTGGAAAGAGGTATTGCAGATTTATGAAGAAAGGAGCCAAACAAAGACTAAACAAAAAGCAAACAGAAATCCTGATTGGTATCCAGCTCAAGTTGTTATTTTTGAAGAATTGTTGAAAAGTTGTTCTGAAAATCCTCAAGCATTTTGGAGTATAGAGAGTCCCCAACAAGAGATAGATACTCTTCATGACAATGGGGTGAAAGGAAAACTTATACCCCGTACTCCAGCAGATGAAAAGGAAATCAAAAAACAGATTGAGGAACTATTAAATATCCAGTTGATTGAACCTAGTTCTTCTCATTATTCCTGTTATGCTTTCCTGGTTAGGAATCATTCTGAAATAGTCAGGGGTAAAGCCAGGATGGTCATTAATTACAAACCATTGAATGCTATCACTAAAAGCTTTAATTATCCTCTGCCCCGCCAGGAAACCATTATGCAAAAGATTCAGAATAGTAAGGTCTTTAGTAAATTTGATATGAAGTCTGGTTATTACCAGATATAGATAAAAGAAGAAGACCGTCACAAGACAGCCTTTACATGTCCCACTGGATTTTACCAATGGAAAGTTGTTCCAATTGGTTTGAAAAATGCTCCAGCCTTCTTTCAAAGGCGCATGGATTTTATTTTTGGACAATATGATTTCATTGTTGTATATATTGATGATATATTGATTCACAATCAAGATCTTGAATCCCATCTCAAGCATTTGCAGATATTCCTTGAAGAAGAAAAAAAGCATGGCATAGTTTTATCAAAAAAGAAAATGCTTCTTTTCTAAGACAGTATTGATTTTTTGGGAATTCATGTGATAAATGGGAAAATTCAGATGCAACCTCATATCTTGACCAATCTCTCTGAATTTCCAGATGTTTTAACAGACACTAAAATGATTCAGCGATTTCTAGGTGTGCTTAATTATGTTCATAAATATATCCCTAGATTATTAGAAAAGACTGCCCCAATACGTCAACATTTGCATTCTAGATGGTCACCAAAAGCTACCAAAGCAGTCCAATTCTTAAAAGCTGAATGTTTGAATCTCCCTGAACTCAAACCTCCAGGTAATGGTTTTTTAATTCTCCAAATTGATGCATCTGATTCCTTTTGGGTTGCCGTCCTTTTTGAAAGAAAGGAGGGAACCAGTGAAGAAATTTTATGTGCCTATGCGTCAGGTGAATTTTTGCCTAACCAGAAAAATTGTTTTACAGCTGAAAAAGAAACTCTTGCTATCTTTAATGGCATACCAAAAATTGAGTTGTATTTAGTTCCTGCCAAGTTCTTGATAAGGACAGATTCTATGAATTTCAAATATTTTTTATCAGCTAAAATATCAAGACAGTTAGCAAGGGGAAGATTACTGGCATGGCAGATTTGGTTTCAAATGTATGATTTTGATGTTGAATGGGTTCCAGGTATTTCTAATTATTTGGCCGACGCCTTGACCAGAGATATGAACAAAGCTCACAATCATTTTTTCTCCAATCAAAGAACTGATATATTTTCTCTTCGAGGTAAAACTTCTAAAGATGATAATTTTGAAACTTTTGTCAAAAGGTTTCAGATTCTTGAATTAGTTCTTGGCGATTTGGTTATGGAGATTAAGAAAATTGTTGGGCTCAGAATAAGAGGAAATCAGTGGATACAAAGATGTCAAGCCTGGAAATCTAAGAATGTTGGAATTTTGTTGGGTCTAGATGAAGAACTGGTGAAAGTCTATCCCTTACCCAATATGAAAGTGAAGCTTTATTTTAAAACTTTAGATGACTACTAGTCAAGAGAATACACTAAAGAGATGATTAAGGTCTTAAAGACTTTAAATTATTATCAGATTATCGGGGGTGTAGATTTTTCTTTTGAAATCTATACTTCAGCCAAGATGTTGGATTTAGATGAAATAAATATGACTGAAGGAGTTCAAAGATTTTTGAAGTCTCTAAGAATTCCTTATCTCTTTGATGAAATTGATGTTGCATTTCTGCAAAGAAATGATGAAAATTATGCATGTACAGATTCATTCCCTCAATATGAGTTATTTTAACCATTTGCAGACTGGGAAATTAAAGATGGGCATTGTAATAAGAAACTTCAAGTCAAAGCTTCTCAATGTGTGGTAAGAACAGTGCAGTATTTGAGAACTTTCTCTACTCCATGGGATAATCAGAGTGTAGAATTTAGAAATCCTATTGTCCCAAATCCTTTTGCTCAAATATATGGGCCTGAGAAGATTGACGAATCTGTTTTAGCTGACAATACTGAAGAAATCAAAAAGTTGACCCTTGGGCTTAAAGAATTTCATAAGCTCAAACTGCTTGAAAATTTGTCCATGATCAGAACTTTAGAAATTTTCAAGGAAAGATAACAGTGATTAAATTGTTAATTAATCAAAAGGAATTGGTTACTATTACTGTAATGGCCGGAAATTGGACAGATGATGTAGTCTATTTGATAAGCCTATTGCTATCAACTAAGGTCTACTCATCCATGATTTTTAAATTAGGATGGCAACAAAAGACAGACATCAATCATATTTGTAAACACTGGATTCAATGTGCCATAGAACACTCTGTCAGCATGTTCCCAATTTTCAAATGGGAATTATTAGATGGAGTCGAGATGCCAGTCCTATCAATGCCTGAATTCCAGAAAAGCAAGAAATATTCTTTCCTTGACATAGAGATAGACCCAATGGCATATGTTAACAGGTGGAAGAAATCTGATGATAAATATCTCTTTCCACAAAAGAATCTTTATGTCACGACAGACACCATAAATTTTTATATAGGACAATCATCAAAAGCTTTAATAAAAGGAGAATCTTCTATAGTATCAGTTAAAGGAAAAGCAGCTACAGAAAAAGGAAAAGGGAAAGAATCCAAGGATAAAGCAACCATTTTCGTAGATCTGTACCAAGATGCTCAAGAACAGCCAAATCATCAATGGGAATCTGAATACATGAAATGGTTAAATAAATATTGGATTAATCAAAACCTTCCCTCATCCCCATCCGAAATCAGTGAACCTGACCATGATGATGATTTTGATGAAGACCGAAGTCCTAAAGGACAATGGTAATGCGTTCTCTTTTAATTATTGTACTCGAGAATATTGAGTAGGCACCGTCTGGGCCAGTAATGCCTGACAAGGACCCTCAATACTTCTCATATTCTATATAAGTGTGTGTATGCTTATTTGTAGGCATCGTGTGTATTGTGTGGTGTGTGTGCTGTGTGTGAGTGAGCTTCTGAAAGAGTGTTGTATTTCATGCTTTAAGAGATCAGAGACTAAAAGGCTCTACTCTATGGCATCACTTGGTATGCAACATATTTATTTGAATTAATACTGAAGCCTGTTGGGCCACCTATCTGAGGACTATTTGTTCCAAGATCACTGTAAGTCGAGATTATAAAGCGAGTTGAAGACTGGAGGAGTCGTGTGTGTTCTCGTATTTCTCGTGCTCGTGTTGGAAAGTGTGAGGAAGTTCAGCTAAAATTCAGTAATTCAAGTAATTTACTAAGTCCATCATCTTATTTGGTATCAATTGAAGAATTATTTCCTTCTGAACCTGTTTTGTCTTCTACTGAATTGTATATACCTGAATCTAAACCTTTTCTTGTTGTAATTAAAATGCACGGTATTTCTAGTATTCATTTTCCTTCTATAGAAGAGTGGCAGTATGCTAATCGTAGATTTTTGGAAGGTGGGAAATGGCCTCCCAAGACTAAATTTTTCACCACCTCTTCTATGTCCAAACAGCCAGCCACACGAGCTGATTGTGCTCCTTTAATAGAGCATAATGCCTTGAATACTACTGACCTCGATCAAACCTATAAAATTGGTAACTATCTTACTACCTGGTGTGCACATGCTGAAGAAGTCCTGGATGATCTCGGAGCTCAATCTGAGCAAATTCTTACTAATCTCAAGCTTCTCTACGATGAACGGCAAGAAGAAAAACAACGCGGAGAAGCCAAAGAAAAAAGAAAAAGAGAAAAGAAAAGGAGAGAATCAAAAGCTCCAAAGTTTTCTATTTCAATGGATACCCCTAATTATTGGGATATTGATGAAAAGCAAGAAGAAAGTGAAGCTGAAACTAGTACACAAGCCTCAAGTGCACAAAAATCTGCACAAGCTTCAGAAAATAAATTAGAATCAACAAATTCATTGAATTTCCAAAAACCAAAGAGTGAAATAGCCACTCTGGAAAATGCTGCTTCTAAGTTTCCATCCTTTATCTTGCCATCTCTCCAAAAAGCCCATGTTTTCCGAGAAATTCCAAAATATCCAAGGATTGAAGAAGACCTGTTTGCAACCAATTCCACTGGATATGTTCTAGATTTAGATAAATCTACAAATCCCGCTGAATCTATCCGAGTTTGGATTGGTGCCTTATATCAAATGCAAGTTGTCTCTAGACTAGATAATGTCTCTATTTTTGCCTTAGCCAAAAAACACATGGCTGGTATTGTATATGACTAGTGGATGGGGCCATCAGAAGAAGAACGAATGAAAGTAGCTGCTGCAGGATTGGCCACGTTGGAATTGCTACTTAAAACTCAGTTTGTTCCAGAGCCGACAGATGAAAATAAACAGCTGATAACAGATTTAGCACGAATGGAATTAAAGGATCTAAAATTATTAGATCAATTTGGTAATGATTATATGGAAAAAATCTATAAAGCTAATCTTACCAATGATTCTACACAGATAATTTCATTCTTGTCTAAACTGCCTGGTAATCTAGGAGATTTGTTTATGAAAGATTTAGAAGTTCAAGGCAAAAATATTGAACAAACTTATTGGGTAGATCTCCTATTTCGCTGTCAGGAAAAAGTTAAATATCTCTGTTGGCAGAAGAAAGCGTAAGAATTTTCTCCTGGACTTGATGTTTGTCAATCAGTATTACCCTAGACACCGTTTAAGAAAAGAAAATCTAAATGGTATGGAAAATTCAAGACAAAAAGAGTTGCTAATCCCATAAGGCCTTTTAGAAAGTTTAAATATCTAAAAAAGCGAAGGCAACCAAAAAGAGACAATGCATGTTTCATATGCAAGCAAGAAGGTCATTTTGCTCGGAAGTGCCCAAAAAACTCTTCCAATAAATTAAAAGCCTGTATAGAGATAGATGATTTTGTAGATAGTTGGTCTATGGTTGATTCTCAAGATGAAGTATCTGATGTCTATATTTTAACCTATGCTTCTGTGTCCGATTTTGAATCAGTTCCAGACACTTGTCAAAAAATGAATAGATGCTATGGATATGAATGTTCTAAGATGGAAAATAATACTGAATTGCATTTCAGTGATGAATTCAGTTCTGATGAATATACTTATGAGACATCTGAATACATTTCAGATGATACTGTCTCTGTTGCTCCTTCGTTCTCTACTCCTATCGATATGGGTTCTCAGAATTCACAATCCGTTTTCAATTCCTTGCCTCCACCACCCACTCTGAATTCTTTCTGCCCTTATCCGAAGACAATTGCTCAGTCATCATCATTGCCTCCTCCCGCATCTGTTAACACTGAAGAAAGTTCTTTTCTTAAGAAGATTGTTAAGACTAACAATCTTTTCTATATTCCTGTTGAAGTACAAGTCAAGGGTGAATGGATCGTTGTCGATGCTTTCAACGATACTGGTGGATCCAATAATTTATTCCATCCTTCTCTCTTCAAATTTTTATGGAAACCCTTACAAAATATTCTTGTTTCTGAGACAATCGGAGGATATTTCAATCTCACCCACTATGTTGACAATGTTTCTTTAAAACTTGGGGGGAGTATTGTAAAATTTTCTGTAGTTCAACATTATGACACATCTGCAAGTTTTTTCTTGGAATGCCATTCATTAATTCTATATTTCTTGTTACAATTAGTGAAGATAAAGTCATCTTCAATATCAAGAAAAAGGAAATATCAGTTCCAAGACTATCTTTGGCTAATTCTAAAGCCCGCAAGGAAAATAGCCAAAAGAAAGTAGGTGCAAAAAGACCTTTGAATGACTCTAACAATTGGCAAGAGGTATTGCAGATTTATGAAGGAAGGAGCCAAACAAATACTAAACAAAAAGCAAACAGAAATCATAACTGGTCTCCAGCCCAAGTTGCTATTTTTGAAGAATTGTTGAAAAGTTGTTCTGAAAATCCTCAAGCATTTTGGAGTATAGAGAGTCCCCAACAAGAGATAGGTACTCTTCATGAAAATAGGGTGAAAGGAAAACTTATACCCTGTATTCCAACAGATGAAAAGGAAATCAAAAAATAGATTGAAGAACTATTAAATCTCCAGTTGATTGAACCTAGTTCTTCTCATTATTCCTGTTCTGCTTTCCTGGTTAGGAATCATTCTGAAATAGTCAGGGGTAAAGCCAGGATGGTCATTAATTACAAACCATTGAATGTTATCACTAAAATCTTTAATTATCCTCTGCCCCACCAGGAAACTATTATGCAAAAGATTCAGAACAGTAAGGTCTTTAGTAAATTTGATATGAAGTCTGGTTATTACCAGATACAGATAAAATAAGAAGACCATCACAAGACAACCTTTACATGTCCCGCTGGATTTTACCAATGGAAAGTTGTTTCATTTGGTTTGAAAAATACTCCGGCCTTCTTTCAAAGGCGCATGGATTTTATTTTTGGACAATATGATTTCATTTTTGTATATATTGATGATATATTGATTCACAGTCAAGATCTTGAATCCCATCTCAAGCATTTGCAGATATTCCTTGAAGAAGCAAAAAAAGCATGGCATAGTTTTATCAGAAAAGAGAATGCTTCTTTTCCAAGACAATATTGATTTTTTGGGAATTCGTGTGATAAATGGGAAAATTCAGATGCAGCCTCATATCTTGACCAAGCTCTCTGAATTTCCATATGTTTTAATAGACACTAAAATGATTCAGCGATTTCTAGGTGTGCTTAATTATGTTCATAAATATATCCCTAGATTATCAGAAAAGACTACCTCAATACGTCAACATTTGCATTCTGGATGGTCACCAGAAGCTACCAAAGCAGTCCAATTCTTAAAAGTTGAATGTTTGAAACTCCCTGAACTCAAACCTCCAGGTAATGGTTTTTTAATTCTCCAAACTGATGCATCTGATTCCTTTTGGGATGTCGTCCTTTTTGAAAGAAAGGAGGGAACCAATGAAGAAATTTTATGTGCCTATGTGTTAGGTGAATTTCTGCCTCACCAGAAAAATTATTTTACAGCTGAAAAAGAAACTCTTGCTATCTTTAATGGCATACAAAAATTTGAGTTGTATTTAGCTCCTGCCAAGTTCTTGATAAAGACAGATTCTATGAATTTCAAATATTTTTTATCAGCTAAAATATCAAGACAGTTAGCAAGGGGAAGATTACTGGCATGGAAGATTTTGTTTCAAATGTATGATTTTGATGTTGAATGGGTTCCAGGTATTTCTAATTATTTGGCCGACGCCTTGACTAGAGATATGAACAAAGCTCACAATCATTGTTGCTCCAATCAAAGAACTGATATATTTGCTCTTCCAGGTAAAACTTCTAAAGATGATAATTTTGAAACTTTTGTCAAAAGGTTTCAGATTCTTTAATTAGTTCTTGGCGATTTAGTTATGGAGATTAAGAAAATTTTTGGGCTCAGAATAAGATGAAATCAGTGGATACAAATATGTCAAGCCCGGCAATCTAAGAATGTTCGAATTCTGTTGGGTCTAGATGAAGAACTGGTGAAAGTCTATCCCTTACCCAATATGAAAGTGAAGCTTTATTTTAAAACTTTAGATGACTACTGGTCAAGAGAATACACTAAAGAGATGATTAAGGTCTTAAAGACTTTAAATTATTATCAGATTATCGGGGGTGTAGATTTTTCTTTTGCAATCTATACTTCAGCCAAGATGTTGGATTTAGATGAAATAAATATGACTGAAGGAGTTCAAATATTTTTGAAGTCTCTAAGAATTCATGATCTCTTTGATGAAATTGATGTTGCATTTCTGCAAAGAAATGATGAAAATTATGCATGTACAGATTCATTCCCTCAATATGAGTTATTTGAACCATTTGTAGACTGGGAAATTAAAGATGGACATTGTAAGAAGAAACTTCAAGTCAGAGCTTCTCAATGTGTGGTAAGAACATTGCAGTATTTGAGAACTTTCTCTACTCCGTGAGATTATCAGAGTGTAGAATTTAAAAATCCTTTTGCTCAAATATATGGACCTGAGAATATTGACGAATCTATTTTAGCTGACAATACTGAAGAAATAAAAAAGTTGACCCTTTGGCTTAAAGAATTTCATAAGCTCAAACTGCCTGAAAAGTTGTCCATGATCAGAACTTTAGAAAATTTTCAAGGAAAGATAAAAGTGATTAATTTCTTAATTAATCAAAAGGTATTGGTTACTATTACTGTAATGGTTGGACATTGGACAGATGATGTAGTATGTTTGATAAGCCTATTGCTATCAACTAAGGTCTGCTCATCCATGATTTTTGAATTAGGATGGCAACAAAAGACAGACATCAATCATATTTGTAAGAACTTGATTCAATGTGCCATAGAATGCTCTGTCAGCATGTTCCAAATTTTCAAATGGAAATTATTAGATGGAGTCGAGATGCCAGTCCTATCAATGCCTGAATTCCGGAAAAGCAAGAAATATTCTTTCCTCAACATAGAGATAGACCCAATGGCATATGTTAATAGGTGGAAGAAATCTGATCATAAATATCTCTTTCCACAAAAGAATCTCTATGTCACCACAAACACCATAAAGTTTGATATAGGATAGTCATCAAAAGCTTTAATAAAAGGCGAATCTTCTACAGTATCAGGTAAAGTAAAAGCAGCTACAGAAAAAGGAAAAGAGAAAGAATTCGAGGATAAAGCAACCATTTTCGTGGATCTGTACCAAGATGCTCAAGAACAGCCAGATCATCAATGGGAATCGGAATACATGAAATGGTTAAATAAATCTTGGATTAATCAAAAGCTTCCCTCATCCCCATCCGAAATCAGTGAACCTGACCATGATGATGATTTTGATGAAGACCGAAGTCCTAAAGGACAATGGTAATGCATTCTCTTTTAATTATTGTACTTGAGAATATTGAGCAGACACCGTCTGGGTCAGTAATGCCTGACAAGGACCCTCAATACTTCTCATATTCTATATAAGTGTGTGTGTGCTTATTTGTAGGCATCGTGTGTATTGTGTAGTGTGTGTGTTGTGTGTGAGTGAGTTTGTGAAAGAGTGTTGTATTTCATGCTTTAAGAGATCAAAGACTAAAAGGCTCTACTCTATGGCATCGCTTGGTATGTAACATATTTATTTGAATTAATACTGAAGCCTGTTGGGCCACTTGTCTGAGGACAGTTTGTTTCAAGATCACTGTAAGTCGGGATTATAAAGCGAGTTGAAGACCGGAGGAGTCGTGTGTATTCTCGTATTTCCCGTGCCCGTGTTGGAAAGTGTGAGGAAGTTCAGCTAAAATTCAGTAATTCAAGTAAGTTACCGAGTCCATCATCTTAGCTGTCCAACGACCTATTTCACTATGGACCTGTTTTTTATTTAGAATTTTTATTTTTATTTTTATTTTTATTTTTAATTTTATTTTGAAGTGAGTAATTTTTTTTTTAAATTAGAATGTTAAACTGGTTGTATTTTTTTATGGTAAAAATAGATTCACATTAAAAATTCTTGAAGTTTCACAACTATAATTAAAAATTTTAAAAATTTATGTCAAAAAATATTATAATCTTACTTGAATTTTTATTATTTTTCATTATTTTCTAGACTAATTTATTTGTTGATTTTTTTAGACTAGGCTTTAGCTTTTTATAGGTATCTATTTTGTGAATGTTTGTATAATCTTAAGTGAATTTTCATTATTTTCTAAGCTAAATTATTTGTTGGTTATTTAGACTAAGCCTTCGCATTTTATAGGTATCGATTTTTTGAATGTTTATATAAATTAACGTTAAGGTGGAGAATAGATTTTTTACTAATTTTCGTCGTAATTAATATAATTACAGATTGATTATTATTTAATTCACAATAAGTTTAATGGTTGGGATGGAGTGGAGAAAGTTTTAGGTGAGCAGAAAATTCACAATAAGTTTAATGGTTGGGATGGAGTGGAGAAAGTTTGACTCTTGCTTAAGCATTTTCTTTGTTTTTTAAATATTGTACATACTTTTAGTTTTTGTCTATGAGTATCTTTGGGATGATGGTTTTTTCGATCTGCTTTGGCAGGTATATATGTGTGATTCAGTGTACTTAGGATTCACAGATGGTGAAAGTAGGCACACCAGAATCTAACTTCCATGACATGGGTGATTCATTATCCATCTAGTTAGTTGTTAGTCATAAGAGGAATATGTATTGGTCATGCTTCTAATAATATGGTTGAATACAATGTCGTTATTAATTTACTTTCTAAGGAAATATCTTATGGTATTGAATCATTTGTTGATTCATTCTTATGCCAGAGATTAAAAATATTCAGACTTCTTCTTTCTTTTATGATTTTGTAGATCATCATAAGCTATCCTTCTGGAATGGGAGGGGGAGATGTGCCCTAATTTTTTGCCTTTCAAATTCAATCATATGTGGTTGAATGATCCCGATTTCTGTGAACTGGTTAAATTCTCCTAGAATTCCCCTGTTTCGGATGATATCATCCAACCATCAATGTTGATAAGTTTTATATTGAAGAAGATTAAAAAGGAGATGCGTGTATGGATCAAGAATCTCAAGTTTGAGCTCTCAAAGGAGTTGACATCCATCGACCAAGATATTGCTTCATTATTGGATCCATCCATCCTAGAATACTTCTCTAATCATGCCAAAGAAGTTATTCTAGACTCGTGTACAAGAAAAACAAGATTTTAATACTTCAGGAAGAGGAGTGGCAGATCAAAAGTTGGATTGCTTGGATTAAAGAAGGCGACAGAAATACTAAGTTTTTCCACTGGGTTGCATCAAAAAGAAAACATACCAACACTAATTGGGACACTAGAGGTGATTATGGTTGAAATCTTACATCTATGGAAGATATCGAACATGAGGCATTCCTTTTATTCTACAAATAATACAGGGATCCAAAACAGAACAACATTGAAGAGAAGATAGAATTTGTGAATCTATTTCCAAGAATCGTTAATGAGGAATATTTAATTTAGTGGTGATGGATTCCTCTATTACAAAATATGACTGCTTATAGACTTTGAAGGATATAGCGAAGGATTAGAGCCTGGTTCCCGATGGTTGGCCTATTGAAATATTTCTCTTCTTCTTTGATCTTATGGGCACATAATTGATCCAAATGGTGAAATAATCCAAAATATGTGGCCATATATCAAGTGTTACCAATGCACCTTTCCTCGCCATCATTCCTAAAAATATGAATTCTCTTTCATTTTCTAGTTATAGACCCCTCTCCTTATGTAATTATGTTTGCAAAATAATTTCGAAGCTTCTAACTAACATAATGAAGAAGTATTTATCCCCACATATTACTCTGGAGAAATTTGGTTTCTTGGTTAGCAAGAGAATTCAAGATGCAGTGAAAATTGCACAAGTTCATCCACTCCATTATATACAAGAAATTGAATGCATTCTTGATGAAATATGACATTATCAGAGCCTATGACAAGGTTGACTGGGAATTTCTCTGGATGATCCTTTACAAAATTGGTTTTCTACACAACCACATCAAATGGATTCTGCCCTGCTTATCATAAAAAAAAATGGTTGTGCTAATCAATGGGGAGCCCACTAATGTCTTCAAAATTCATAGAGGGATCATACAAGGATTTTCCCTATCTCCTCTTCTCCTTATCTTGGTGATCGATGCTCTTAGTAGTAGAATTAAATTTGAAAAGGAGGTCGAGAGAATTAAGGGCTACAGGATCACAATGAATAATTCCCCAACACACCTCATGTTTTTGGACGATGTCCTATGTTCTGGGGAAGAAAAATCAGTAGAATGGGGGACTTATTTTTAGGTTTTCTTGCAATTTGGAAAAGCTTCTACCCTCATAATTAAAAAATAAAAATAAAATATTATTTCTGAAGATGGGGCTTCATAGGAAATCATTCACATAGCTTCTAATTTTGGGATTAAAATTCACCCTATTTTTTACGGATTTAAATATCTGGGCTTGAACTTAAAGCCTTCCAAATACGATATCTTGGAGTTGTCATGGATTATTAAAAAATTTGAAAAAAAATTGACTGCTTGGGATCACAAATGGATCACTCTTGGAGGTAGGGCCACGCTGGTGAAGGTTGTTCTTAAAGGATATTACACATCCCTCAAGCTATCATTAATAGAATAAATGCTAGCATTTTGAGATTCCTTTGGTATGGGGATGGCAGCAACAAAAAAATTCATGTCATCAGACTCGAGTCTATCTCCCAACATATTCAAATGGGTGGGTGGGGAATTTTGGACTTCAAATTATTCAACTTAGTTCTTTTGGCCAAAAATATTTGTTGGATATTCAATGTTAATGGCCTATGGAAATAAATTACTTTTACTAAATGTATCTGGACAACCAATATGGAGGACTAGATCATTGCAGGGGCACCATCTCATTCAATGTCATCTTTCATTTGGTGTAGCTTAATGGTTGTGTTCGCCTGGTTTTGTTTCAATTTGCGCTGATAGGTGGATGACAAGACTAAGGTGCTCATTAGTGTTGATTTGATGAATGGTTTCGCTAGAAACCATATCTTCCATGTTCCCTTAATTCAAAGTCTCAATAAGCTCAACTATCATTTATTGTCGAGCCTTGGTGGTAGATGATTTTCTCTGCTCTCTTCAATTTATCGTCCCTATGCATGGGAGATTGGCCTTCCTGAGCATTTCTTTGCTTAATGGGAACTATATCATTGTCAATTGGGAGAGGTCAGTTTTTCGTTGGCCCAAAAAAAGGACAGGATTTTCTGGGATGGTCATGTGGCTAAAGGATGCATTTCTTCCAAGGAAACTTACTCTTATATCTACATGAATATTCTTCCTTTTTGTGTTTTTGATTGGAATGCACAAATGTGGAAATGGGAGGTTCCTCTCAAGATTAAATGCTTCACATGATTGACCATACATAATGGTATACTTACTTGGGATAACTTTATGAAGTGTGGCTTTCAAGGGCCAAGCATATGCCCACTTTGTAGGCTGACCTCTAAATATTTTTCTCGTATCTTTCTACTTTTTCCCTTCACAGTGATCATTTGGGAGGAATGTAGGTTTTAAACTGGTATATAAATTACCTACAAACAAGTTCTTAAAATACAAAAAATATAATGGAAAGAACATAAAACAAATATACATAGATATTTCCCCCTGGATCCAAAAATCGGGACTACTAGATTATTTTTTCATTATATTCCTTTCAATGTTACAATATATATATATATAGATATATATATATACGTGTCAACACATTAATAAAACCCAATCCATTAACTCTTGATTAGAAGATAATCGTAGTTCTCTTGACTAGATCTACAAAATACCATGGGAAGAAAACCATCATACCCAAAACCATGTACAAAACCCATGAAAAAAAACATGACTAGATCCACCCACCATATCTGGGTTCGCCCCCCATCCTTGGGTCCACCCAACTATTATTGAGTCTGCATAAAAATAAAAAACATTCTCGCAGAACTACCCCATATCCCGTGCAAGGGGGCTACCTCCCCCCCTGTGACTCCCCCTCTGCACTCAATGCAACGTAGAACGCATGGAGCTAGTCATGGAAAGAACATAATGCATACCAACAAGGAAGTCTTAAGTTCCATGAAAATTTTTCGTCGTGTGAAGCACCCATCTATCCTCTCATTCATAAACTCTTAATCATCTAGTGGAGAGTTCTTAAAGAGCTTTTCCTATGTACATCATTTGAGGGATTTGGGGTATTCACAATGATTACATTTTTTAGGGAAGGTGATCATAAATTCAAAACTACTGCCTCCTAATCGTTTCATATTTCTTGGAGATTGGTCCCTAGTTTGTGTGACCTCATTTCTGGTCAGCTTCCTATTTGGAATTGGAGGATAAGTTCCAATCAAATTTTTTGATGGGGCCTCTTCTAGGGATTGTTGTGGATGTGGGGCTCATATCTGGATCAACTCTTCAGAAGTGTATAGTTTTTTCTATTATGGAGGGTATGGTTCCAATTGCAGGGATGAATTGGTGGCCCTCTAAGGGGTGTTAGAGTGTGCCCTTTGGCTTGCAATTGGCAATACTGTACTTATTGGAGTTGCATTGACAATCATATAATATTGGATTAAGGGGGTCAATGCTCTTGAGGTCCCCTCCTTGGGTGAAAGCATGAAGATGGGTTACCCTTTTGGGCCAAATGTGACGATGAAATTTTAAGTTTTTTCTCTTTTTACTGAATTGAAGCCCTCAAAATTCATATAAGCACTATGAATTTTTATTCGGATAAAAAGACAAATTCTGGATAATTATTTTGTTGTCCTAATGATATTTTTTGCAAAAATATTTAGTGTCGTATAACATGTATATTTTCCATTAAATGAAATGTTTTTCCTTGCAATTTTTCACACATCCTAAGAGGTATGTGCATGTTCACATAGCATAACTTAGTATAAAATGTGTATTTTAAAAAAATATATGTATGAGCATGATCTACATGGAGAGAGCTAAGCTTTTCATATTAATTTTTTTTTTAATGAAAAAATATATTTTTTATTATTTTTTGAAGTTGGGGAAGTAGTATTTCAATTCCATTTGGCAGACAATTTTGTTCATGTAAGGTTTTTTTCAACTATGGAAATAAATTGAAAAACTAAAAGTGTAATTTTGAAGAGAACTTGTAAATGAAGACAGTGGTACTTTTATAAATTTTTTTGTTGTGTATATTTTATGGTATTGATTTTTTATTCAACCTCTTTAAAATAGTTCAAAAAAATTTCAAGCGCTATGTTTAAAATAAATTAGATGAAAAATATCATATGAATTCGCAATGTCAAACCCATATGCCATTTGATAGAGGATTCCTTCATTAATCCAACGTAATCAGCTCCGCCACCTAAGGACAAATTTAACCCTAAGTCTCCTAATGTACAAAATGGTGTTGCAGGAAATTTTGCAGACGGGGTGTTGAAAGTATGGATTTCGGGACTTAAGAGGCTCGATCGAGCACTTAAAACACTTGATCGAGCACTTGATTTAGAAATTCAAATAGCTCGATCGAGGGTTTAAGAAACCCTCGATTGAGCCCTTAATGTGGTTAAAAAAAGGCTCGATCTAGCTTTAAGGCTCGATTGAACCACTTTTTTCATTGCATGCCTAGGTGATATGGGTGGGAAATTTCAAAAACATTCCTCGATCAAGCTCGTGGCTAACCTCGGGTTACATTATTTAAGCCCTCAAACATCTCGATTGAGCTCGTTGCTAACGTCGCATTACATTGTTTAATCCCTCAAACATCTCGATCAAGCCATCATTTTTTCCACCCAAACACACACTCTCTCGCCAAACTGTGTAACCCAGCTCCATGCTTTCAACTCCTTCGTTAACAGGATGGAGAACAGTAAGTTGCTTCTCCCCTCTTTTGTTGATATCACCTTCCAGCATGTTTTTAAAGAGAAAAACCAGCTAGCAGATTCTCTATCCAAGCGTGGTTTATCCATCTTTCCATGTCTGATATTTTATGAACATTTGGTCCACAATTTTGTTCGTGGCAAAGGTTTTTTCGAGGTGCAAGTATGTTGGACTGCCTCAAACCCGACATTTTTAATTGCACTTTGAAAGAGATTTTGTTTTGTTTTGTTTTTGTTCTCTTCAAATATGATTGGTTTCTTGGTATTTTGCTACTTTCTGTCCTTTTTAATCTTCCCGTTTGTATTCTATATTAGACTACCTTTGGGAAAGTGATGTCTTTTTCATTCACTCTTGACTCTATTGCTGAGCTAATTAAATCATGGTTTCGTTAGATTTAATAAATGGTCCTAAAAAAATAAACTATGTAAATACACCTTTACTTTGAATAAAGACACTTTTGTTTCTTCTAAAAAAAAATTTATAAACAATACAAATTCATTATAGCCACATATTTATGAAGAACCAAATTATATCTAATTTGAAATACAATTTTTTTTCCCTTAATTTTACACTTCAAAAAAAATTACAAAAAAAGTTTAATTCTCTCTAACTCTTCTTTAAATTCAAGTTAAAATGAATCGATACTAATTTCCATAAAACATGGAACATAATGAAATTTTGTCCGATATCAAAGATGCCTATAATATTAATTTATTAAAAAAAGCCAACATTATTTATAAAAAATACACAGCATACATCGTAATTCTGAAAGTTCTGTCGGAGATGAAAGATGCTAATAATATTATTTATCAAAACTCGTTGAACCCAATAAGTTCCATCGAACAGAGCAATTAATTTATAAAAAATTACAAAGCATAAGACACGACAAGTTTCTTGATGACGTACACATCTCGAGCAGGCCTTTCAACGACTCCTCTATTTGTTTTAATGTATTTTTGGTTGTGCATTTGTTTTAATATATTTTTGGTTGTCGTTGTTTATGTTTATATAAATAAACAATTAAGTAGGATGGGTGTTGTCACGCTACAAATTATCTTGGACGGTAGTTTTTGTTTTTGAATTTTTATTTTTTATGTTTTTAAATTTAGTAAAAGAAATTTCAAAAACAATTAAGTAGGATGGGCGTTGTCACGCTACAAATTCCACAAATTATTTGGACGGTAGTTTTTGTCTTTGAATTTTTATTTTTTATTTTTTTTGAGTTTAGTAAAAGAAATTTTAAAAAGTCATAATGTTAAAATGTTTTTTTATGGTGAAAATGAATTTAGTATTATTATTTTTTAAACTAATTTATTTATTGTTTTCTTAAGACTAGGCCCGAGCGTTTTATAGGTATCTATTTTGTGAATGTTTATATAGATTAACGTTAATGTGGAGACTAGCTTTTTTATTAATTTTCTTCGTAATTAATATAATCGCTGATTGATTATTATTTATTTCTTAATAAGTTAATAGTTGGGATTGATTATTATTTAATCCCCAATGAGTTTAATGGTTGGGATGCAGTGGAGACAGCTTTAGGTTAGCGGAAAAACTGTATCAGAGGAGAGGAGGGTGGCAAACCTCTAACGCTAACTTGGAAGTTTGGGTAGATTATTCACTGCATTTTATCGACATTTGAATGGCCCAGACACTCGTTTCCTTCTCTACTGCTTCATCTTCCAACAATTCTTACCACATATTCCTCAATCACCGCGGTCCTGATGTCAAGAAAACATTGGCCAGCCATATCTACCATCGCCTCTGTTCTGCACGTACTGGATTGAGGGTCTTTTTGGACCAGCCGGAATTGCGAGTGGGACGCAACTTTGATTTTCAAATAAAAGAGGCGATAAGAACAGCCACCGTCCATGTGGCTATTTTCTCGCCTCGATACGCAGAGTCTGAATGGTGTCTCAATGAGCTCCTCTACATGTTGGAGTCAAAAGCTTTGATTATTCCTGTGTTTTACCATGTGGAACCTACTGTGCTTCGACGGCCAGAGGGCGAAGGAGTCTATGCTAAAGCTCTGCGAATCCTTGAAATGAAAAAAACGCGTGAAGGGAAGCCACGACACGACCCCGCAACTATTAAGAAGTGGAAAGAGGCGCTTTCTACCGTTTCAATAATTAGTGGGTTCGATCTCGATGCAGCGCCCTTTCACGGGTGAGAAGTCTCCACATATGATAAGTTTTATGCATAGCTATATGGTATTTTACTGTGTACACGTTTCTAACCGCGTTAATTTATTTTGTTGAACCAGTGACGAGGGTGCACTCGTGGAGAAGATTGTTCAACGGGTTTTGCAAGAGATTAAGAGTACATTGGTGAGTTTGTTTTCTTGTACATTTTCAGTACGCTGCAGCATTCCTGTTTCAAAAACCTAGCTCGTTTCTTGTTCAAATCTTTTCATCGACGGTTGTTTTTAAATTTTGGATTAGAATAGAACTCCTTCCGCACATAATTACTGCTCGCTATTTTCGTTTTATTATTTGTATGCACAATCTGCTGTAGAAACAAACATGTTAAGGTTGCATCTTTGTTTCTGTTGGAAATAATTACGATCGACTATCATATCACACACGCACCGCCTCGCCATCATCCACCGCCTCACCGCCATGACCTGTTGATTCTGGAAGGGCTACCATCGCTATAACCTATTCAACTTCGAAGAGTCGTCATAACATGTTCAGAGTAGAAAGGGCAACACGGCCATCACACTTCCAGCCCGAAGAGACAAGTAACCGACTCAATTTTTGTATAAATGTAGATGAGGCATAGAAGCAATAAGTATAGTCCGGACGCAGAGTCCAAGTTGTAAGGCAGCTGTAGCTGCATACTTAGCTGCTTGATGTTCTGTAAAATCATGTGTGGTCTTATGTTTAATCGAACAACCTTAGCTGGGTTCTGCCTGTTGTTATTGAGTTTTCGTTGTGCACTTTGTGAGTCTTTCATCTGGTATCAGAGCTGAGGTATCAGAGTTGAGCTAAGAGAATTTGAGAAATTGTTGTTGTGTGAGGAATTAAACTCTTTGTTTTGTGGAAGAATTATTGAGTCGAGTGGAGTTGCCGTGGGTTGACAATTGATGTTAATTCAAGGCTATGTATGGGGTTATATGTTTGGGCTTAAAAATCGAATTCCCATCTTCATATTTGAATTGGATTGTGAAACCTGTGAATCATAAGTTGTTGGAGCACATCATCACCGAGTTGCGGGAAGAATCATCGCGAATCAAATTGTGAGCAACTGAATCGTAAGAATCATCATCGAGTTATGAGGAGTTGCTAGATTATCAAATAGCTACACTGAAACCGTTAAGCGTGTCTGAACACCCTAAAGTATTGTGCTACGAAGTGGCTAAGCTATGTGGAATTGGTGCTGGAGTCGAATGTTGTCATTCGAGCTGCCAACTGTTGAGCCGTGTATATGAGAGCCAGAAAGTTGAATTTAGTTTTCAGACAACAAAAAGATTGAGAAAGAGAGACCGAATCAAGTGTTTGTAAACCCGACGTCGTTTATTTGTTGAGGTAGCTGCAACTGCAAGCAACCTCTGTTTTTTAAAGAAGCCACAGATCGCTATTTTCTTTTTATGTTGTTGAGTCTGCAATTTGGATGGTCTGAGTGACTCTTGCATCCTATAGCATTGAGTTGGATAGCTTGCCATATCGTTATTCGTTGAGCTCACTAATCTCAAGTCCTTCACCATTAGTCGCAGCCACCATGAAGATCATGCAAGGCATAAGCGTTTCAGTTCTGAAAGACAAAGCGAGGTTAAGCCAAAGCATTCAAAGAGTCTAGAGAATATGCAACTGCAACTTGCAGAGACATAGTGTGTAAGCAGTAAGTCTCTGGTGATAAGTTGTTTCCGTAGCCGCTCATGTCCTCGAAGGAGTGAGCATGCCATCGCCCGAAGAGCTGAGCCGCCAAACACCGGTCAAAGTGGAGTTAATCTCATTGTTTTGTTCACTGAAAAATGAAAGAGCCGTGATCAAAAGTCTGTGCCGAATTAGCCATCATAGCAAAGTTTGCAAATAAGTCAGCGTGAGAGGTCAAAGGAAGGAGCCGCAAGAGAAGTCAATCATAAAGTGCTTCAGCCATAGCAGGAAAAGTCAACAAAGTTTTTAAGGCCACCTAGCCAAAAGTTGGTTTGGTTTGAGCTCATAATTAGATACATAACCGATTAAGAAGCAGCTATAAGAAAAAGGAACTAAAGCATATTAAGAAAATGAATAGAAAAGGAAAGGAAATGATAGTTGCACTTCAGGCTGAGGTCGATCTGAGAAGTCTAGTAGAAGAAGATTAAGAAGAGAACAATGGGGATTGGGGTAGTTTTGATTTGTTATTGTCATTTATGTTTAATAATAAGTATTTTGGTTGTTGGGTTATCATAATGTTAATTTTTTTTCGAGCTAAATATTTTATTGAGTATCACTCTAATAACCCATATGATGAAGTATGTGATGCTTTAGCATTAAATTTTATAGTAAATGGATTGGATGAGAAGTTTTTGTTCAATGTAGAAAAAGCTACAACTTCTAAGGAAGCATGGAAGATCCTTGAAGTAGAATTTGATGCAAGGGGGAGTAATCAAGTCGAAGATCGTAGTGTTGTACAACTTCTTGAAAGGGTGGTTGAAGATGAAAATGAAAATGGATCTGTAGTAGCGAATCTACAAAAAGGAAGAATTTGTGAATCCCACTGGAAAGTCGATCGCAGTCTCGATGTATGTTGGCAACAAGAGTTCATTTTGGCATAGATAATGCTACCAATGGGGAAACAACTGATTCAGTGGATCCAACAATTGAAATAGATGATGTTAACTTTAATGAAGAACAATTCACTAGTGATGAGCGGTCGCAGATGATGCAATAGAAACGTCCTATTGATATGTTGTTATTTGGTGATAGAAAGTCACTTGTGTCTGGAAACCATGTTGATGAAAACCTGTTTGCAGAACCAAAGGTAGAGAATCAAGATTATGAGGCATCGACAAAGTCAAAGAAGGAAGAAGGGGAGAAAGCTCTTATTCCAGAGCAGAGTGAACAAAAGCAATATGGTTTTGAAGATGTTTTTTCATATAATCTTAACATTGATTTTGTGTGTGCAGATGTTAGAAGCAACCAAGATGAAACAACAAAATTTGAAGAAGAATTAAAGTTTCTTGAAGCATCATGGTTTGAAACACCATGTGTTGATGATGTGTATATAGAAGATGCAACAATGAATGTTGAAAACATCATGGACGATGTTGAAAAGGAAAATGTCAATGAAAGTTTCATGTATTGGAGTATCGAAGAGATAAAATTCTATTATGAACTTAGGCTACATCAAATTGACAATCAAATCATTGATGATAAAGAACAAACTATGGAAGATTACATGTGGCAACAATACACATACGAGCATATCTTTGAAGAGATAAAGGACATCCATGGACACCCTGAAATGATTTTCTATGTTTTTATGATAAACAAATATTTAACGATGGAAGAGTTGCAACAACAAATGAAGAAACTGAAATTTGGAACCGACACCAAAAAGGCAAAGATGAAGCAGTTCAGGGGATATAGAATCTAGAAGAAAAAGAAAAAGAAATCTAGCTAAAGAGTTGATGTCAAAGTTTTTGAGTCATTATAAGCCTAGCTGAGACTTAGAATAGTAGGCATGTTTAAGTTATGTTTAGTCACGGTTAAGATATCGGTCGTAGTTAAGGGGGAGTGTTAGAAATAATTACGATCGTCTGCCATTTCACACATGCACTGCCTTACCATCATCCACCGCCTCACCGCATACCAATCACCGCCATGACCTGTTGATTCTCGAAGGGCTACCACTGCTATAACCTATTCAACTTCAAAGAGCCATCACCGCCATAACATGTTCAGATTAGAAAGGTCAACACCACCATCACACTTACAACCTGAAGAGACAAGTAACCGTCTTAATTTTTGTATAAATGTAGATGAGGTAGAGAAGCAAGAAGCATAGCTCGGAAGCAGAGTCCGAGTTGTAAGGAAGTTGTAGCTGCATACTTCGCTTGTTGATTTTCTGTAAATTCATTTGTGGTCTTATGTTTAATCGAACAACTGTAGATGTGTTGTGCATGTTGTTATTGAGTTCTCATCGTGCACTCTGTGAATCTTTCAGTTTAATGACATTGTCGTGTACTGAATTTATGTGTTTATGACCTACTTTTGTTAGTTGTGATCTGTTAGAAAATATTCTTCATTTTCAGTGTCACGGATTTAAGAGTTATAATTCAGTTTTACTTCTTAGAAGGCAATGTGAGTTAAATTGACATAAGAAGAAGTCATTTTTATGTCTATCATGAAATATTTAGAAACTTTTTTTTTCTCATAAATGGCTCCCACTTGCCTCCCTTCTCCCTCATCCCACACTTGAACCTATACAATTAATAAACACTAAACCCAATACAAACCAATTAATTTATACTACTGTTAGACTTCCCTCTCTCATTTCACATTTGAACCTATAAAACTAATAAACCCTAAACCCAATACAAACCAATTGATTTACACTTCTTAAATATAAAATTGTCAATCTTCCATCTGCCTTCATGCTCCTCTGGTCATTTTTTCATTTTGCCATTAGAGCTTTCGGATGTTTAGGTGTACCTTTTCCTCAATTAATTTATACTTACTTAAATATAAAATTATTAATCTTTCATCCGCATTCATGCTCCGCTCGGCATTTTTCCATTAGAGTTTTACGTGCTCCTCTCGTTATTTTTCCATTAGAGCTTTCCGATGTTTATATGTACCTTTTCCTCGTGTAATAAGTCCTTGCATGCACCAGCATTTTCGACTGATGGGTTAATTATAAATAGTTGCAGGGATCCCAAGTTTGATGACGATTCAATATTAATTGGATTGTAGTTCAAGAAATCGCATGGGGCAACAGAAAACTGAACGTTTGACTTTACTATTGCCTTATCAAATTGACTAAACATACAAATTTTCGGTGTGCATGTAGTTACTCAAGATATTAAAAAAATTCAGGGTGATGCATGTTGGTAGGAATAATGAATTCGTTTTCAGACCGAAGAGAGGGAAGATTGTGGGCATCTTCCCCTTAATTTTCTCCTAAATCGAAGATATAAAATACCCCCCAATTTTGAAGATTTGGAAATTTCGACAAAACCTAAGGATCCATATTCTATTGGGAAAAGGATTGTGAAATGTCTTTTGTTTCCAAAAGTATAGGACAATTCTCATACTTCCTTTGTTGCGATTTGATTGGTGCAATTGGATGGTGCCTTGGTCCCATAATGATGCACTAAATTAGGTGTTGAGGAAATGTTCAAACAAGCCCCTACCATACATGACGAATGTCCTGTGAGGATATATTTTGAAGTTGCAAGAGAAAAAAGAGATACAAAGAGATAGATTGAAGGATCAATTAAGAAGGATAAGATGAGTTGCAATGTTCGAGGAATGAAAATTCCAATAAGAGAGCCTTTTAAGTTTATTTAGCTCAAAGAGAAGGTCTTCCCATGAGCATTACAAGCAATAGAGTCTAGCAGAAGAGTTACTAAAGAAGCCAAGAATAGAGAGATGTTAAATTGGATTGGAGGGGTTTTAAAGAAGAAAACAAAATCCAGGATTTGATATTATTCATGGAGGTACGTAAAGCATTCATGAATCCATCCAAAGCTAGTTTGAAAGCACAAGCTTCATGAGCTATAAAGGTGCTCATTAACATAATGTCATCCAAAAAATGATTATGTGAAATTGGAATAAGGTCATTATGCAATTAAAGGCCACCATGGAGCTTGTTGGAATGATTAGCTACTACTGGACTTCAACCAAGCCCTTCTTCCATAAGAATAAAAAAGAAAGGGGAGAGAGGATCTCGATGTTGGATGCTACAGGAAGGAATAAAATTGGTGAGGGGAAGCCATTCATCAAGATGGAGAAGAAGGAAGAAGAGAAACCATAGTAGATCCAGCTCACCCAAGGGGTATGGAATCCAATGATGAGGAGAATGGAGTGGGCATATTTCCAGGTCAGTTTTTCAAAAGCTTTGACATATCTAGCTTATCAACATCCCAACATTCTTGGTGGATTTAAGGGAATGAACAACTTCATGAGCTAGAATTTTTTTGTGAGGGATTTGATGAATATTAACATAACCTTCTTGTTTTGGGGAGGAAAAAAGTGGCATTAGGGGTGTAAGGTGGGTGGATATGGCTTTAGTGATAATTATATAAATTAAAATTGAAAGAGTGATGGGTCTAAATATGGTGGGCTCATCAACATTATCCTCTTTGGGAATAAGAGTAATTAAGGTAGCATTAAGGGCTAGAAAGACTCTCAATATTCTTCGAGAATCCTCCACTAGTTCTTAGGAAATTGTTTCCATGAATTCCCCCAAAACAGCAAGTTGAGCTCCCATTTTTGTCTTTCCAAAAGCAATGTTGTTGAATCAAACCCATACCCTTCTTTGCCAGAGTCTAGATCGATGATCCAGGGGAAAAGGCATTCAATCTTATCAATTGTTGAGGGGGAATTTTAGGGGCATATTTTCATGTCCGTATATTTTTCCAGAGATCCATCCCTCCATGATTCCATCTCCATCGAATTTTGGCACCAATCACCGTGGCCATCATTGTGTGAACTCACAAACCCAATCCTCCCTTCAATTTTTTCCTGGATATTTCACCCCATGCTAGGAGGGGCCATTTCTTCTCCAGTCTAGATATGCCCCATAAGAAGGCTCATTGGATTCTTCACGGTTCTTGAAGAATCGACACATCATCCATCATTATAGAACATAGATACATAGGTAGATCTTGCAAGACAACATTAAGGATGACTAGATGACCTTCCATTTTTAAAGATCTAAAAGTACAACTTGATATTCGCTTTTGAAATATTGTTAACAATTCCTTGCAAATGCTCCAACAAAGAGAGTAGTCTACTGGAGGAGCACCAAGGTATTTTGAAGGAAGGTTGCTAATATGGATCTCCAAGGCTCATGCAAAGTGTATTTGTACATGCATAGAAGTATTAAAGAAAGAAACTTGGGATTTGGTTCTATTAATTTCCATACCTCGGGTCACCAAGAAAACATCCACGATCAGATTGAAAGCTCGTGCTTCCTACACCATTAGTGTACCAAGACCCAAAGTTTCATAATAAATTATTGATGGGTTAGGGGCATATCTTCTCCATATAGGTAGACTCATTTCAACCTCTTCTTGTTAGTTGCTACCTTGAAGAGGTTCCCCATATGTTCCACTGCCAAAATAAATAGAAAGGGAGAGAATGGATCCCCTTATTGAATCCCTCATGAAGACTGAAAGGGCATATATAGTGAACCATTGAACAAAATTGAAAAGGAAACCATATTGTATACCCATGTGATCCATTCATTTGCAAAACCAAAAGCTCTCAAAGTGAAACACATGAAATCCCAATTCAATTTATCGTAAGCTTTAGACAAATCTAGATTAAGCATCATACCTAGTTTCTTAGTAATATTCAAACACTGGGTAGTGTCATGGGCTACCATGATTCCATCAAGAAATTTTCTACATTTTACGAATCTTATATGGTTAGGCGATATAATTTTTGGGAGGAATAGTTTAAGTCAATTGGCTATAAGCTTAGTGGGTATTTTATATATGATATTGCACAAAGAAATTAGTTGATTTTCAATGGGATCTTCTTCGTTCTTATTTTGGGATCAATATTAGGAATGTGGCATATAGTACTTTGAGAATAGTTCTCAATTTCAGTGACTATTCTAAAACCCTCCATGCCTCCTCCTTGATTATCAACCAACGAGAATGAAAAAAATGATGGTGAACCCATGTGACCCAAGGTCCTTACTGTGGAGCATCTCCTTGATAGTTGATTCAACTTCCTCTTGGGTAATTTCTTGAATAACTGTGTCATTTTTCTCATCATTTATTATTGATGGGACGGGCCTAGTTATTTGCATAATGTCCTCCTATCTATCCACTATAGTTTTAGAGAGAATATGTTGAAAGTATTGAATCAATTCTTGGGCTATTTCCCTATGTGTTTGGAGCTTCCAACCATTTGATCCTTTTAGAGAAGAAATTCAATTATGGTGTTTGTATTGTAACATAGATTTTTGAAAAAAGGTCATATTGTTCTCCCCCTCTTTCAACCACTAAATATGAGATTTATAGCTTCACAGTATTTCTTCCTACTCCCTATGTTCTTCTAGAGCCTTAAGAGTCTTCACCTTTTCTTTAATAAGGTCCTCTGAATGACCATTCACTATGACCTCCTATTATATCCCTATCATTTTAAGCTCTTACTTTTGTTTTAACTCTAGAATATCACCAAAGTGCCCCTTGTTCCATCCTTTTAATTTCCATTTGACGTGTCTTCATTTTTTATATAGAGAAAACATTGTTCAACCTTTGATGGTCCCTATATCCTTCCACCATTTCTAAATTTTTGGAAGAAACTTTGAATGTTTGCACCAAAATTTCTAAAACCTAAATTAATGATTACAGGGGTGAATCTCCATATCTAGATTAAGAGAGATTTCCTAGTGATTTCATCCATTGTTGGGGACTATATAAGCTTCAATGAATACATCCCAAGATAAAATGTTTTCCAAAATGACGAAGCGGTCTAGCATTGAGACAATTTTTTGTTGGCCTCCTCGCCTATTATTCCAAGTATACACCTTATTAATTGTATCTATCTCTATGAGTCCTATACCTTTCATGATTTCTTAGAATGAAGTAGCCTCCACATCCAATCACTAAATGCCCCCTTTCTTCTCATCCCAGTACTTAGTTAAGTTAAATTCTTTGTCAAGAATCCATGGATTTGGGGAGATTATTGTTCCTATTTTGGTGATTAAATGAAGAAACATGGCTTTATCATATGGGATATTTTATCCATATAAATTTGAGACATTACACCACTCTCCTAAGTCAACAAACTGGACCTGCACTGTTAGAACTTAGAATGTAACGAACATATTTATCACTCTAAGATCTTGTTCGTCACATAGTATGGGTATTCTCCTCGGTGACCATGGGAATCTATTACAATTGTCTCACATTTTCTTCTCCAACTATTTGTTAGGTTAGCGAGGGCCTTCCTTGAGATTCTACTTTCCCGAATCATCATAATGATGGGTTTTTCTTCTACCCATTTCTCTTTCAAGAGCCTTTGTTTGTTGTGACTTTTAAGGCCCCTCATATTCTAGGAGATAATCCTCATGACCAAGATCTATTGGAGCCATGAAATACCTTTGTGATAACCCTAACATGCCTACAATTTACTAAGTTTCCACCTATTTCATCCAACAATTGCAATTTACTCTTTCAACCTTGCCTTATTCCTCTTTATGTGGTTTTCCTAATTCCTTCAATGATTGTGCTTGGACCCCTACTGGCACAACATTTGAGCCTAATTTGGAACCTATATGCTTATATTTCATATATGTTCACCCTAATAAATGAACTTGTTGCTTAAGGAGGGTGAATGGGTCCTTACCTTGCTAGGCTTTTGCTATTTCCAACAAATTCAACACGTCTAGGTCGAAATCCATGTCTTCTACCTATTTTTGGAGTGCTCCAGCCTCCTCTGGCACTATTTGCAGTACAATTGGGGGAAAAAGGGGTGGGGAGGAGGACTCTTGGTGTGGCTGATCAAAAGGCACATGGTTTACCATTCGTTATGAAGAAGGGGCCACTACACGTTTTGGATCAACTGAAGCCTCTGCATAATTCATTATGGCTAATGTTAAGGAGGGTACTGTAGTTTCTCGCATTTCCACATCCTCGGTGAAGTTTTACAAATTACTCAATGATGTGAGTGGATAAAATCGATTTATTGATCCTCACTTCTTTTCTGTTGTGTTCTAGTGCAGGGGAAACTACTTGTGGGAACAACGACCTATATCTACTATCATCAACCCGTCATTGGGTTGAACCGATGTCGTTTTTAGGGTTTCATTATCCTTAACCAGTGGGAAGTCCCAATACAAATGGCCATGCTCATGACATTTTTTTCATTTGAAGGGAATGTGCTTATAATTGATCATCTACTTCCACACATCACCTTGGAAGTATATGTCAATAAATCCATGAGGGGCTTAGATATATTCATGGAAACACATATACAACTATATGAAATTAGTGGCTTTGTTTGATTGCCTGAGATGCTTTAACGTAGTGTCCAAGGGAACTTCCTATTCCCAATAGCGTTTCCCCATCCCAAAAATCCCTCAGTAACGAATACATCTGGAACCACACTCGAGATGTCGTGAAATATTCATTATCTGGGTTAAATTTCTCAGTCCACCAACAAAGGTACAATAAAACATAATTAAAAAAATAAGGTCCATTCTCAACACTTTGTCTCAATCCTCCAAACTAGAAAATATGATTGTGAAAAAATGCTTGGCACTGAGCTATAGCTTGATTTGACCTTTCGGCTTCCATTTGAGCTGGATCCATTGGGATATGGATTTTTTTTTCCGGTAAGATCTTCAAAACTTCCCTATGAGAGCAAGATCATGCATGTACTCGATCTATTCCCTCATCTAATTATATTTGACTTTGTACTTAGGGTCTATAGTTGCTTTTAGTAAGCATCTTGTTGGTCTCCTTCCTTTAGCTTGGTTGTCTTGTCGCTATAAGTCCTACTATTTGGGATTTGGTGTAGCTCCAAAGGAGTTTGAATTTGAAGGCTTACGCTTGCGAGCCGCACAACCAACTGTGGCTATCTGGATGTAGGATGGATCACCGCTCCCTCCATTGGCATTAGCATAGGGAGAACAATTGCAGAAAAAGATGCTCGCAGAACCACGGTTTGAAGGGTTTTCCACTAGGGTTCACAAAGTTATGATTCTTTTGAATTTCCAAAAATCCTTAAATTACTAAAATGTTAACATATATTTATATTCATTAATTTATTTGGAAAAACTACCCTATATGCATATAGCACATGTTATACATACTAGCACATCTTCATTTTAAGTGTGTATCTAGTAAGTACCAATAAGCACCAATAAGGATCAAATTTCTTCAAATGTAAACCTCTTCTCAGTACAAACTTCAAGAAAAAATAGATTTCAGAAAAAGGTCAACAGATCTAAACTTAAAATAGATCCATGTTGATTTTTAATAATATTATGTATGTTTATATGTATTAGATATTTTTATATATAAAATATCCTCATAAAAGTTATATATATATATATATATATATATATATATATATATATATATATATATTGCTTTTAATTAGGTTTTACATTTATTATTATTATTAAAAAAAAAATTGTTTAATACTTCAAATTGGATACGTTACAAATCTCTTTAAATGTTTAGAAACATTTTTACTGGATTGTAAAGAACCTATGAATGGATAAGAATGTTTAAGAATGTTGAGTTCTATAATTTTGAAAACTACCCAAAATTCCTGACTTTTGAACTTCGTTTGGTTTTGTCATTCAATGAAATTTAACGTTTTATTTCGAACAGGAGCTTAACCAATCTAAAAAATACGGCGGCCATGGCGGAAGTGAATGGTTTGATGGAACACATTCAGGGGTTACACGGATTATCATGACAGCGAACGAATATTCGTTAACTTCAGTTCAACTGATTTATGCCCAGGAAGGGAATGAAAGCTCCAGGTATACATATTTTCCGGCCCTTCAACATGGAGGTGTAGCTGGTCCTCCGCATCAAGGTGTACTCGGCGATAGAATAGAGGTAAATCACCGCATGTTCAATTCGATAAGGCTCCAAGTTAAATGTGTTGTGTTTGTTAACAGTAGCAATGCAGTAAAAGGCAGAAAATTAGTAATTATATTGATTTGGCCGTTTTGTTGACTTGTGAATGCAAGCAGTACAATTTAAACTACCCACAGGAAATTTTAACCAAGGTCAGCGGTCATTTTGGAAGTTTACCATTTTGGCCAAACTCTTTCATTGTGATCAAATCTTTGACGTTTCATACGAACAAAGGAAAATATGGACCATGGGGGCAAGAAGAAGGAACTCCTTTTGAGACAGAAGAGGGATGGGCGATTGTGGGTTTCTTTGGGTCAAGTGGAACTCTACTGGATTCAATCGGAGTGTATATGCAGAAGCCAATAACTTGGCAAGTTGAAGCCGTCCAAAATGGAGAAAACAGAGACGATCAAATTATGCCTGCCGTCATATCTCGCCAAGATGAACCCAGTGAAAATGGAGAAAACAGAGACTATCAAATTATGCCCGATGTCATAGTCTCTGAAGATGAAGCCTCCGAAGATGAAGCCACTGAAAATGGAGAAAACAATAGTTTCGGCACATTGATTCAATATGGCATTATATTCTGTATTCTCGCTGTTGTACTCTCGCAGCTATTTTTAATATAATACAGCGTTTTTTTCTTTCTGAAAAAAGTTTCGGCACATTGAACCGACCTGTTAAATTGAAATCATGTATATCTAATTTTAGGTCGATCCGAATTTCTCGTAAGTGGATTTGGAAAAAGGTTACTCAATTTCTGAATTGAATGTTTAAATGTTTTTCAGTGTAATTTACCTGATAGTGACTTGACACATATATTTATATGTTTATCTAGTTGTATTGAAACATGTAAAATTTAATTATATACTTAATCTAGTGACTTGAAACATATATATTGTTATGTTTATCTAGCTGACTTTATCTGTAAAGTAGAGATACTTGTTCCAGGTGAAATTTAATTATATACTTAATTAATATTTACTCTTAAATACTAATGTCAACCACACTTAAATTTGAATACTAAACTTATAAAATAGGTCAACAACACTATGCTAAGTTTATAAGATAAGTCAAAAATATTATTGAAAAGTGGATTTTTTTATTTCTTATTGTTTTATTAAAGAATATGTTTTTTTTAATATTATTGAAAAAGTGGTTTTTTTTAATTTCTTATTGTTTTATTAAAGAATATGTTTTTTTAGTTGTAATTTATCACATTATGATTTTATCAAAAATAAGTAAATATGCTTAAAATTAGAGTAAGTTTATAAGATAAATTTAAAATAAAATTTAAAATTTAGTTTTTTTTTTTTTTAAATTAAAATATTGAAATTATTATTTTGGTTTTTTGGTTTTGTTTTTTTTTTTTTAAAGTTTAGATGATTTTTCTTATTTTTTTTTAACCTTATATTGTCAAATATATCCAGTTTACTGTCTCTTGCATACAATAACTTTAGAAAGTAAATACTACCCCAAATATGCATGGCCAAAAAACAAAAAAGAGAAGAACTCAATCATCCTATGGCCACCTTAAAGAGTTATAGGCCAACAGATACTGGAAAATTTTTAACCCTATACTGTCAGATATGTCTAGTTTACTGTCTCTTACATACAATAGCTTTAGAAAGTAAATGCTACCCAAAATATGCATGGCCAAAAAAGAAAAGAGAGATGAACTCAATCATCTGAAGACTCAATCGGAGCTGGGTCCTTAACACTAGAACCGGGCATATCCACTTGATGCATGCTTTGAAATTATCTATCTATGCGGCCCAGACGAACATTGTTATGGTGCTCCATAAGGCAGATTTCTTGAATGTCTCTCCTTATCTTAGTTAAAATGGAGGCAACTTTTGGATCCCCTCCAATTTCGTGTATGTTGATAATTGCCTTAGCCAATACACATTTTAGTGTCCAATATGTATGGATAGACAGCTGGAATAATGGCAGTCTACTCCTCGTGTTTTCGGGGGTTTTTTAAAAATTCCATTGCTTCCTCTTGTATTTCCCCTTCCTCCTTGGTGTTGCAATCTGGCTCCCAACCTGAGATAAGTGATCTAACTTGCGGCAGAATGCTCGTCGAATAGGCATAAAAAAGGTTTTCCAGTACCTCTTTTCACTTTGTTTTTAATAATACATACTTATTTGAAAATAATTTTTTTTACTTTAAAATTTCATTGATGCTTTATGTGATTAAAAAAAAGCATCATTCATTTTGAATAAGTAATATTTGTTAAATTTGTTGAGATTCAACAAGAAGATCCTGGTGAAAATTATGCACCTACACTAGGATGGAGCCTCACGCTATTTTTAGGTGGATGTCTATTTATAGATGCATGAGAAAATTCTATTTATAGATGAGGTCTATTTATAGATGTATGTACAATTTATATTTATAGATTGCATGTCTATTTATAGATGCATGTCGGCTATTATTATCCCTTAATATTAATTGGAAAATAAATAATAATCTATTCTCAATGAGCACTTGGAAATAGTTAACTGAAGTGGAAAATCAGTTAAATATAGGAATTTCGAGTTGAATGGTTGGTTGGTGGGACATGCAAGTGGACTTAGTTGTAACTGAGTGATTCGAAGTCGGAGTTGGAAGTGTAGTTATGGGAGTTGTAAAGTAGTTTAACTCAGTTAAGTGAGTTAAACTCAGTTGTGCTAGTTGTAACTGAAGATACACTACTGAGAGATGAAGTTAATTAATTATTAATTAATTCACAATCAGTGGTCTCACATGCAACTTAAGATTTACTACTATTAACTACATGCATGTTAGATCCAATGGAGACCCAGTTGAGATGTAGGTGAAAGGGACAGATTGACTATCAGTTGTGACATTATCAGTTGCACACACGCAACCAGACACACATTGGATGTGCCCATGAGGATTTTGCAGTCAAGGCAAGCAAGATTTACATTCATTCAGCGATTGC
This sequence comes from Pinus albicaulis, assembly GCA_034641835.2. Lineage (NCBI taxonomy): Eukaryota > Viridiplantae > Streptophyta > Pinopsida > Pinales > Pinaceae > Pinus > Pinus albicaulis. The sequence continues at coordinate 26,802,619 of CM076583.1, read as the reverse complement.
TATCGGCTGGGATTGCGCAGTGGAGGTAGGTTGTCTGGAGGCAGTAAATTGGCTAGGGAACTTGCCAATTTTTGTATGACAGTGTGAGACAGTTAGCTATTGTACTGAGAGCTCTTGGATTGGAGCTTTGTATGTAATTGTTTCATGATCCATGATATAATACATAGTAGAATATAGTGGGGTTTTTAGTTATATGCTTTCTTGAGAGTAAATTATATGTGTTATGTGTGATTGATCTTTCTTCATGATATTTCTATTGGCAATTGTGTTTTAAATTCCACAAAGATTTTGTAGAAGAGATCTGTATTTAACAATGGCATATTAGATCAGGAGAATCCAGTCAATACATATTTTGTATTAAATTTCTACAAAAGTAAATAATGTATTTTATATGGTACAAATATTTTCAATAACTAATTACATAACTAAATAAAATATCACAATGTTGTTATTTTTATGTGGTTGAAACCCTCTAAGAAGGAAGAAATCCATAGTCCTAGCCAACAAAGTCAATTGTAGCAATTTTATTGATACAAAAGAAAAAAAATTGCATAAGAAAGTTCTCACAACGATCATTACATATTCTTTAAATAGAGATCATGGAAAAATCAAGTGTTAAGCCATGTATCAATAACAATTAGTATCAAGGAAAATTTTAGTCATTAGATCACTCTATATCTAGAACATATCATGATAGTCGACTTAGAATGCAACTAATTCATACTAAAGAAATAATTTTTTACCTAATTGACACATTAGACCAAGTTGAACTTAAATAACTCATGAGTGTATAAATACCCTAACATATGCTCTTGAAAACAAATTTGGATATCATTGAAGGATCTACAAAGATCGCACAATAAGAGAAGAAAGAAGACATTAGAGTCTATCCCCCCTTAATGTTAATTTCCTAAACTCATAACAAAATCAAATATTAGAAAAATTACATTCTATAAGAGACTTTATTACCAAAGAGGATATTTAGCTTTGAAACATTTTAAAGGTGTTCATTGTTGGCACATGAAGAGTTCCAAAATAGCTTTCCACACCAAAGAGAAACTCACAGTAACTTTGGAAAAATGTGGAAATGATTGAAATGAAAATGATTAATACTTTAGGTGGGTTTAAGTGCTCATATATTTTAATTTAATATGTAAAAAGGAAATTAATTTAAGTGTGAGAATCATACTTATAATTAGTTTCCTAGTCTCAAGGAGAAGTTGAGAGTCTTATGGGGTTGGTTGGAAGTCTCATGGGCATGGTTAGGATTCTCTTTAGTTTTTATCCCTTGAGTTGTTGTACATCCAAATTTGGTAGATCTTGTAGTCTCCTTAAAAATATTGTAGATCCTCTTTTTGTGGATATTATATCCTTCAATTTTTGAGTTATTTCTCAAATGGAAAATGATTTAAATTCCTTATGAGAGAGATTTTGAAGAGTTTTTTGGAGTGAAAATGAATTTTGTATTTTTTTTCAAGAGTATGTTATAAACTCTTTGAATAATCATAAGTATGATAAGCCTTACTTATCTCTCTTATGGTGCTGGATAATGGCCACTTATATGAGTGTAGAAATTATACAACATGAATGTATATCTCGGATTCAACTTGATCTAACAATGTACTAAAGTTAAATATTGAATCACTTCTACAAACATTTTGTAGAGTTAAAAACACAATTTCTAATCACATGAAGTAAATAATAATAAAATCAAACACAACACAGATAATTTCCCACGGAAAGCTTGTTGCTCAAAACCCCACTATATTCTATTGTATATTCAACATGGATCATGAAAAAATTACATACAAAAATCTTCTCACAAGAGCCCTCCAGTACTTAGGTAATTGTCTCACATTTTCATACAAAAACTGACCAATACTTAGCCAATTTACTGCCTCCAAACAATGTTCCTTGCTTGCGCAATCCCTGATGAATGTAATCCCTAAAAGATAGGAATTTTGTCCTTCCTTGACTGCACAAGTATAATATTCACTCCAATGGGTGTTTGTTTGCATGGGTGCAACTCAATAATACTACAATTGATAGTCAACTTCCCTTTCACCTAGATCTCAACTAGGTCTCCACTAGATCTGACATGCATGCAACTAATAATAGTAAATCCTCAGTTGCATGTGAGATCACTGATTATGAATTAATTAATATTTAATTCACTTGATCTCTCACTAGTGTATCTAATTGTTACAACTAGCACAACTGAGTTTAACTCACTTAACTGAGTTAAATTAATTACAACCTGCATTAAATAATAAACCACTGCACTTCGAACTTTGTTACAACTAGAATTACTCTGCATGCCTCACCAACTACCTCTAACTCGAAATCCATAAGCTAACTGAGCTTATCACTCTTAGTTAACTGTTACAAGTTATTTTTGAGACTCGATTACATTTTATTGTCCATCTTAATTAAGGGATAACTAAAATAAACATGCACCAAAAATAGCCATATGGGCCCCACCCTAGTGTAGGTGCTTAGTGCACTAGGCGTGGGTGCTGAAATTTTCTTGTTGAATCTCAAAAATCCTTCTCAATAAGAAAGGGATGATCCTTCACCCCGATCTTGTCTCTATGGTATTAGAATTTTCTCCTGGTGAGCGCCTTCATCAGAATATCTGCATCCTGAACTTCTGTGGGAATGTACTAAAGCAACATTATTCTTCTCTACACACAATCTCTAAGATGATGGTACTGGATATCTATGTGCTTGGACCTATCATGAAACACAAGATTAATTAATAGTTTAATGCAACTCTGATTATCACAATGTATCACTATCGGATCCATCTGATAACCAAAAAAACCAACCAAGATCTTTCTCCTCCAGATAGCCTCACATGTAGCTTTACTTGCTTCCATGTATTCTGCTTTTGCTGAACTGAGTTCCACATATCGTTGTTTCCTGATGTACTAGGAAACTGTTGTCGATCATATGCTGAAGATCCCTCCTGATGTGATCTTTCTATCTGATGGACTGCCCGCCCAATTTGCATCCATGAAGCCTAGAAGCTTCACTCCCTCTATCTGTCTGTACCATAGACCATACTCTGATGTGCCACTCAGGCATCTCAAGACATGCTGCCCTGCCTTCCAAAAGAGCTTGGTAGGCTTAACCATAGATTGACTCAGCTGGTTAACTACGTAGAAAATGTATGGTCTAGTGTTCACTAGATACATCAGTGAACCAACTAATTGCTTGTAGATAGTAGCATCCACTACGTCTCTAGAAGTAACATCCTCTTTCCTCCAATTTCTTGGAAGAGGAGTATCCATGGGTTTGCAACTCTCCATGTGAAACTTACCCAATATCTCCTTTGCATACTTTCCTTGAAACACAAAAATTTCACCATCCCGCTGCCATATTTCCAATCCAAGGAAATAATGAATGAGTCCCATGTCCTTCATTTTGAACTCCCTTGAAAGATCCTCCTTGCATGAGTGTATTACCTGCTCATCACCAGTCAAAATTAGATCATCAATATAAAGAAAAATAATCAATATCTTATCCTCAACCACAATCTGGTACAGGTTTGCATCTACCTCACTTTTGGTGAAGCCCAGTCTGGTGAAATAGTTGTCTATCTAAGTGTACCAAGCACGGGGTTCTTACATCAGCCCATACCGTGCTCTTTTGAGTTGAAACACATGCGACACCTTCAGCCTATTCTATGTACACCTCTTCCTCAATGATCCCATTGAGAAACACAATTTCCACATCCATCTGATGAATGCGACAACCCATCTACGCTGAGAGTGCAAGGATGGATAGGTCAGCGTGATAGGTCAAAGGAAGGAGCCGCAAGAGAATTCAGTCATAAAGTGCGTCAGCCATAGCAATAAAAGTCAACAAATTTTTTAAGGCCACCTAGCCAAAAGTTGGTTTGGTTTGAGCTCATAATTAGATACATAGCCGATATGTTTAATAATAAATATTTTTATTTTTGGGTTATTATAATGCTAAATTTTTTGAGCTAAATATTTTATTGAGTATTACTCTAATAACCCATATGATGAAGTATGTGATGCTTTAGCATTAAATTTTATAGTAAATGGATTGGATGAGAATTTTTTGTTCAATATAGAAAAAGCTACAACTTCCAAGGAAGCATGGAGGATCCTTGAAGCAGAATTTGATGCAAGGGGGAGTAGTCAAGTCGAAGATCGTAGTGTCATACAACCTCTTGAAATAGTGCTTGAAGATGAAAATGAAGATGGATATGTAATAGCAAATCGACAGAAAGGAAGAATTTGTGAATCCCACTGGAAAGTGGATCGCAGTCTTGATGGTATGTTGGCAACAAGAGTTCATTTTGGCATAGATAATGCTACCAATGGAGAAACAACTGATTCAGTGGATCCAACAATTGAAATATTTGATGTTAACTTTGATGAAGAACAATTCACTAGTGATGAGCGGTTGCAGATGATGCAACAGAAACGTCCTATTGATATGTTGTTATTTGGTGATAGAAACTCACTTGTGTCTAGAAACCAAGTTGATGAAAACCTGTTTGCAGAAGCAAAAGTAGAGAATCAAGATTATGAGGCATCGACAAAGTCAAAGAAGGAAAAAGGGGAGAAAGCTCTTATTCTATAGCAGAGTGAACAAAACCAATATGGTTCTGAAGATGTTTTTTCATATAATCTTAACATTGATTTTGTGTGTGTAGATGTTAGAAGCAACCGAGATGAAACAACAAAATTTGAAGAAGAATTAAAGTTTCTTGAAGCATGGTTTGAAACACCATGTGTTGATGATGTGTATATAGAAGATGAAACAATGAATGTTGAAGACATCATGGACGATGTTAAAAAGGAAAATTTCAATAAAAGTTTCATGTATTGGAGTCCCGAAGAGATAAAATTCTATTATGAGCTTAGGCTGCATCAAATTGACAATCAAATCATTGATGATAAAGAAAAAACTATGGAAGATTACATGTGGTAACAATACACATACGAGCATATCTTTGAAGAGATAAAGGACATCCATGGACACCCTGAAATGATTTTCTTTTTTTTTTATGATAAACAAATATTTAACGATGGAAGAGCTGCAACAACAAATGAAGAAATTAAAATTTGGAACCGACACAAAAAGGCAAAGATGAAGTAGTTCAAGGGATATAGAATCTGGAAGAAAAGGAAAAATAAATCTCGCTAAAGAGTTGATGTCAAAGTTTTTGAGTCATTGTAAGCCTAGTTGAGACTTAGACTAGTAGGCATGTTTAAGTTATGTTTAGTCACAGTTAAGTTGTCGATCGTAGTTAAGGGGTAGTGCTGGAAATAATTACGATCGTCTGTCATTTCACACATGCACCGCCTTACCATCATCCACCGCCTCACCACACACCAATCACTACCATGACCTGTTGATTCTCGAAGGGCTACCACCGCTATAACCCATTCAACTTCGAAGAGCCATTACCGCCATAACATGTTTAGATTAGAAAGGTCAACACCGCCATCACACTTACAACCTGAAGAGACAAGTAACCGTCTTAATTTTTGTATAAATGTAGATGAGGCAGAGAAGCAAGAAGCATAGCTCGGATGTAGAGTTCAAGTTGTAAGGAAGTTGTAGCTGCATACTTCGCTTGTTTATGTTCTGTAAATTCATTTGTGGTCTTATGTTTAATCGAACATCGTAGATGTGTTGTGCATGTTGTTATTGAGTTCTCATTGTGCACTCTGTGAATCTTTCAGTTTAATGACATCGTTGCATACTGAATTTATGCATTTATGACCTAATTTTGTTAGTTGTGATATGTTAGAAAATATTCTTCGTTTTCAGTGTCATGGATTTAAGAGTTATAATTCGGTTTTACTTCTTAGAAGGCAATGTGAGTTAAATTGACATAAGAAGAAGTCATTTTTATGTCAACTTCCCTTTCACCTAGATCTCAACTGGGTCTCCACTAGATCTAACATGCATGCAACTAATAATAGTAAATCCTCAGTTGCATGTGAGATCACTGATTATGAATTAATTAATATTTAATTCACTTGATCTCTCACTAGTGTATCTAATTGTTACAACTAGCACAACTAAGTTTAACTCACTTAACTGAGTTAAATTAATTACAACCTACATTAAATAATGCACCACTGCACTTCGAACTCTGTTACAACTATAATTCCTCTGCATGCCTCACCAACTACCTCTAACTTGAAATCCATAAGCTAACTGAGCTTATCACTCTTAGTTAACTATTACAAGTTATTTTTGAGACTCGATTATATTTTATTGTCCATCTTAATTAAGGGATAACTAAAATAGACATGCACCAAAAATAGCCATATGGGCCCCACCCTAGTGTAGGTGCTTAGTGCACTAGGCGTGGGTGCTGAAATTTTCTTGTTGAATCTCAACACTCCTTCTCAACAAGAAAGGGATTATCCTTCACCCCGATCTTGTCTCTATGGTATTAGAATTTGCTCCTAGTGAGCGCCTTCATCAGAATATCTGCATCCTGATCTTCTGTGGGAATGTACTGAGAAAAATTATTCTTCTCTGCACACACTCTCTAAGATGATGGTACTAGATATCTATGTGCTTGGACCTATCATGAAACACAAGATTAATTGATAGTTTAATGCAACTCTGATTATCACAATGTATCACTATCGGATCCATTTGATAACCAAACAAACCAACCAAGATCTTTCTCCTCCAGATAGCCTCACATGTAGCTTTACTTGCTTCCATGTATTCTGCTTCTGCTGAACTGAGTTCCACATATCGTTGTTTCCTGATGTACTAGGAAATTGTTGTCGATCCTATGATGAAGATCCCTCCTGATGTGATCTTTCTGTCTGATGGACTGCCCGCCCAATTTGCATCCATGAAGCCTTGAAGCTTCACTCCCTCTATCTGTCTGTACCATAGACCATACTCTGATGTGCCACTCAGGCATCTCAAGACATGCTGCCCTGCCTTCCAAAAGAGCTTGGTAGGCTTAACCATAGATTGAATCAACTGGTTAAATGCATAGAAAATGTATGGTCTAGTGTTCACTAGATACATCAGTGAACCAACTAATTTCTTGTAGACAGTAGCATCCACTACGTCTCCAGAAGTAGTAGCCTCTTTCCTCCAATTTATTGGAAGAGGAGTATCCATGGGTTTGCAGCTCTCCATGTGAAACTTACCCAATATCTCCTTTGCATACTTTCCTTGAAACACAAAAATTTCACCATCCCGCTACCATATTTCCAATCCAAGGAAATAATGAAGGAGTCCCATGTCCTTCATTTCGAACTCCCTTGAAAGATCCTCCTTGCATGAGTGTATTACCTGCTCATCACCAGTCAAAATTAGATCATCAATATAAAGAAAAATAATCAATAGCTTACCCTCAACCACAATCTGGTACAGGTTTGCATCTACTTCACTTTTGGTGAAGCCTAGTCCGGTGAAATAGCTGTCTATCTAAGTGTACCAAGCACGGGGTTCTTACATTAGCCCATACAATGCTCTTTTGAGTTGAAACACATGCGACACCTCCAGCCTTCTCTATGTACACCTCTTCCTCAATGATCCCATTGAGAAACACAATTTCCACATCCATCTGATGAATGCGACAACCCATCTACGCTGAGAGTGCAAGGATGGATCTTATGGACGAGTACCTTGCAACAGGTGCAAAAGTCTCATCATAATCTATCTGCTCGATCTGTGAGAATCCCCTGGCCAAAAATATGGCCTTGTGTTTCTCCACACTCCCATCAACAACTTTCTTTACCTTGTAGATCCATCTCGATCCAACCACTGAATTGTCGACCGGTCTTGGGACAATCTCCCATGCACTGTTCTTGACAATGGAGTCATAATCCTCCACCATTGCATCAACCCAAGTTGATTTTTGCACTACTTCATGAAAGGAAGATGGTTAAGTGACAATAAATTTACTCATAAGAGCCATGTATCTAGTAAATCGGTCAGGAGACTCTCTCTGTTTGCACTCTGAAGTAGGGACTTCTACATTCTCCACAGCATCAAGTCTCAATCTATCAGCTTCTGTGGTGCTCCTTCTGCCATTTCTGATGGATAGCTCTGCATGAGTGTTTTCCTCCACTCCATGATCCTCCGCATGTGGTTGATCCACATCTCGAGGCTCATCCTTGGGAACCAACAGTTCCTCCTCTACATGCAAGTCTAGCTCCCTCTTAAGGGACAACCGTATGGATTTCTCCTCATAAAATTTTATATCCTGTCACACAATAGTCATTCTGTTGTTTGGAAAATACACACGATAATTATGGGTTGTTTCAATGTACCCCACAAAAATCCTGATCTCAGATGTTGGTTCCATCTTCTTCCTGAAATCTTTGGTCACATGCACATAAAAATATGAGCCAAAAATATTAAAGTGTGAAACATCAGGTTTCTTACCAGTGAAAGCCTGTTCAGGTGTACTCATGTCAAGTATCCTATGAGGACAATGGTTCTACAAAAATACCTCAGTGTTGCATGCTTCCACCCACATATGCATCAGTAGGCCTTGATCATGCAACATCGCTCTTGCTCCACCCACGATCGTTTTGTTATTTCTTTCCGCGACCCCATTCTGTTGTGGGTTATGAGGCGTTATCAGTTCTCTTCGAATTCCTTCTTTGCTGCAGAATTTCTTGAGTTCGTTAGAGATTTATTCTCCACCATTATTTCTCCTAAGAGCCTTCACCTGCTTCCCCGACTCTTTCTCCACCAGTGCCTTAAACTCAAGAAACTTAGAGAATGTATGATATTTCTTCTACATGAAGAAGATCCAACACTTACGAGAAAATTCATCAACAAATATTACATAGTACTTATTCTTTGTTGTCAAAGCAACAGAGAATGGTCCACACATGTTTGTGTGAACTCTCTCAAGGATCCCCAAAACTTGGTTCTCCTTCTCATGAAAGGTGGCCTTTACATATTTTCCCATAGTACATCCCTTACATGTGTCTGAATGCGCAAGTGTATCCCTGAGAAGACCAGTAGAAATATGCTCCATGACTTTCAAGTCTCCATGGTGAAGATGGCCCAATCTTATGTGCCATAATTCACCCTCATCCTGGCTCACCACTTGATCCGCCTTGCCCATCATTGTTGTGCAGCTCTCTACCTGCAACTTGTAGATATTCTTAACTTGACTCCCTATCCTCTTGGATTGTCCTGTTGTTTTATGTCACAGGAAAGCTTTTCCTTCACTAAAAACAACATCATAGCCTCTATCCTCCAACATTACAACTAAGAATAATTATTTCTTCAAACCTGGTACATGCATTTCATATTTTAATTGAAAGGGTTTAACTAACTGCCTCTAGAAGGTAATGGTACCAATCCCAGTAGCACTGCACTGCTCGTCATCACCCATTTCAATATGCATATGGAGATCCTTCTCCTCCAAGTCACTAAAAAGTTCCTTGTCTCTCATCATGTGAAAGGAAGCGCTACTATCCAAATACCACACAGATCCCAATGCACCTGACACCATGCATGCGATCAATGAGAATTCAAGCTCAAATTGCGAGGCCAAAGCCTCACCAGTTGCAGATCCTCCAGCCTTCTTGTTCTTCTTCTTTTGTGGGCAGTTGGTAGCAAAATGCCCATGCTCGTGAAATTGAAAACACTTCACTTTGGACATGCCATGCTTCTCGCCATTCTTGGACTCAGATTTGGAATGGAATTTATTCCCCTTCCCCTTCTTCACCTTGGCAGCCAAAGAAAAATCTTCTTCATATTCATTCTTAGATGAAGATTCATCTCTGGTGTTCTGTCTGAACTCCTTCTCCACCAAATCCGACCACAGTTGTTCCCAATCTGGAAATTCGTTCCTTCCATTGACAGAGTATTTATAACTGTGCTAACTCTTTGGAAGTCCTAGGAGAGCCAAGCTCACCAAATCATCATCAGCGACAGTTATACCAACACTCCCCAGTTCATCCTGATATTGGACAAACTTTGTTAGATATTTTGGTATGGAGTCTCCCTTCTCCATCTTGATCTTCCTGAGTTTATCTTTGAGTGCCAATTTCCTATGGTCGATGTTGCTCGGGAATAGATCCGTCAATGTTTCGGGGAAAATCACCCTAGAGGTTTGTTGGGTTACAACCTCCACAGAGCAGGGCATGCTACTCAAGAAGGACTCACACAACCATACATGTTCATGAAAAACTAAATAGAGCAGATCGAGGAACTTACCCGTAGGTCCTACGGTTGAAGCAGATCCCGCGGGGTCCAAACCCCCAGCAACCCTTCTTCCTTCTTAACCTGAAAGACAAGAAGAAACAAGCACGAAGAACTGGTTTTACAACATATATCTGCTCTAAATGTTAGTGAAATCCATATGAAACATTAGATAAACCATAATAAATGCTTAAATAACAATATTCTCACATATGCAAGCGGACACTAACACGTATATTTCGGGAACAAGATGGTTCTTCTGTATTACAAATAGCATGTACAGAAATAACGAGTGGAGAGATCACCTGAATCCTTCCACGATCTTCAAGCAGACCGTCATCCAGATCCGTCCCACCCTTGCCTCGCTAAGATTCCTTCCGAACTGGTGCATACGAGATGACATATAAGGAGATGAGCATCTCGAGGAAACAAGGGTTTCCTGTAATGAACTGGGAAGTGCAGGAGGCACGGGAATTCAGACTTGGATAGGGAATACCAACAGAGTATAATATCAATAATTTCTCTCTCCCTTAGGCCATACACATGAGGGGCTTTTATACTCCCTCAAAGTAGTTTCAACAGTTGGAAACAGTTGGCCATGTGCTAGGGTGGTTGAACTACCAGAGTAACCATCAACCCAGCCCGAAAATAGGGAATTTTAATATATTTTTTAATGATTTTAATGGCATATGCGGAAAAGTACATGTGGACTCGCGTATACACGCGGAAAATTCTGGGCATAACCGCGTATGGGGATTTTAACACTGTTTTTTAGTGAATTTTGTCCAAGTCTGTAGGAATGGGTGCCCAAAGCCATAAAAGAAATTATGAATCATATGAAGGTGAGAAATGATGCTATAACAGATGCCCCCTAATATATGAGGTCAGAAGGGGTACATGATGGCCGAAATGTATTATGCACGTATAAAGAACTTCGCAAGGACAAGAGAGGACTTCACCAGATTTCAGCCTGCCAAAAAACCAATGAAAGAAAACAAAGATTCAACTCATGCTGAGGCGGGCATACCCATGCTCAGTCAAAAATACATCATATAGAAAGTACTGAATGGATCCAACATGTATACAAGTATAACTGAACTGAAAGTACACAATGAATCATCTGAGCATGGCCCGGAAATATAAGTCTGAATCAATGTCCAAGTATCACATATAGAAATTTGATCCAGGATGTTGCAACTAGATGTCTGATCAAATAAGTAACTGAATCTCCAAGTACCAAATCATAAGATGTGGAACAAACGGTACTATTACGCAACTCGGGAGCCAACATATAGGATGTTGTTGTACTGAACTGCAACATATAAGGGTGGACGGCATCACTGGCAGAAGCTGAATGGACTGTCAAAAGTGAACCGAAAAAATGTTGATGCAACTCGAGGTCTTCACCAATCACGATGGCACAATTCTACACAATGGGAATAAATGAGCTGAAGTCGACCATGTGAGAAATCGTTGGATTACCGGTCAATGATGTATACCGTTAACCAACGCGAGACAACCCACCAATAATGAAAATGAGTGTCAAGGTGCCCTAGTACAATCTAACAAGTGTGAATGAATGAGTTGAAGTCGAACACTTGAAAGAATCTATCAATCAGGAGGCAATGATGAATCCCCGCTGTCGATAGCGAAGAGTCTGCCACTGATGACTGCAAACCCTAAGGTACTGACAAAAAGACTCTAGACCTTATTCCCAGAGCAATGAGTCGGAGTCGATGGGAAAAGATCTGCTGGAAGGAAGGAATTAAGGCATCCCACATCAGTCTAGCGCAAGTGTAACCCGCAAGCCAAGATTTGGAAGGAATCGGACGAAGTAGAGTGACGGAACCAAACCGAAGTACGTTTCTGACATGCACAAGATGAAGCTAGCACACGGAAGAAACCCTCTGAACCAACCAATAATGAAAGCTGACACAGAGGCGAGATATCCACCGATAGGGTCAAATGGAAATCAAGGTACTGCACGAATCCCAAGTGTGATAATGTATGCTGACGTCGAACACAGGGGAAAACACTCAGTCAAAGACCCATAATGATGATCAAATGCTGAGCACAAGGTCACCTATCAATGATGGAAATAGGGCCAGGGTGCGGCTCTAGGTTTTCTCTCAGAGCAATGTGTCGTAGTCGATAAGAGACAAACCGGCCGGCAAGAAGTCAATGGGGACCTTCTCAAACCAGCACGAGCAGAAGACCAAAACATCTGATGTGATAGAACAAGATACTGACAAGACCGGGAAGGCCGAATGATAATGAGTCAAGAGACACCGCAGAATGGCCGACTCTGGTTATACTTCCCTTGAACAAAATCACGACTCGTGATGACCATGGCAGTAAAAAGTGACACTGTATAATTCTGTTATGTAGGAGGCAGAACAAACTCTCCATATGATTGGAAGAGATAACCAACCGGGGGAGGACTGACAAGTGAAACAAGGTAAAGGCTGAACCTAGGTCAAAGACTAAAACCATCCCAAATGAGGGAAATATATAAGTATATGTGCTTTGTTCAAGGGCAAAAAACTGACTCTGTACTGCCATCAAAACAACGAAGATACATCCCGTTCCCGCTCTTTTTGTTATATTTGATTTTTTTGTCTTTTTCTTATAATAAGCCTGAAAAAGAATAAAATAATGCTATGGTACAATGGATAGAACGAGTATCAAGAAACAGATGCACTAGTTCCTGGGATTGGAACAAGCCTATGCTCAATGCAAGGTGGCGGAAACTGGTAAGCGATACTCAAAGGAATGTTCCATCCATGGGTAAAAGGGTGTCAAGTCGCAATAGCTAAGTGCATGCAAGGGTTAACTTGTACAGATAGACAAGGTCAAAATTTGGCTTAAACATCGAGTCCAAATGAAGTCGGCTAAAGGCCAGGATAAACAAGTAGCCAATATGCAATGCAGTAATACAACTTAACGACACCAGGGAGCCTCTAGGGTAATAGCCAGAAAATGATAGTGAGGAAGAAGAAGAATGAAGCTTCAACACATAAGTCATGGCGGGACTAAAGAGGACTCTCGAGCCTACATAAAACGCAGCATGGGCAACAAGTGATAGTGAGGAATTAACTAGGAAGCCCATGTAAAGGAAGGCTCTACCACCAAGTCATGATTAAATAATCGGCGAGTGAAATGGGTGTAATAGTAATGACCTGATGGGATCGACCCTATGGCAAGTGATCAGTATGAAGGCTAGTATGCAAGATGCAACGGAAAGTGACTTCCCTAACCTATATGCCAGTGAAGATCATATACTTGTCGTGACGAGTCGGTAATCATGGATCAAAAAACGGGAAAAATCTCAAATTCGTCAAAATGTACCTGAAAACATACCAAACTGGGCACTTCCAAGCATCCGGGTTATGCAGCTTAAGATGGATTGAAAAAATAAGCATAACAAATTTTTGCGAAAATTTTCAACTTTTTCGCCATAAATAGACAAATTACCTCATATTTGGTTCATTATTACATTGCTGATTTGGAAAAAAGTGCTCTGGAGCAAAAAACTTCTTTCGTCAAATCAGGAGCAACCGACCGTCGAATCGCACCGAATTTGTCAGGTAAGCTCATCAATCATCCTTGAAAATCATTTTGTCCGTTTATAAATTAAAATTTAGTGATTTTCACCACAGAAACCCTTGCTAAAAAACACGGGCTTGCGCATACGCGGGTTGGTAACGGTAAATTCGCGTATACACGCGACTGTGCATAAAGAAAGCCGCGTATGCGCATGCCCAAATGAAAAAAGCGTGGCTAAATGAAGGTTTTACTGAATTTTGACAGGATGAAAATCTCATGGAGAGAGCGTGAACACAGTGAAATTGATCAAGAAGTCATGCAAGATCGAGCATCGTAAAATATTCTTCGGAATTGCGGATTGCTCAAATTTTTCAAAATGCCAAATATGAAAAGCAATGTCCGATTGCTAGAAATTCTCGTGAATTATTGGGAACCGGAAGAGGACTGCTTTATGATAGATCAGATGCCAGTACGCATTGAATTGGAAGACATATATTTTATCACTGGACTCTCCCAGAGGGGGGAACCAGTAGAATTGCACGGGAAGCCTTTGGGAGGGCTAACCGTGGAAGATTACGTCCACGTGCACTGTGTAGAGGGTTCCAAGAAAGTTGTAACTCAGATTGCAATTAAATATTTAAGGGATTTGCACATGAAAATCCTCCTTTTCACCATTGGCAAAGTGGCAGGATCTGCCTCCCTACATCAGGCATCCAGGACGCAAATGAGCATAGCAGTGGAATGCTTGACTCATGTATATGATTGGTGCACAGCCCTATTACTGAACATGAAGCAACAATTGACCTCAATCCGCCAAGCAAAGACAAAACACTTTGGATACGGTACAATTTTGATGACATTCTTCTTTGAGAAGATACCAGCATTGAGACCCAGAGTTATCTCTACCATCAGCAGCCCGAGAGACCCAAGAATTTCCCGTTGGGCGGACATGATGAAGAGATTAGGGGGAAGTGAAGTTCCCCGGACCACTTGGGATGATGAGTTCTTCCTTTGGTGGGGAGAACAAATCATCGTTGTGGACGACTATCCCTATGCCGGGATGGACTTTCGTGGAGATCCAGATCTTGTTCTTCCACCAGGCACAGCATGGGGCATAGTCGGTAAGTTTGCAAAAAATTTTGATTTATATAATTTTTTGGATTTTTTCAAATATGTATGAAAAAATGAAAAACAAACATGTTTTTGATTGGATTCATAATGACTGACAATGTAAACATGATCATGATACAGATATTGGACCAGTTCGACTTGAGGGTTTCCTGCGCCATAAGCGTCGTAGGGGCGAAGCAGATACAGTGGATTCAAACAGGACCCTCCAGGCTGTACAGAGGAACTTGGAGGGGTTAACCCGCCAAATACCTATGGCTGTCGTGGAAGATCTGCCGGAAGCCGTCCAGAGACGGGTAGTAGGAGTGCCCCAAGACTGGGTACGGTTATTCCGCCGAGTTTCCACCGCGATCATGTTCTATAGGAACACGACTTCTGGGCAGGGACCCCAGGAGTAGATAGATATTATGTATCAGATGACTGTATATTATTTTTTGAGACTGAACATGATCGGGCATAAGCCCAAATTTTGTATGACCTTATGGATCCAAATTTTGTAATGTTTTTGAACACTCTGATGATATATATACAGCGATGTTTGATGTGATGTAATAAATGTATCAAAATGTATGATGTTTTTGATGATTAAATTTTATTGTATGGAATGATTGATATGCCAATCCAGTGCCTGATTAGCTAATGAGTCTGCCAACCAATTGTCAACTCGAGGAATATGAATGAAAGTTAAAAAATGAAATGATCTTTGTAACAAATGTACCCTTAAGAACAACCGTAATAAAAATGGATCTCGAACCCGATAAGTATTGTTCAACTGCGACACCACCAGCTGAGAGTCCAAGAAAACTACCAATGAATCAACACCCAAAGATATTGCCTCCGAGAGTAGATAAACAACTGCAGTGTATTATGCTATATTATTGGAAGCAGGACCAATGCAGACCCCTCTTGATACTAACAGCTGACCGGAAGGATAATGAAGCACCCAAGCCGCGGAAGCTAAGTTCCGGGTGTGTCTACTAGCACCATCGGCGAAACCAAAATGACTCATGCCGTCCAACACAACCTGCCAAAGTAGATCACAAAGATCACTAACTCATCAAAGATCGAAAATCAACCAGATATGTACAAAAAAAAACTACTATATACAAAAGCAACATGCCAGGCCAAAGCCTAGGCATAATACTTCTTCAAATAGAGCCCATTTCGGGGCTCCGGCAACTCGTTCCCTTCGAAATCAACCAAGGTATACGCTCCTTTCTTAAGGAATTTTTTAACGATAAAGGGGCCATACCACATAGACTTAAACTTTCCTGCCCCCAGGGCATCTTTTTCTTGGGCATAGACCAAGACAAGGTCACCTTCCGAAAAAACCCTGGGTTTGACCACCTTATCGTACTGAACTTTAACTCGGTTTTTATGTGCTTCATTCATCGTGGCGGCATCCCGACGCTGCTCATCGAGATGTTCCAGATGAAGGAGACATTCTTCAAGACTAGAAGTGTCAGGAAGAAGTTCAACAACTAACTTAAGAGAAGGAATCTCACATTCAATGGGAAATACGGATTCCAACCCGTGCACTAGCTGAAACGGAGTAAAGCCAGTTGCAGTTTTCACTGACGTCTTGTATGCCCAAAGTGCAGGATATAGCATAATATGCCAGTTGGATCTAGCTTTATCAATTGTCCTTTGAAGAATTGTCTTCAAGGATTTATTCATGGCTTCCACTTGCCCATTGGCCTGAGGATAATATGGAGATGAATGCTCCTGCCGGAAACCCAATTTGAGAGCCAACTCAGCCATCATACTATTATGAAAATGACTGCCATGATCAGTGACAATCTCTCTAGGAATACCAAAACGAGCAATAACCTGGTTGAAAAGAAAAAGAGCTGCAGTCTCACCATCATTCCAAAAAGTAGGCATAGCCTCGACCCACTTCGTAAAGTAGTCTACTGCTACAATAATGTACTTGTGACCTTTAGCCGAAGGCGGGTTACAAGTAGTATAATCAATACCCCACTTTGTAAAGGGACCGACAGTAATGACTGGAAAAAGCGGAGCTGGATGAGCGCACATTTTTCAAGTATAGACTTGACACGGATGACACTTTTTGACCGATTCTATACAATCTTTGAAAATCGAGGGCCAAAAGTACCCAGCGCGCAAGATTTTTTGGGCTGTAGCAAGCCCAGATAAATGACCCCCACAAGCTCCACTGTGGGAATCATTCAGCACAGCCTCAGCTTCTTCGAGAGTTAAGCAGCGTCTCATGATTGAATCAACCCCTCGACGGTATAAAGCATCACCAATAATCAAATAATTATTGGCCAAGTGACGCAGCTTACGACGCTCATCTTTCGAGAAAGTCGAGGGAAACTTCGCAGTCTGAAGATACAAAATGATATCTCCATAACAAGGATCCTGTGAAGAGATAAGAAACAAATGTTTATCCGGAAAGGATTCATCATATACCATCTCTTCCCCACAGGGCAACTCGGAGATCAATTCCGCAAAAACTAATGATTTCTTGGACTTGGTAGACATAAACTCAAGATCAAATTCCTACAAAATCACAATCCATCTATTGTATTTGCCCCCAATCACTCGCCTACTGAGGACAAACTGAAATGGATTGGTTGCTGCCAAAACATAAGTTTTTCGAAGAATAATGTAATGTCGGAGTCGCTGCACAGCATGAATTGCTGCTAAAGCTAACTTTTCTATCGGAGTGTACCAGAGTTCAGGTCCTACCAAGCCTCGACTCAGGTAGTATATAACATGCTCTGCAAGAGCATCATCCTCCTGAACCAGAACCATACCAATAGTAGATTCTGCTGCTGCCAGATACAAAAGGAAATCCCTGCTATAATCAGGTGGACTCAATAAAGGAGCAGAGGTCAATGCTTTTTTCAAAGCATCGAATGAGCGTTGAGCAAAGTCATCCCAAAGAAAAGGAACTCCTTTCTTCAACAATCTCATAAATCCCTTGGTAACTTCAGAATAATTTACGATAAACCTCCGAAGAAAATTAGACTTTCCTTGTAGACTTTGAAGTTGACGGATAGAGGACGGGGGAGGCAACCGAAGTATTGCCTCAAACTTGAAGGGATCTACCCTAATCCCTTCCCTAGACACAATGAATCCAAATAACCGGCCGGATGTAACCGCGAAAACACACTTGTTCGGATTCAATCTAATCTTATAGAAACGACATCTTTCAAATATTTGCCGAAGGTGAGCAGGATGATCCATCCTCTTTCGAGAATGAGCAGCTAAATCATCCAAATACGCCTCGATAATATTTTTGATGTCGTGGAAGGCATATGACATGGCCCGCTGAAAGGTAGCCCCAACATTTTTAAGACCAAAAGGCATCTTCTTGTATGCAAAAGTACCCCAGGGACAAATAAAGGCAGTCTTATGCTGATCTTCAAGACGAATAGTAATCTGATTATATCCGTAGAAACCGTCCATGAAGGAGAAAATCTCATTACCGGCACACTCGTCAATGATCTGATCGATAAATGGTGTGGGGTAATTATCTTTAGGACATGCTTTATTTAGGTCTCTGAAATCAATGCAAACTCGAATCGTTCCTTGCTTTTTATCTACAGGAACAGGATTTGAAACCCATTCAGTCAAAGGAACAGGAAAATGAATCCCGCCTTAAGCAGCTTCTCCACCTCAGCTTTGATAGCTGCTGCGTTCCTAGGATTGACCGGACGAAGTTTTTGCCTTACAGGCTTAGCGTTTTCATAAGTCTTGATCTCATGCTGGACAATAGATGGATCTATACCAGGAATTTCCTCATAAGACCAAGCGAATACATCCCTATACTCTTTAAAGAGCTCGGTGTAAATTTGAATCTCTTCACGGGAACATTCAACTCCGATGAAGACATTCTCAATAATATTGGGATCCCTGGAAATGTTCACCGGGATAGTAGGAGAAATCACAGCCATGTTCCCTTCAGCATAAACCTGTGTTGGTGCTAAAGGGTTCAGGACTGGGTGAACAGGACCAGGAGACTGAGGACTTGGAAAACTTGTTTCAACTTTGCTCAAATCAGGTAAAAAGTAAGACCAATGATGCAAGTCATCCCACGGTCTATCTATACCAGTCATAGCTTCCAGGATGGCCTCTTCAGATGGAAGAGTGGTATCAAGGCAATCCTGGGCAGAAGAAGAACTAAGTGCCCAAGCCGGAGCCACATCTCCATCCAACTCTTCCGATGAGAGAGGAGCTGGGATGGATTCTGCAGAGTCAACAATAGACTGATAAGCAATCTCAGTTGCAGACATTGGAAATGCCATTCCACCCACTTGACCTTCCGCTAATGTGGCAGTAGGGGAAGGTAAGGTCCAAGGGTCCGAAAAATAATGAGTTCTAAAGAACTCTCTTCGAAGAGGAGCCTTGGAGGATGAAATTGCATTAATATGAACCGTAGGAGGAGGAATATCAAAAGTACCCATCAAGGAAGAATACATTCCAACTCCTAAATTCTCAACAGGCGCCTTAGTATTATCCAACTTAGGAATAGATGAGTCAGTAGACGCATCCGGGTCTACAGGAGGACAGTCCAGTTGATCCACTGTAACAATCCTCCCTTCGTGGGGGAAACATATAATTCGAAATAATGAGGATGCAATGGCATCCATCTCATAAATCCAGTTTCTCCCCAACAGAAGGTTGTAGTCCAAGCTTGCATCAACTACCTCAACCTCTATATTGACAGTTTTGCCCCCAACACAGATGGGCAAAGCTGGGACAATACCATGGGGTCTGTGAGAATGACCATCGAACGCAGTCAGAAGAGTGGTAGATGGAACAACTTTGGGAGATCCAATTTTCTTCCAACATGTGAGAGACATCACGCATGTGGAAGCACCCTCATCAACAACCGTTCGAAATATATTACACTTCCGGTACGATGATTTAATATGAAAAGCCATGTGATGGGGGAGTCTCTTCTTAAAATTAGTCATATCGAAAGTAATCAGAAGAGAATTTTTTGGATCAATAGCCCCAATGGCAGTGAGCAAAGCACTGCGCTGAGCCGGACAAGACTGGAGTACCTCTAAAGCCAACATAGCACAAGGACTCTGCGCCAGATCTTCCACAATCGAGTAGTTCTGGGCAGCCCTAGCATTTGGATTAATCGTCGATCTCTTAGAAGATGCTTTGGGCATCCGAGGCATAGACTCAACAGTAGGCTTGGTAATGTGAAGCAGCTCAGTAGCATCAGGAATATCCTTAGCTTTCGAAGACTCTTCTCCGCCATAATCATGGGATCTCGTAGCGATATCCGCGTGAGCACTCATCATGAAAATGTTCGATGGAATTTCCCCTTCCTGGGTGCCCCCAGAGGAAGCCCCATGATTTTGGTTCGCGCCAACAACTGACTGTTGCCCTTGGGGAAAAGGGTTAGTTAACACAGCCTGGGAACTAGAAGAACCCTGCTAGGCTAACAAGCGCTGCGCATCCTGAATTTTAGGGAAAAGGTGCGTAAGATGGTCTCCAGCACACAGCTTGCATGGAAACTTCACTTTCCTTTTCTCCTTTGGACCCTCACCAACATGCTCGTTGGTTTTATTCGCATTACCCTTCCCGTTCTTGCCCTTTTTCTTATTATTTCGTCCCTTCTTCTTCCCTTCGGATTGTTGATTTCCTTTGGGATCAGAAGCTTGGACAACATTTATGGACAAAGACTGGGAAGGTGATGACTTAGCAGGCACAGCCTGACCAAAAGGAGCAGATTACAAAGACAACTGCTGCAGTTGAGTAAGCAGGCTGGCTGCACCACTATTGATCGATCCAATCAGTCCGTCACCATGAGGACCGGGCTTAGTTTTAGATAAATCTAATTTGGAGCGAGGAGCATTGGGCAGATACTTGTGAAGGACCCCAGACTGAGAATATATCAACTATAGCTGTTGGGCCCTAAAAATGGCCTGCACCTCGGAAAATACCCCAGAGAGGGAAACATCTTTTGAAATATCTGACTGCAGGGATTTCAGAAACCATTCCAAAAGGAATTCACCTAGAATATGAGCTTTGATAAGCCTCTTCCTTCTCCTCCATTCCTGAATATGGTCAGAAATGTGGGTTGCGTCATCCTACTTAAAATTAGCTAGGAGTTCAGTCCCAGCATCATATCAGACAGGCAACTGGAAATGGTTTAGGAATGTAACAGCCAGTTCTCCAAATGTAGCAAAACTGCCCCCAGTTAGCTCAATATACCATTTGGCAGTGTTTCCAGTTAGGGTGCGTTGAAATAATCTCAACCTAATCGAATCATCGATCAGGGAGTTCGAAGAACACCATAAATGGAAGGTAGTGATGTGGTCAGCCAGATCTTCTCCATTCTTACCTGCAAACTTTGGAATGTCTGAAGGAATTTTGGTGGGAACCGGAGGCCACCCCGGACTATAACGAATCGGATCATTAGTCAACTTCGACAGATCTAGCAAGTTTAACGTTGCCAGAAAAGGTAAGCGAGGCGGAGCCTGAGGATTCCATCCTTGATGGGATGGATTCCCAACATTCTGAAAAGAATACCCTCGATTTGATGAGGCACCAGGTTTCCAAAAAGGACTCGTAGAAAAAGGAGAAGAACCTCCTCCCAACGCAGAGTTACCAAAGCCCAGACCGGTTCCCCCCGCTGAAGAATGAAATGAAGAGGAAAGCCCCTGATAGGGATTCCAGGCATTAGAAAGAGGAGAAAAGGTCTGATAAGCACTTGACGAAGGGAAAGAAGTATTCCCTTGGTGACCAGCGTAAAACTGATTCCCTGCCCCCACTGTAGTGAATACAGGGTTCCATCATGTAAAAGTGGTCGAATTCTGACCTCCAGACCAAGGATTGAAACTCTGGGTCTGAAAAGTAAATGGAAAGGACCCTAAAGAAGGATTGGAACTAGGAATGTGCCCAGTTCCAAAGGGGAACCCCTGAAAAGAAGCTGATCCACTAGCCATGGAAGACATGGGCGTAGATCCAGCTGCAACAGCGGAAAAGGAAAAAGAAGGAATCCCACTAATGGGCATTCCGAAACAGAAGGGACCAGAATGAGAAGCATGTGCTTGGGTGAAACCAGAGCCAAACACAACAGCACTAGAAGCAATCGAATATAAAGCAATAGTGACCCCTCCTTCAACAGAAGCAGGAGTCTGAATGCCTGCAGCACTCACAGCAGAAGCCGCGTTCCCAGTCGTGGCCATCGAAAGGTATGAATAATACGGAGGATCTTCTGGTCTCTCTGACTCAGGTCCGATGTATTGAACAATGAACGGATAATCAGGAGGAAGGGGAGATGGACCTGACCCCGGAGGTTCAGGTAATTCCTCAATTTGAAAATCTTCTTCCTGAGGAAATAAAACTTGCGAGGTGAGCGGAACGCTCCTCTCGGAACCGATACCAGAATCAGCTATGAAACCTTCAGACCCTTGTGGAGGATCTCTCTCCACTGCGTCAGATGTCACCGGGTGGTAACCACCTGCTAAATTACTCCTACGCCTTCTCGAAGAAGGCTCTGGACTCTCGGGAGACAACCCCCGGATTCTCCTCGATCGACGAGGCGCTTGATCAGCCACTTTAACAAATTTTAATTAGACTCAAAAAATATAAAGCTAAGCAAGCTAGGAGCAAAGAGCACTCACTATAAGAAAAAATCCCTGAGATACAATCAAGCAAACAGCCTTCAAGTATTTCTGCTCCGGGTGATTAGGACCGGACACCAAAATACAGGAAAGCGAAATATAGGACCTCCCGAAAGCAGTTTGGGATAATTACGGCCCAGTCCTACTAGCGAAGGTAACAGAAACAGTTACGCCGACCTCCTAACGATAGCATTTTCCGGCTCAAGCACCCAAGCTTCGCAAGGGCACCCCCCAGAAGTACTGCTGATAGTGATGCGACGTCTGCCTCAGGTACCACGGGTATTCCACCCCGCAGTCACCTGTGTGGAACCTAGGAGTGGCAACTATGGGCACCAATCCGTGTCAGAAGCCAGGCGGAACAGTCTTGAGGTCAGATTCAGCTAATTAGAGAGGGGGTATCTCTCTTCTTAGCCTTCACTTCCCCTCGCGCTTGACTCTCTGGAGGAGAGCTTTCCCGGTCCACCTAACGGAGTTGGATTTCGCTCAATTAATCAACTTCTATGTTTTGTTTGAGCGGCCTTAGAGAGTTAACTCTCCACTCACCTAATCCAAGGCCCTACAACCTAGATATTTGGTGTATGACACTTAGAAAACTTGCTAGTTGATTTTAAATTAAATCGCTTATTTTAATTGGCTGTTATGTTAAGTCAAAGGGATGTGGAAATGAAACTTATGGTGTTTTGATGCAGAAAGAAATTAATAAAAACCAAACTACATGCAAATGCAGTTATTTTCTTTCGATGAAAAGCAACTTCTACACAGGTTCTACGAGATTAAAAATTGTATTTTTCTTTTCAGATAACAAACTCACACTCAAAAAAACTATGAAAATGACTAAATGCTTAAGTGCACCTGATGCAAATCACTACAAGCATGCAAATTCTAAGATGAAAAATCTCCTAAAGCAGAGTGAAATTTCCCAAAATTCCTTCAGTTTTATCTCTTCTTGGTTGTCCAGAAAGTTAGTTCCCAAAATCAAGAACTCTTAATATGAAGACACCAAAAATGCTTAAAAACAAGAGGAAGAAATCAATGACAACTCCTTTCTAAAATCAAGCCAAAATCCAAAGGCAAGAAACCTCAACAAAGCTTCAAAAGATACAAAGAAACGAAAACAAAAATGCAAAAACAAAAGCAAACAACAAAGCAAAATGTTTTTTGAGCTTTTGAGTTTTATAAAAGAGTTCGAAAAGACCAAGTGAAACTATAAAATCCCAAGCCAAACAACACTGAATTTCAAGCAAAAACTTCAAAAATGCTCCAAATCTTATAGGGCTAACTAGTAGCAAGATCAATATGAGAAAAAGAAGACAAGAAAACTCAGCCACTCAGCCTAGAAGAATAGTGCAACCTTGCCGCAAACAAAAACTTCAAAGAACCAAGAAAGACTCTTCAAAAGTTGCAACAAGACCTAGCCAACTGAACTCAAGAAAACCAACCAAGAACGGGCAAAAATCGTAGTGCAAAGCAAAACACAAAGATAGGAAAGAGTAAATGAGTAGGAGCTCTCTGTTCTGATAAAGCAGAACAACCAAGAATCCCCAGAAAGAGATCTTGGTACTCGAACCAGAAGTGCCAGCACCAGAAACAACACTTTGCCAAAAAGACTAGTTTTCGATCAAACAAGAGAGAGAAAAGACCAAAGACCACTTTCTTCACAATCCAGAGGGTACAAAGACACTGCAGGAACAGGTCTCCACAGACAGAAAGGACTAAAAAGTCAAGAAATCCAAAATTTCAAAATCTGCCTAGGTATACGCAACTTCACAGTTTAGCAACAAGCGTGCATACGTGACTGTGCTAAAGGAAACCCGTGTATACGCGACTCCCTTTAACAAAAAATGCGTGTATACGCGACTGTGTGCAGACAAACCCGCGTATATAAAGGTAGATAATGAAAAAAAAAAAGGATCAAGATTGGATAAAAAACCAGGACTTCAGTCTGACTGAGAAAGAGTAAACTGGACTGGAAATAGAAGTTAAAACTGTTGGAAACCTATCAAACAACTGAAACCACCCAACAGGGGAATCACAAGAATGCGATCCCCAGTGGAGTCGCCAGTTTTGTTTCGGGGAAAATCACCCTAGAGGTTTGTTGGGTTAAAACCTCCACAGAGCAGGGCATGCTACTCAAGAAGGACTCACACAACCATACATGTTCATGAAAAACTAAATAGAGCAGATCGAGGAACTTACCCGTAGGTCCTACGGTTGAAGCAGATCTCGCGGGGTCCAAACCCCCAGCAACCCTTATTCCTTCTTAACCTGAAAGACAAGAAGAAACAAGCACGAAGAACTGGTTGTACAGCATATATCTACTATAAATGTTAGTGAAATCCATATGAAACATTAGATAAACCATAATAAATGCTTAAATAACAATATTCTCACATATGCAAGCAGACACTAACACGTATATTTCGGGAACAAGATGGTTCTTCTGTAAAATAAATAGCATGTACAGAAATAACGAGTGGAGAGATCACCTGAATCCTTCCACGATCTTCAAGCAGACCGTCGTCCGGATCCGTCCCACCCTTGCCTCGCTAATATTCCTTCCGAACTGGTGCATACGAGATGACATATAAGGAGATGAGCATCTCCAGGAAACAAGGGTTTCCTGTAATGAACTAGGAAGTGCAGGAGGCATGGGAATTCAGATTTGGATAGGGAATACCAACAGAGTATAATATCAATAATTTCTCTCTCCCTTAGGCCATACACATGAGGGGCTTTTATACTCCCTCAAAGTAGTTTCAACAGTTGGAAACAGTTGGCCACGTGCTAGGGTGGTTGAACTACCAGAGTAACCATCAACCCAGCCCGAAAATAGGGAATTTTAATATATTTTTTAATGATTTTAATGG
Organism: Pinus albicaulis; assembly: GCA_034641835.2. Classification (NCBI taxonomy): domain Eukaryota; kingdom Viridiplantae; phylum Streptophyta; class Pinopsida; order Pinales; family Pinaceae; genus Pinus; species Pinus albicaulis. Next base: position 26,777,268 of record CM076583.1, on the reverse strand, counting down.
CATACGCGGAAAAGTACATGTGGACTCGCGTATACATGCGGAAAAGTCTGGGCATAACCACGTATGGGGATTTTAACACTTTTTTTTAGTGAATTTTGTCCAAGTCTGTAGGAATGGGTGCCCAAAGCCATAAAAGCAATCATGAATCATATGAAGGTGAGAAATGATGCTATAACAGTCAAAGCCTTAAACATTGCATATGGTGTCGCTTTCCCATGGAGGATTGAGACAAGGCGGTCTCGCACTCCCTCCAACAGGATCCTCCTCCCCTTTGCCACTTTATTTTTCCATGCATCAATATTTGCAGCATCTGTCACAACGGTTTTAGGAACATCATTGTCAATGAATTCCTTAAAGCCATTGTCTTCTAGTTCTACCTCCATCATGTCCTTCCAAGTAATATAGATTGAGCTCCCTTGAGTGCATACTCCAACCTCAAGCCATTTAAAGCCATTTAGATCCTGAATCAGTTGTAGCACCAAGAAATTCTTTCTGAAAATTCGAATTCTATCCAGTCACAAACTCGGCTCCTCCTTCACACTTGTGATTTCCTATCCTCTGATACCATGTAGAAATTATAAAACACGCGTGTACATCTTGGATGAAATCTAATCTAACAATGTTCTAAATTTAAATAGATAATCACTTCTACAAATATTTTGTGGAATTAAAAACACAATCACCAATCACATGAAGTAAAGAAGAATCAAATCAAACACAAAACAAATAATTTCCCGGGGAAAGTTTGTTGCTTAAAACCCCACTATATTCTATTGTATATTTAGCATGGACAATGAAAAAATTACTTACAAAACTCTTCTCACAAGAGCCCTCTCGTACTCAGCTAATTGTCTCACACTGTCATACAAAAACTTGCCAATACTTTACCAATTTACTTCCTCCAGATAGGTCGCCTTTCTTGCGTAATCCCTAATGAATTCAATCCCAAAATATAGGAATTTTGGCATTCCTTTACTGCGCAAGTATCATGGGAACTCCAATGGGTGTTTGGTTGCATGGGTGCAACCCAATAATCCTATAATTGATAGTCAACTTCCCTTTCACCTAGATCTCAACTGGGTCTCCACTGGATCTAACATGCATGCAACTAATAATAGTAAATCCTCAGTTGTATGTGAGATCACTGATTCTGAATTAATTAATATTTAATTAACTTGATCTCTCACTGGTGTATCTAACAGTTACAACTAATACAACTGAGTTTAACTCACTTAACTGAGTTAAACGGATTAAAACCTACATTAACTAATGCACCACTACACTTTGAACTCTGTTACAACTATAATTACTCTGCATGCCTCACCAACTACCTCTAACTCGAAATCCATAAGCTAATTGAGTTTATCACTCTCAGTTAACTATTACAAGTTATTTTTGAGACTAGATTACATTTTATTGTCCATCTTAATTAAGGAATAACTAAAATAGACATGCACCAAAAATAGCCCTGTGGGCCCCATCCTAGTGTAGTTGCTTAATGCACTAGGCGTGGGTGCTGAAATTTTCTTGTTGAATCTCAACAGTGAGAGCCATGAGTCTTTTTATAAGAAGCAGGTAGTCCCTTTTGGGAGCATGAGTCACATATTGTGAGAAAGCTTCATCCCTTATTGTTAAAAAGGAGAGAATCTCTTTTAAGGAGTAATAATAAACTAATTTGTGCATTAATCAAACCCAAACATGTAGCCTGGGAGTATGGTGAACTTTTTTATCAAGATGAGCTTGAAAATTTCCTTCATGTGATTTTTATTGTTCAATTTGTTTTCTTGAAGTAGAACTATGTTATCAAATTGCATGATTGAGACTGTGAATTTGAAGGTTATATAAAGTATCTTCAAGTAAGGACAAACTAAGCGGTTTTATAATAGGTTAAATTCCATATTATTTTTTTGGTATAAGAGCCAAGTTAACTGTTTTTCTTAGTGTGAATACTTAGCAAGTTTTGAACTCAAGTAAGGAAAGGATTTGAAAATGTTAATTCCAAGAAATGAGAATCCTATTGATCCTCTTTTTGTAAATATTTATAAAGACTCGACTTTTCTTAAACGATTATTAATCATGACAAAAATGGTGGAGGAAATGTATAATGAAGAAAGAGAAAGTGTTGAGTTACAAAAGTTTTATCATCCAAAAAATGATCACCTAGCCATTTCTTACTAGGTTGATCGAAATACATCATGTAGGATTAATTTTACCATGGTAAAACCCACTTTCACCATAGGAAATAATTTAGTAATTCATTTTTCCTAAACGAGCATAGATCCATATTAAGTACAGATCTAACATGAGCTGAGAGAGATCAATTTTCTTCACTTGCAAACTTCTTTAGAGTGCAAAATACAATGTGTATTTTTTATTATAAATATTAAAATGGGTTCTTTATTATTAATATATTTTTAAATATATTTCATTATTAATTCATATTAGAATATTTTATTAACAGCCCACATTGAATAGTTTATATAAAACGTTAATATATTTTATTTTAACAAAATTGTTTTTTATATATAGATATATATGAAGTTGATATTGACATAAATTAGTTAGCATAGATCTTCTAATACTTTATTTAAATCTCCTCATGAAATGTTTTTGAAAAGCTTAAAGTTTAAAGATTTTACTCACATTTTTCTTACCTCTAATTACTTTACAACATATTCATTTTTTTTATTATAGCCAAAGAGCATAATTTATTTTTATTTTAATGGGGCATCATTTGGACGAGTGGAAAAACTTACACATCCCCTCATAATTTATTTTTATTTTAATGGGGAATCATTTTGACAGGTGGAAAAACTTACACTCCCCTCATACTAAATTGTAGAATGAGCATCTCAATTCAATTATTTCTCATTAAAATCCAAAAAACCTCATGATAATAATTAAATAAATCATTATTTATTTAATATTCTATAAAAATAATTATTAAATCATTATTTGATAATTATTTCTTATCACTTTTGACTTAATCACATTGGAATAATGAAATAAATGGCTATTTATTTATTATTGCTTATTTATTCCATATTTCAATTTTGAGATATTTGTTAAACCATTATTTAATAATGATTTCAAATTCACATTTTCCTTAATTCTCACAAAGTGACTAATAAATAATTTTAATTTGTTAATTACTTCAACCACTTTCTAAATAAATACATTTGACCATTTTGAATATCTTTTCCCTCTCAAAAAATATAATAAGTATTCTCAATGACTAGATTTTGATTTCGTCAATAATATTTTTTTATTTTCTAATTCCTAATTTGGCTCAATTCTTTGTTATAAACTGATGTTTTTCTATTAATTCTTCACCGTGATCATTTTCATCATCGCCACTATCATCTCATTGTATTTGAGCTCCCACTTGAGTTCAAGTCATCTTTTTGTTTTCTGCCCATTGCAAGTTGAGAGAGAGAAACATATTGTTGAAGGGTAAGGAAAAAATGACCCATCACACGGAGGGTTATCTATAGACCCAAGTTTATAAGTTCTCCTTACCAGGTGTATCATTTCTATTAATAAAATTTTCTTATTCATATGATCCATTAAGTTGCTACACTTTTATCTTTGTTGTTATATGTTTTTGGTTGCATATGATCTTTTGTTGCAGGTTTTTTCTTTGTTTTTTTTATTGCAGATTTGAAGCTTAGATAACCATATTCTGATGTTAGGGTCACTAGTCACCAATGACTTAAGTGAAGCATTTTTGGTACACGTACTAATAATTTTCATACTAACAGAAGCAGTTGTAAATGTTGGAAGATGTGAAGCAAGAGATTCAAGACAAACTGAAAGAGATGGAGTTGCAATTATAAGTTTTCAAAGATGCCTTAGCGAAATGTCAAAGTACTATGGTAAATAAAGTAAGAAATAATTTTTCATGTTCAGTTTCATCACAATTATATTTTGGTTTTTCTTCCTTCGAGAATCACACTCGAAGAATTAGATCGAAAATATTATTGAAAATGAGTTAAGAAGGAAAATTCTTGGGAATCCTTGACAAAGGAATAACAAAACCCATTGATCTTGAATATCAACCTCAATATGATGACCTAGGATATGCAAAAGAGGAGATTTGACATTTTTCAAAAACCATTGAAGCTTTGAAATAAATTCCTACACTATCATGTCCACCTCAACATAATCGGGATAAAGAAAACCATAAAAGGTATAAGCTTGACTACACAATTTTATTATTATTATTATAAGAAACATGGTAATGTCATTCATGATTTATGGCATAAAATTTCGTGTTCATTTTATGGGTTAAACAATCATAAAATTTCCAAGTGTTGGAAGAGGATATCTATATATAGGAAACTCATGTCTACCAGATATTTATAGATCACAAGAAAGAAAATGGTAAGAAGGAGTCGCAACTATGGAATTATTGCACTTATCATGAGTTCAATGTGTTGAAATTCAACAAGAAAAATAAACCACATTAGTGAGGAAATTCTGATGCACACTAGTGAGGAATTTTTTATGCACATTGGTGAGGAACTTCTGATGCACATTGGTGAGGAAATTCTGATGCACACCAGTGAGGGATTTCTGATGCACACTGGTGAGGAATGCGGGGCATATAATTTATTTTTCGCTTAAATAAATTGTAAATTCATCTCATAAAAACTTGTATCAGTTAACTAAGTCATGATGACTGAGTTATCTCAGGAAATTTGAGTTGAGGGTCTAAGATGAGGCATGTAGAGTGATCCTACTATTTTGGGGTTCCAGTTGCAGTTAATGAACTAGTGGGGTGTAGGTGTGAATCAGTTAACTCAATTAATTGAGTTAAAATAAATTTAACTAGTTCTATCTGAGTGATGATCTAGTGAGAGGTCCAGTGAATTAAATTATATTTAATCACCAGCAGTGATCAATGATATAACTGATAATTCACTATTAATAGTTCCATGCATGTCAGTTCTGAGGAAGACCCAGTTGAGATTGAGGTTAAAGGTAACATAATTATCAGTTGTGTTTATATAAAATTGCTCGGGTGCAATTATTAAGTCATGAGGATTCCATGATGGATTGCACAATCAAGGATGGCTAATTTTACTATTTAATAGGGGCCTAATTATTTAGGAATTGCATGAAAAAGACATGCTAAAGGAAGGCTAAGAATTGGCTGTGTTTATCCAATTTTTCCTAGATTAGTGTGAGACAAATGGTAGAGTGCTGGAGATTCTTATGAGAAAGAAAGCATTGTAGTGTTTCATGATTCCTTGAATTTATACAATATACAGATAGCGGTGTTTTTAGCAGTTTATTTCCCCAAGATACAACTTGTGTTGTGTGATTGATTTACTTCTTTCTCTTACTTGCATGTGATTGAGAGATCATGTTTTGTATTCCACAAATATGGTAGAAGGATTCAGTATCTTGTTTTAGTACATCATAAGATCAGATTGAATCCATTGATAGAATTTATACATGGTATCAAATCTTATATAAACTTATACATGGTATCAGAGTGTCAGGAATCACAATATAAGAGAAGAAATTGAGTTTGTGTTGAACAATATTCAAATTTGCAGATTCATTCTTTGGTACCTAGTAGCTGACCAGGATGTCTTTCATTGGCTTGAGACTTGAATATGCACATGAAGGCAATTCGAAATATATTAGATGGAAGGAAATGATTGAGGTAGTATTGGAAGGCAACAAACTAAAGGGATTCATTGACACTGATATTCATGAGCCTGCTCCAACAGATGTTGCGCAACATGAAGCATGGAAGAAGAATGTTGCCAAGGCAAGGAGGATATTATTATAGGGATTTCGAGATCATATTGTATCAAGTATCCATGGAAAGGAAAACCCATATGATATGTGGAAGGCCTTGATAGATTTGTTTCAAAGAAGCGGTGACCACATGAAATTGGCACTCAAGGACAAGCTTAGGAAAACCAAAATGGAGAAGTGCGACACAATCCAGATATACTTGACCAAGTTCACTCAATGTCGAGATGAGCTTGGAAGTGTTCGGATTAATATGGTTGAAGATGACTTGGTGATCCTATCACTTCTAGGCCTTCCGAAGAGCTGGCATAGTTACCAGGATTCTGTGAATGTGAGGGAGAAGTTACCAAAGTGGGAGCGACTATGGTCGGATTCGGTACAAGAAGAGTTTTTTGAGAATGCAACAATATGATGAGCTTAGTCGAAAGAAGTCGCCTTCACTAAGTGGGCCCGCGGGCTATTTTTGGCGCAAAGTCTATTTTTAGACTATGTCTATTTTTAGACATATGGATCATGTTCTATGAGTTGCAAGATGCTATTTGTGGATGGTTGGTCAAGTCGGAAAAAATAGATGGAATTCTATTTTTAGACATACTGGGCGGAATCTATTTTTAGATTGCCAGTCTAAAAATAGATATGTCGAATATTATTAGCTCTTAATAATATTTGGACTCTAAACATTACCTTATTCTCTTGGAGCACTTCAGTTAAGTGCACAGATGTGGCACAGGAGCTGACAGAAGGAATTACGCTATTCCTGAAGGTTAAGTGGAGCTATTGCATGGATACTTCAGTTAGAACTCATGTGAGAGAGTTTGGTGGAGTTGATTGAGGAAGTTAATGGAGTTGTGTTCAGTTTAACTAATCTAAACATAGTTGAGCTAATTGTATCTAGTCTAACTGATTGATACACTAGTGAGAGTGGTGTGAATTAATTATTAATTAATTCACTAATTATTAACTCATAAATCAACTAAAGAATACATCAGTTAACTTCAGTGCATGGACAGTTTCAGTGGAGACCAGTGAAGAGGTAGGTGAAAGAGCAAGTGTGACTATCAGTTGTGACCATACTGGTGCATGATTTTGCACCACACATTGATGGAGATGCCAATGAGGATTGTGCAGTGCACACTAGAGGGATTTGAACTCAGATTGGGCCATTATTCATCTTGGATTGCATAGTAGAGGCAAGCTAACAAGTGGAGCAGATTGGAGCATGTGTTTTGTTAGATCTGAGCTTGTGTAGTGTGTAACAATTGGAGATTGTACTGAGAGCTTGTGAGGAGTTTGTACAATTATTGTTACATGATCTCTATCATTATAATATACATATAGTTGGGGGTTTTCAGCTTTAAGCTTTCCCATAAATACTGTGTTTATATGTGTGATTTTTTATGGTTTTAATGTGCGCATGCGATTGTTTATATTTCTGCAATTAATGATCAATGGTAGAAGAGATTATGTATTATGCATGAAGCTCAAATAGTGTGTGATCAGGATAATCTCGGTGAATAATATAACATTTATTCAAAATTTCTACATGGTATCAGAGAGATATTGATCATTGGAGCAATTGCAAGACATTGAAGCGGTTGAGTTTTGTGCTGGTGGAATTCGAATTTGTAGCAGTGTTTTCTTGGTGTCGAAGTTGAGATGTCTTTCAACGGATTGCGATTGGAGTATGCCCTTGAGGGCAGCTCAAATTATATTGCATGGAAGGACAGGATGGAGGCGGTGCTAGATGACAATGGGTTGAAGGAGTTCATAGATGCAGAAATTCTAAAGCCTACTTCTACTGATGCTGCTGTACTTGACGCATGGCAAAAGAATACAACAAAGTGTCGAAGGATTCTGTTGGAGGGCGTGAAGGATCACATAGTGTCTAGCCTTCATGTTAAGGCTTCTCCATTCTTGATGTGGAAAGCCTTGATAGATTTATTCCAAAGCAAGAGCGACCAGAGGAAGTTGGCGCTCAAGGATAAATTCAGAAACATAAAGATGGAGAAAGGCGATAGTATGCCCAAGTACCTCACGAAGTTCACCCAATGCAGGGATGAGCTGGGAAGTGTGGGGGTGATTGTAGATGACGAGGACTTGGTGAGCTTGGCTCTCCTTGGGCTTCCGAAGAGTTGGCATTCCTATCAGGACTCTGTCAATGGTCGGGAGAAATTGCCAGGATGGGAGCGACTTTGGTCGGATCTTGTGTAAGAGGAGATAAGGCAAAGTACTAGGGATGGATCTTCATCAAGGAACTCTGATGAAGATAATTGCGCTTTGGCTGCCAAAGAAAAGAAGGGGAAGAACAAGAAAGATTCTCAATCTGGTGCAAAAGGCAAGAAGCAGGACATGTCCAAGGTGAAGTGCTTTCACTGTCACCAACACGGACATTATGCCACAAATTGTCCACAGAAGAAGAAAAATAAGTAAGCTGCTGGATCTGCAGCTGGAGAGGCCTTAGCCTCGCAGTTTGAGTTGGATTTTTTGCTGATCGCATGCTTGGTCTCAAGTGTGATGGGTTCAGTTTCGTTTCTGGACAGTGGTGCGTCTTTTCACATAACAGGAGATCGATATTTGTTTACTGATCTAGATGAGAAAGATCTTGGAGTTCACATCGAGATGGGCGATGATGGTAGATACAGTGCGACCGGTATCGATACCATTTCCTTTGAGAGGGAGTCTGGTAAACCCTTCGTATTGAAGGAAGTGATGCATGTTCCAGTATTGAAGAAGAATCTTATCTCTGTAGCGATGTTAGAAGACAAGGGATATGATGTTGTCTTTAGCGAGGGAAAGGCTTTCCTGCGCAGTAAGGAAACTGGTGAGACCCGGAGGATAGAGGTTCGAGTTAAGAACCTTTATCAATTGCAGGTAGATGGCTGTGCAGCAATGGCAGGCAAGGCAGAAGGAGTGGTGAGCTAGGATGATGGCGAGTTGTGGCACCGGAGATTGGGCCACCTTCACCATGGAGCTTTGAAGATACTGCAGCAGATTTCTACTGGGCTTCCTAAAGGCACTCTTGCGTAGTCAGATCAGTGCAAGGGATGTACCTTGGGAAAATTTGTGAAAGCCACCTTTCACGAGAAGGATAGTCGTGCCATGACGATCCTTGAGAGAATTCACACAGACGTGTGTGGACCTTTCTCAGTAGCTTCGACAGCAAAGCACGGGTATTATGTGATATTTGTTGATGATTTTTCTCGTAAGTGCTGGATCTTCTTCATGCAGAAGAAGAGCGAGACATACTCAAAGTTCTGTGAGTTCAAGGCGCTGGTTGAGAAAGAATCGGGGAAGCAGGTGAAGGCTCTTAGGAGCGACAATGGTGGTGAATTCATCTCTGGCGAATTCAAGGACTTTTGCAGCGCAGAAGGAATTTGAAGAGAGCTCATAACACCTCATAACCCACAGCAGAACGGGGTTGTTGAGCAGAAGAACAGAAAAATCGTGGGTGCTACACAGGCGTTGTTGCATGATCAAGGCCTACCCATTCACTTGTGGGCGGAGGCATGCAATACTGCAGTATATGTGCAGAACCGTTGTCCTCACAAGATACTTGGCATGAGTACACCTGAGGAGGCGTTTTTTGGTAAGAAGCCTGATATTTCCCATTTGAGGATTTTTGGTTCACCTGTTTACATTCATGTGACGAAGGATGCCAGGAAGAAGCTGGAGCCGACTGCAGAGGTTGGGATATTTGTGGGGTACACTGATACACCCCACAACTATCGTGTGTATTTTCCAGACAGTCGCAAGACTATTGTGCGACGGGATATCAAATTTCATGAGGAGAAAGCCATGAAGTGTTCGCTTGAGAGGGAGCCACACTTGCATGCAGATGAGGAGCTATTAGTTCCTAAGGATGAGCCTCATGATGTGGATCAGCCACAAGAGGAGGTTCATGGAGTGGAAGAGACCACTTAGGCAGTGCCAACCATCAGAGGGTGGAAGCGCACTACAGAAGCAGAGCAACTGGCTCAAGATGCAGAGAAGGTTGTAGGAGCACCTACAACACAGCGCAAACAGAGACAGTCACCTGACCGGTATACTGGATACATGGCTCTTGTGAGCAAGTGTATCGTGACAGAGCCATCCTCTTTCGAGGAAGCTATGGAGGATCTCGCATGGGTAGATGCCATGGTGGAAGAGTATGATTAAGTTAAGAAGCAGTTGCTGGAGTTGTCCCCAAAGAGTAGGAAGGGAAATCGGGTGGTGGGTTAAGATGGATCACAAAGTGAGAAAGCGACGGAGTGTGGAGAAGTACAAGGCAAGATTTGTTGCCCGAGGCTTCTCACAGATTGAGGGGATCGATTATGAGGAGACCTTTGCACCTGTCGCAAGGTATTCTTCCATACGGACGATTCTTGCTCTCTCAGCGCAGATGGAGTGGCACATTCATCAGATGGATGTGAAGACTGCGTTCCTCAACGGAGTCATTGAGGAGGAGGTGTACATAGAGCAGCCCGAAGGTTTCGAGATCTTCAGCAGTGAGTCGCATGTGTGCAGGCTCAAGAGAAACGGCGCCATGGGTTAAACAAATTACCTCGTGCTTGAGTACACCAGGAGGATGGTGATTGTTTGACTGGACTTGGATTCCTCAGTGAGGTGGATCTAACCTATACGGTTAACGGTGGAGGGTAAGTTGTTGATCATTACACTTCATGTAGATGATTTGATTTTTACAGGTGATGAGCTGTTGATACTCTCATGCAAGGATGATCTTGCAAAAGAGTTTGAGATGAAGTACTTGGGCCTCCTTCATTATTTCCTAGGATTGGAAATTTGGCAGTACAGTGATGGACTGTTTCTTTCTCAGGGTAAGTATGCCCGGGAGATACTGGAGAAGTTCAACATGCATGGCTGCAAGCCTGTTGATACTCCTCTTCCTGGTGGATGGAGGAAGGAGGATGCTACTTCGGCGGAGGTAGTGGATGCCACTGTTTATCGACAGTTGGTGGGGTCGCTTATGTATATGGTCAATACACGACCCGACATATGCTATGTTGTGAACCAGCTTTCACAAGCTATGGTTAAGCCAACCAAGCTCTTCTGGAAGGCAGGCAAGCATGTATTGAGATATCTCAGAGGCACATCGGGATATGGATTATGGTATAGACAGTCAGATGAGGTGAAGTTGTGTGGCTTCACGGATGCAGATTGCGCAGGGAGCCCAACGGAAAGAAAGAGCACATCTGGAGGGATTTTCAGTATCGGGTCGACAACAGTTTCTTGGTACAGCAGGAAGCAGAGATCCGTGGCACTCAGTTCAGCAGAGGCCGAGTATATGGCAGCAAGTTTGGCTGCATGCGAGGCTATATGGATGAGGAAGATCCTAGTCGGGTTGTTCGGTTCACACTTGGATCCTACTTTGATTTATTGTGATAATCAGAGTTGCATCAAGCTCTCGGTTAATCCAGTATTTCATGATAGATCTAAACACATTGACATCCGGTATCATCATATCAGAGATTGTGTGCAGCGGAAGGTCATGTTACATTCATACATTCCTACGGAGGATCAGGATGCTGATAACTTGACGAAGGCGCTCACCAGGAGAAAATTCGAATACCACAGAGGCAAGATAGGGGTTGCAGATAATCCATATCTTGTTGAGAGGGAGTGTTGATAATGCAACAAGATGATGAGCTTAGTGGAAAGAAGTCGCCTTCACTAAGTGGGCCCGCAGGCTATTTTTGGCGCAAATTCTATTTTTAGACTATGTCTATTTTTAGACATACGGATCATGTTCTATGAGTTGCAGGATGCTATTTGTGGATGGTTGGTCAAGTCGAAAAAAATATATGGACTTCTATTTTTAGACATATTGGGCGAAATCTATTTTTATATTGCCAGTCTAAAAATAGATATGTCGAATATTATTAGCTCTTGATAATATTTGGACTCTAAACATTATCTTATCCTCTTGGAGCACTTCAGTTAAGTGCATAGATGTGGCACAACAGTGGATAGAAGGAATTACGCTATTCCTGAGGGTTAAGTGGAGCTATTGCATGGAGACTTCAGTTAGAACTCAAGTGACAGAGTTTGGTGGAGTTGATTGAGGAATTTAGTGGAGTTGTGTTCAGTTTAACTCAGTTAAACATAGTTGAGCTAGTTGTATCTAGTCTAACTGATTGATACACTAGTGAGAGTGGTGTGAATTAATTATTAATTAATTCACTAATTATTAACTCATAAATCAACTAAAGAATACAACAGTTAACTTCAGTGCATGGACAGTTTCAGTGGAGACCAGTGGAGAGGTAGGTGAAAGAGCAAGTGTGACTATCAGTTGTGACTATACTGGTGCATGAGTTTTCACCACACATTGATGGAGATGCCAATGAGGATTGTGCAGTGCATACTAGGTGGATTTGAACTCAGTCAGGGCCAATATTCATCAGGGATTGCGCTGTAGAGGCAGGCTAACAGGTGGAGAAGATTGGAGCATGTGTTTTGCTAGATCTGAGCTTGTGTAGTGTGTAGCAATTGGAGATTGTACTGAGAGCTTGTGAGAAGCTTTGTACAATGATTGCTACATGATCTCTATTATATAATATACAGATAGTTGGGGGTTTTCAGCTTTAAGCTTTCCCATAAATACTGTGTTTATATGTGTGATTGTTTATGGTTTTAATGTGCACATGCGATTGTTTATATTTCCGCAATTAATGATCAATGGAAGAAGAGATTATGCATTATGCATGAAGCTCAAATAGTGTGTGATCAGGATAATCTCGGTGAATAATATAACATTTATTCAAAATTTCTACAGAGTTTCGACAGACTACCATGGATGGATCCTCATCCAATATTGATGATGAGGAAAATTGTGCCTTAGGTGGAAAGGCAAAGAAAGGGAAAGGAAATAATAAGTCCCAATCCAAATGTGAGACTGAAAAAGAAGGAAAGAAACGAGGCATGTCAAAGGTGAAATGTGTCAGCTATCATGATCATGGAAACTATGCCACAAATTGTCCACAAAAGAAGAAGAACAAGAAGAAGACTCTGGGAGCTATAGAGGGTGAAGCTTTGGCCTCAGAATTTGAGTTGGAATTCTCTCTCATCACATGCATGGTGTCAACTATGATGGGATCTATGTGGTACTTGGATAGTGGAGCATCTTTCCACATGATTGGCAACAACAATTCTTTAGTAGCTTAGAGGAGAAGGATCTTCAGATGCATGTTGAGATGGGTGATGACGAGAGGTATAGTGCTACCAGGATTGGTACAGTTAATTTCCATAGAGAGCCAGGTAAACCCCGCATACTAAAAGATTTCATGCATGTACCAAGTTTGAATAATAATTTTGTTTCAATTACTAGTTTTCAGTGAAGGAAAGGCGTTCCTTCGTCACAAATCCACAAGACATGTAAAAAGGTTTGGGATTCGTGTGAATAAACTCTACAAACTTGATGTAGATGGTTCTGCATCATTGAGAATTAAAAAATATGAGGTGGTGAGTCGGGATACCTGTGAGTTATGGCAGTGGAGGTTGGGTCATCTACACCACAATGCTTTGAGGATCCTGCAACATATTTCTACAAGGCTTACAAAGGGTAACCTTGCGCAGAGATACACATGCAAAGGTTTTACTATGGGGAAGTATACAAAGTCCACCTTTCACGATTAGGAAAGCCAAGCAGCAGAAATACTTGAGAGAGTTTACTCAGATGTGTGTGGACCATTCTCAACCACTTCCACAGAAAAACACAAGTATTTATGTGATTTTTGTTGAATATTTTTCTAGAAAGTGTTAGATTTTATTCATGCAGAAGAAATATCAGACGTTCTCCAAGTTTTGTGAGTTCAAAGCACTATCAGAGAAAGATACAAGGAAGAATTTGAAGGCGCAGAGGAGAGAAAATAGTGGTGAGAATATCTCTAATGAATTCAAAAAAATTTGCGCCACAGAAGGAATTCAGAGAAAATTGATTGCACCTCATAACCCACAACTGAATTGGGTTGCAAAAAGAAAGAAAAAAACAATTGTGGGAGCAGCATGAGCTATGTTACATGATGAGGTCCTACCATTGGATCTATGGGGAGAGGTATGCAACACAATGGTATTTGTGCAAAACCATAGTCCCCATCGGATACTTGGCATAAGTACACCAGAGGAGGTTTTTTCAAGTAAGAAATCAGATGTTTCATTTTTAAAATTTTTGGCCATCTTTCTATTTCCATGTGACCAAATATGCTAGGAAGAATCTAGAACCAAGGGAATAGGTTGGGATATTTGTGGGGTACACAGATACTCGCTACAACTACCGGGTGAATTTTCTATCACACATGATGACAATTTTCAGAAGAGATGTGAAATTTGATGAGGAGAAGGCCATGTGATTGTCCCTTGAGAGTGAGCTTTACTTTCATGCAGCAGAGGAACTCTTAGTTCCAAAGCAATAACCACAGGATGTGGAGCAGCAAAAATAAGAGGAACAGAGGATGGTAAAAACCACTCATGCAGAGCTATCCACCAAAAGTATTATGAAGCGCACCAGAGAGGCTGGCAGATTGATGCTAGATGCGATAGAGAATGTAGGTGCACCTACATCATATTGCAAGCAGAGAAAGTACCCAGATAGGTATACTAGATACATGGCTCTTATGAGCGAAGGTAATGTGATAGAACCATCCTCTTTCGGGGAAGCAGTGCAACAACCGTTATGGTTTGATGCCATGGTTGAGGAGTATGACTCCATTATCAGAAAAAGTGCATGGGAAGTGGTCCCAAGAGTAGTGGGGAATTGAATAATTGGACCTAGGTATATCTATAAGGTGAAGCAAGCAACAGATGGGACTATGAATAAACACAAGGCTAGATTTGTGGCTAGAGGATTCTCACAAGTAGAGGGGATTGACTATGAGGAGACTTTTGCACCAGTTGAAAGGTACTCATCTATTAGATACATCCTTGCACTCTCAACATAGATGGGATGGCAGATACATTAGATGGATGTAATGACAACTTTTCTCAATGGATTTATTGAGGAAGAGGTGTACGTTGAGCAGCGAGAAGGTTTTGAGACCTTAGATAGGGAGTTCCATGTGTGTAGACTCAAGAGAGAATTGTATGGGCTGAAGCAAGCACCTCATGCTTGGTACACAAGGATCAAAAACTATTTCATTGGGTTGTGCTTCAGAAAGAGTGAAGCGGATGAAATTTTATATCATATTGTGGTTGATGGTAAGCTTTTGATCATTGTAATTTATGTAGATGATCTAATATTGACAGGTGATGAGAAGCTCATAAATTCTTGCAAAGAGGATCTTGAAAGAGAATTTGAGATGAAGGACATGGGGCTCTTGCATTATTTCCTTGGTTTAGAAATATGGAAAAGAGACGGGGAGGTATTTTCATCTTAGGGCAAGTATGCCAAGGAGATTCTGAGGAAGTTCTGCATGGAGGGTAGCAAACCCATGGAGACTCCTCTTGCAGGAAACTAGAGGAAGGAGGATGCTACTTCAGGTGAGGTAGTGGATGCTACTATTTACAAGAAGCTTGTGGGTTCACTTATGTATTTGGTGAACACACGACCAGACATATGCTACGCAATTAACCATCTTAGGAAATTTATGGTTAAGCCAACCAAGCTCTTTTGGAAGGGAGGGAAGCATGTCTTGAGATATCTTAAGAGCACTACAGAGTATGGATTATGGTATAGATGGACAGAGGGAGTCAAGCTTCAAGGCTTCACCGATGAAGATTGGAAAGGCATTCCATGTGACAGGAAGAGCACATCAGGGGGCATCTTCAACATAGGATCAACAACATTTTCTTGGTACAACAAGAAACATAGATTAGTTGCACTCAGTTCAAAAAAGGAAAAAGTACATGGTAGATATTCAAGTTGTATGCAAGGCCATCTATATGAGGAAGATACTTGTTGGTTTGTTCAGTCATTAGATGGTTTCGACAGTGATACATTCTGATAACCAGAGTTGCATTAAACTGTCAGTTAATCCGGTATTCCATGATAGGTCCAAAAATATTAGTATCCGGTATCACCATCTCAGAGATTGTGTTTATAAGTGTGTTATGTTGTTGTAGTACATTCCCATAGAGGATCAAGATGCAGACATCTTGACGAAGGAACTAGCAAAGAAAAAATTCAAATACCACAGAGGCAAGATCGGGGTAGCTGATAATCCCTTTCTTATTGAGAGGGAGTGTTGAAATTCGACAAGAAAACACACCCACATTGGTGAGGAAATTCTGATGCACACTCGTGAGGAATTTCTAATGCACATTGGTGAGGAAATTCTGATGCACATTGGTGAGGAAATTCTGAAGCACACTAGTGAGGGATTTCTGATGCACACTAGTGAGGAATGTGGGGCGTCTAATTTATTTTTGCCTTAAATAAATTGGACAATAAAATGTAATTTCATCTCATAACAACTTGTATCAGTTAACTAAGTCATGATTACTGAGTTAACTCAAGAAATTCGAGTTGAGGGTCTAAGATGAGGCATGTAGAGTGATCCTAATATTTTGGGGGTCCAGTTGCAGTTAATGTAATAGTGGGGTGCAAGTGTGAATCAGTTAATTCAATTAATTGAGTTAAAATAATTTTAACTAGTTCTAACTGAGTGATGAGCCAGTGAGAGGTCTTTGTTAATTGTATCTATCTGTATGAGTTATATACCTTTTGTGGTTTCTTAGAATGAGGTAGCCTCAACATCCATTCTATAAATTTTCCCTTTATTCTCATTTGAGGACTTAATTAAGTTAAATTCTCTGTCAATAATCCATGGATTTGTGGAGATTATTATGTCTTTCTCGGTTATTGAATGAAGAAAAAGGGCTTTATCAGATGGGATATTTGGTCCGTATACATTTGAGACATTGCACCGCTCCCTCGAGTCAACAAACTGGACCTACACTACTAGAAACCAGAATGTAGCAAACGTATTTATCACTTTAAGATCTTGTTTGTCACATAGTATGTTTATTCCTCCTCAGTGTCGATGAGAATCTATTGCATATGTCTGACATTTTCTTCTCCAATTATTTTTTAGGTTAGCGAGGGCCTTCCTTGATATTTTAGTTTCCCGAATCATCATAATGATGAGTTTTTCTTCTATCCATTTTTATTTTAGGAGCTTTTGTGTGTTGCAACTATTAAGGCCCCTCATATTCGAGGAGACAATCTTCATGACCAAGATCTATTGGAGCCACTAAATACCTTTTTGATAACCCTAACATTCTCAAAATTTATGAAATTTCCACCTATTTCATCCAACCATTGGAAGTTACTCTTTTGACCTTGCCTTACTCCTCTTTATGTGGTTTTCCTAATTCCTTCAATGATTGTGCTTGGACCCCTAGTGGCCCAGAGCTTGAACCCACTTTGGAACCTATATGCTTATATTTCATATACGTTCACCGTAATAAAAAACTTGTTTCTTAAGGAGGGTGAATGGGTCCTTGCCTTGCCAGGTTTTTGTTATTTGAAACAAATTCAACACATCTAGGTCCAAATTTATGTCTTCCACCTATTTTTCAATTGTTCCAACCTTATTTGGCACTATATGTAGTACAATTAGGGGAAAAAGGGTGGGAAGCAGGAATCCTGGTGTGGTTGATCAGAAGGAGTAGGGTTTATCATTAGTTAAGAATAAGGGGACACTACACTTTTTTGATCAACTGGAGCATCTACATGATTCGTTATGGCTAATGTCAAGGAGGGTCACACAGTTTCTCGCATTTCCACACCTTGGGTGGGGTTTTGAACATTTCTCAATGATGCCAGTGGATAAAATCACTTTATTGATCCTTCCTTCTTCTCTGTTGTGTTCTAGTGCATGGGAAACTACTTGTGGGCACAACGACCTCTATCTACTATCGTCAACCCATCATTGGGTTGAGCCGATGTCGTTTTCGGGGTTTCATTCTACTTAACTAGTGGGAATTCCCAATACAAATTTCCATGCTAATGACATATTCTGCATCTGAAAGGAATGTGCTTATAATTGATCATCTACTTCCACACTTCATCCTGGAAGTATATTTCGATAGATTCCAAGAGGGGCTTAAATATATTGATGGAAACGCATATATAGGCGTATGAAATTACTGACCCTATTTGGTTTCCTTAGATGCTTTAACATAGTGTCCAAGGGCACTTCCTATTCCCAATAGTGTTTACTCATCCTAGAAATCCCTTAGTAACAAATAGATTCAAATCCACACTCGAGCTATCATGAAATATTCATTATCTGGGTTAAATTGCTTAGTCCGCCAACAAATGTGAAGTCAAACTGAATTAAAAAAGTAAGGTCCATTCTCAAACACTTTGTCTGAATCCTCCAAACTAAAAAATATGATGGTGAAAAAATGCTTGGCGCCGAGCTATAGCTTGATCTGACCTTTCGACTTCCATTTGATCTAGATCCATCGAGATATGGCTTTCTTTGTAGGTAAGATCCCTAAAAATTTCCCTATGAGATCAAGATCATGCATGTAGTGGATATATTCCACTATTTGATTAGATTTGACTTCATACTTGGGGTCTATAGTTGCTTTCAGTAAGAAACTTGTTAGTCTCCTTCCTTTAGCGTGGTTGTCGTGTCGCTATAAGTCCTACTATTTGGGATTTTGTGTAGCTCCAAAGGAGTTCAATTTTGAATCCTTATGCTTGCTAGTTACATAGCCAACTGTGGCTATCTCGATGTGGATGGGATTACCATTCCCTCCCTTGGCATTAGCCATAGGAATAACAATTGCAGAAAAAGACCGTCGCGGGACTAGGGTTTGAAGGGTTTTCCACTAAGGATTTTCCACTAGGGTTCAGAAAGCTCATATTCCTTTAAATTTCAAAAAATCCTTAAATTTCTAAAAACATAACATATATTTATATTCAACAATTTATTTGGAAAACCTACCTTATATGCATATAACACTTGTTATACATATTAGCATAGACTCATTTTAATTATGTATCTACTAAGCACCAATAGAGATCAAAATTCTTAAGATGCAAACCTCTTTTGTGTACAAACTTGAAGAAAAATTTGATTCCATAGAAAGCTTGGTAGATCTAGAGTTCAAATAGATCTATGTTGATTTTTAATAATATTATTTATTTTTATATATATTTGATATCTTATTATATATAAAAATATCCTCATTAATTTTATAGAAATTTGATTATATATAATTAATTTATTATTTTTATTTTTATTTTATTTTAATTATGTTTGACCTTTATTATTATCATTGTTAATTTTTTTCTTATTTAATACATTAATTTAAATACATTACAAATCAATTTAAATGTTTAGTAACATTTATACTGGATTGTATCTTGATAGATAAAAATAAGCTTGAGTTCTATACTTTTGAAAACTATTCAAAATTCAGATGTCTGGAAGAGCATGCCCGAAAGGGATTTGTTCCCAACTAGTATGTGAGTTCAAGAAATTTTTATGGCAGGGCTCCCAAGGCAATAGGAAGTGGGCTCTTCTTTCCTGGGACAAGCTACTCAAACCAAAGGCTGCAGGTGGACTAGGCCTACGCGATCCATCAACCTTGAATAATGTGCTGGGAGCGAAACTCTGGTGGCATTGGATTCAGGGAGGCCCAGACCTGTGGAAAAACATATGGATCACTAAATATGATATGCCTCACACAGTCTCTGGCAGATTAAAGACATACCTAACCCTAAGAGGCTCATCCATCTGGAATTTGGCAGCAGTGAACCGCTACTTAATTCGGTCCCACAGTTTTTGGGAGGTTAAGGAAGGAGGTACAACTCTTTTCTGGGAAGACTCTTGGCAACAGCGGGAGAAACTATTCAGTCGACTTGACTTGGGCGAAATTTTTTTATATACGAACACACCAAATCAAAGGCACCTACAATAGTACTGGTGTCAAAATCATAATGACCTCTGGAGGAAATGGAAAGACAAAACACACTAGTTGGAGGCTCTAGAAATGCAACAATGGGAAAACCTTGCTAAAAAACTCAAAACCAGGAAAATAAGACAAGCATCTGGACCAGACATACTTAGATGGGGATATTTGACAAAAGGGCAATTCACAATCAAAGAAGGATACTATATTCAATCCCAACAAGCGCAATTTGATACTCGACCAGTATGGAAAAAAATTTGGGCATTGAAACATTGGCCTAAGGTGGAATATTTCTTATGGTTGGTAAGTCACAGAAGAATTTTGACCTGGGAAAATCTACAGAAACAAGGGATGTTGGGACCCTCTTGGTGCTCCTTGTGTCAAGGTGAGAGTGAAACGACAGAACATCTTCTAAACTCGTGCCCAATGGTGCAGCAACTATGGAGGAGCCTGGAACAACTGTTTAGGCAAACAAATAAAAAGAATGAAAGCATCATAGAAACCATCCGCAGTTGGCGACAGGGGAGGTTTCACTATCAAGTGATTAACAGAGCATGGACACTCTCACTTGGATTCCTCCATTGGCATATTTGGAAGGAAAGGAACCATAGGGTTTTCCAAGTTACTGAACAACCATTGCAGCACATTTGGCAGCGCTCTATAGATAATATCCGTGAAACTATCATAGTTGAAAGCTGGGCAGAGGAGGATTGGCAGACGGTGGGTTTTGAATCCCAGATATTAGAGTCTTTAAATCTTAAACCGCAGATGTTGTATAAAAGTTTGTGGAAGTACAGACCACCTAGCAAAACTATTGAGGAAACTTGGATGCCCCCCCAACCGGGCTTTATCAAACTGAATTATGATGGAGCCTCTAAAGGTAATCCGGGGCAAGCGGGGTCTGGAGGGATTTTTCGCAACTCTCAAGGAGCAGTGTGCCAGTTTTATGCCTTCGACCTGGGCTACGCAACAAATAATGAAGCTGAATTGCTAGCGGTCAAACAAGGTATTGTTATTGCAATCAGAGAAAATTATCAGAGAATCATAATTAAAGGAGATTCAGCAACAGTCACAGGAGTTCTCCGCAAGTTACAGCAACCCTCGGAGAAAATCTCACACAGTTGGTGCACAACTGCCCTCATTGAAGAAGTGAGCCAGCTGTTGAAATAGATCCAATACCTGATCCCTAACCATATTCGGCGAAAAGGTAATGCAGCGGCAAATTATCTGGCTAATTGGGGCTGTAAGCAGCTTGAGCGTTCCATAGATGCTCGCCCCACAGATGCAATCTGGGAGGTGGAACTCCATTCTCTCCAACTGATAGTGAGTAAAGATCTCCAACCCCCTGATCGGGGTGTACACCTGTTTGATAGCAATTAATAAGTGTTGAAAGCTGACGGATTGTTCGTCCTCCAAAAAATCACGCATCATAATGGTGCATTGGAGTTTTGCCTTACGGCAGTACGTGAAAATCCGCTCTTTAATGAGTATGCAGGGTGGACAGCCTGTGCTGTCAGACTGTCGAAGGAATGTTTTACAAACGGTAAGTCGGTTACCTCCCCACATTCATTCGTGCACGCATCGCTCCTTGCATGCAAGCGTTTGGAGGCAATAGTGGAGGAAGCCGGGCATTGTTCACTCGACCAGGTGGTGGTATGTATACAGTTTTCTTCTTGCTCTCACAGTTGCAGTCGCTGTGGTTTCGGGTCGCTTGGTGAATAATATGGTGGATTTGGTTTTCTTAATGGTATTTAGTTATGCTCTTAATTTGCAACCGATTAAACCTTGCTTCCGTGACCCCTGCAACTTGATAACAAAACCTAATTTCTGTGTTGTCAATCCTTTTAGCTCTGAGACCAGAGTCAAGCCGATTTCGTTTTGCACCTTGAAGGTATTGCGGTGGCATTTAGTGGGAAGGGTAAGGCATCGGGTTCGGGTAGTAAGCAGGGTTACACACTGTAGTAGATGTTGGATGGTTCATTTTAGTAGATGTAATTCTCAAGCCCATTGGGACAAACTATGGCGTTTATGTTTTCATTCTCTCCTGTGGATGAATTTATTATGTTTTCTGGGTTGGGGTTTTATTGCGAATGTTCATTTCGGGAGCCTTACCTTAACCACCCCTGTGTGGTCCGTTCCGCTCCATTCCCTCCCGGTTACCTCTGCTCAGAGGTTTCGGATGTCGAGTTGGGAAACAGGGCCCTTGGCCTTCTGTGCCATAGGTAGTCAAACCGCCCTCATGTACTGTGGTAATTCTAGGTTCCTGTGGTTAGTAGCGCTCTGCTTGTTCAGTAAAAGCACCATCGATGCTTACGGGGTGAAAACTTGGTGGTCCCTTTATGTTGATTACTCCCTCACTGTGTATTGTTGCATGTCTGTGTTGATATTTAGGCTTTTTTTCGCTATGGGGAAGCGTCGGTCCTCTTCCCAAATTGCAAAAGGGAAACAACAGGTTCAGTTTGAGCCAACCCCAAAGAAGCGCGGCAGAAAATCAAATTTGGAGATTCTAGAGAATCTTGCTGCAAATTATGTCATGGGAAATTCATCCACGGTTCGTCAGGAAATTCGTGGTTGAGAACGAGACATTCAGACAGATCCTGAAGACAACGAAGCTGAAGCTGAAATCTTGGATTTCATAACCGACCCAGACAATACCCAAGGCCGCCTCACGTTATTCCAGCAGACTATCCACACATACTGGATACTTAAGTGCCTTCTTGCAAAGGCTATGCAGAGTTTTCCCCCTGGCCAGGCTCAGAAAGACTCTCCAAAGATAGAAAACCGCCTCCTAGACATGCTACAGGATATGCAAAACCAGCTGCATCATATTAAAATCACCCAGTGTCAGGCAACTGACCGCGTTAGCAGACTTGATGATCACGTGGGCTATATGGAAAACCAGCTCCAGCAACTCCAGCAAGTGGATATGCCAGGGTCTACAGTGAAAGACCCAACTCCAGTGTCTTCTTCTGATAGCTAGTGATTCCTTTTATAATGTTGTTTTATGAAATTTACAGTTTTGAATGAACTTAGTTTCTATTTTCAGCATGTAGATAAGTATGAACTAGAACAGATAGCTCATGACAGTCATAGACGGATGAAATTATTCCAATTTTGGTTTGCTTTTCATGCACTGAGATGACCAACAGATCTGGTTTCCTTCAGCAAGGTTGAGGCCATAGACTGAATTTATAATTTTGTAACCTGCTTTGCGAATATGAATAGAACATAAAAAGGCCCTACTAAATTCACCAAAAAAAAAAAAAAAAAACGATTCAAAATTCCTGATTTTGGAACTTCGTTTGATGGAACACATTCAGGGGTTACGCGGATTATCATGACAGCTAACGAATATTCGTTAACTTCAGTTCAACTGATTTATGCCCAGGAAGGGAATGAAAGCTCCAGGTATACATATTTTCCTGTCCTTCAACATGGAGGTGTAGCTGGTCCTCCGCATCAGGGTGTCCTCGGCGATATAATAGACGTAAATCACCGCATGTTCAATTCGATAAGGCTCCATGTTAAATGGGTTGTGTTTGTTAACAGTAGAAATGCAGTAAAAGGCAGAAAATTAGTAATTATATTGATTTGGCCGTTTTGTTGACTTGTGAATGCTAGCAGTACAGTTTAAATTACCCAGAGGAAATCTTAACCGAGGTCAGCGGTCAGTTTGGCCAAAGTCTTTCATTGTGATCAAATCTTCGACCTTTCATACGAACAAAAGTAAATATGGACGATGCGGGCAAGAAGAAGGAACTCCTTTTGAGACAGAAGAGTGAGGGACGATTGTAGGTTTCTTTGGGTCAAGAGGAACTCTACTGGATTCAATCGGAGTGTATATGCTGAAGCCAATAACTTCGCAAGTTGAAGCCATCGAAAATGGAGAAAACAGAGACGATCAAATTATGCCTGCCCATATCTCGCCAGTGAAAATGGAGGAAACAAAGTCTATCAAATTATGCCCGATATCATAATCTCTGAAGATGAAGCCACTTGTGAAATCATGTCTGTGTAATTTTAGGTCGAGCAGAATTTCTCGTAAGTGGATTTGGAACAAGGTTACTCAATTTCTGAATTGAATATTTAAATGCTTTTGAGTTTAATTTACCTCAAAATTTTCAGTTTACTATATTTTTTTGATGTTTATCTAGATGTGAGTTTATCAAGCTATGTAAAGTAGATACTTGTTGACTGTAAAATTTAATTATATAAGTAATTAATGTTAACAATATTATTGAAATAGATGAATGTTTTTCTAATTATTTATATTATTATGAACTGTTGTAATGTGGTTTATTTGGTGAAAATTTTGTGGTTCTTTTGGTGAAAAAAATTTAATTGTTCATATATCCTTGATTTAGACGTTAAAAACTAGTTGTTATTTAGTTATTAATTAGTTATTAATAATTATTAATAATTAACCATATACTATTTAATTAAGTTTTTTTCACTTTTTAGCGAGGAAAAACCACATTATATGGTTCGAAATGTTGACCAATTCATAATAATGTAATTAACCCGAAAGACATTTATCTACTTTATGGATCACAAAAGCCTTAGATTTAACAATATTATTGAAAGTGGAATTTTTATTTTTATATTGTTTTTTCAAAGAATATATTATTTTTAAAGTATTTCTAATTTATGATTTTATCAAAAATAAGCAAATTGGACTTTTGTTGGATGTAAAATTCAACTATATATGCAATGAGTATATACATTTTTTTAATGAGTTTACAAGATAATTTGAAAATACAATTTAAAAGATAGTTTTTTTTTTAAACCAAAAATATTGAAATTATCATATTCATTTTTTTCATTTCTTTTTTTTTAGCTTTGATTTTAATACACACACACACACATATATTTACTTAAAAATTTTATTGATACTTTGTCATTAAAAAAACCATTATTCTTTTTTAATACGTAATATTTGTTAATGTAAATAATGTATTTATATTGAAATCCCAGTTGATGGAGAACCATGACCTTTATCAAACTATGATGAAAGAGGCTAGGATAATGCTCTGTGTCAGAAATTTTAATCACAAGCCTATACAAGAAATTGCACAAATTGAGAGACTTAACAACTGTGAAGTGTGAAGTGCATGAACAGTCTTATGTGGTATTGATACGTCCTTGAAAATATGCCCTCACATGTGAAGAATTTCATGACAACCTTCATTAATGGTGCATATCTCTCCAGCAAATATCTAAATGGGAAAACATGTGAATGAGCTCCTTTGTACTATGATTTCAAGTAGGGTTTGTATTCTTCAAGATCTAGGTTAATGCCTTTGAACCAATTCTCACCATGGTTTGGTATTCATGCAGCATGAGATATAGCATCCACTAAAAATATGAAATCAATTGTTGCAATGGTATCCTTTTCTCCTTTCAAAGTGGTGGAAAAAGTATCTGTGAGCTGCTCATGATAACCTACTTCCTGAACTCTTTGACAAAACCCTAAACAATTGAGATCTTCAAAGCATTTCTTGATGAATGGAGAGGAAGTGATTTCACTGCAGTTTGAGGGCTCAAACCTCAATATTTCCCCCCTTTGTTGTACTTTCTTTTCTCTGATGGTAATGAGTCAACTTCCATGATGAAACCCTGGATGATAGGAGGGAAAAACAGGGAAAAGGAGTAAAGGGATCAAATGAAGGAGTTAGGGAAGGGAGATGGGAGTAGGAAAATTTAGGGAGATAGGCAGGGGTGTTAGGGATATTTAGGGAGTGAAATGGAGTGAAATGAGTGAGGGAAATGAGCTAGGAAATTTAAACACAGTACTAGCTAGGAAAAATGCCCAACCTGGCAGAATTGGGCTAGGGTTTATAGGGGAAATGATAAAAATGAAGGGAAATGGCTATGTAATGGATGGAAGTGATATATTAACTGAGAATAAAGATGCAGGGGCAAGAAAACTAGGGTTTTGTGCAGCAATTTAGCATTTTGGAAGAAAAACCATGAATTCTAAGCAAACCCTAGGAGAATATGTGTTTCATTAAATTCTCTTAATAAATAGTGTTAGGGGGGAGATGAAAGTACAACTTAATTCTAAAGAGGCTTGGAGGTTGAAATGGCTAAAGAGAAGCGTTCAAAAACAAAGTTGGTTGCTAAAATCCCACTTCTGCAATACTCTACCCCGTGAACAAAAAAGGCTTCCTGTGCGTAGCACAGTGCTTCTATGTGCAATGAGCTCCTTAGATGCAGAACGTAGTGCTTCTGTGCGCATCGAGCTCCATTTTTTGTGAGTGTGAGGTAAAAAAACACAAATTTATTGCTAAAACGAGATGAGAGCTCAATGGTGTGAGGTAAAAAAACACAAATTTATTGCTAAAATGAGATGAGAGCTCAATGGTAGAATGATAAAAGAGTGCAAATGAGTTTCATTTTTGTATTTTTGGCCTTTTTATAAACATGAAGTGACTTCTTTTGAGTGAGGATGGGCCCCACATGTCATTTCAAAGCATGAATTGCATTTTTTAAACTTTGTAACCTTGGACTTTTGTAGCTTCTTTGGAACCTTGAATCTTTTTGAAACCTTCAATTACAGCTTTAGGAACATAAAGAAATTATTACATATTAGAAACATTAAATTAATTTTTGAAATAAAAATTTATTGAAAAAACTTGCTTATTACCACTCCTCCAATTGTCGGATTTTATGGATGAAATAAAAAAATTGGTGACCTTGAAACCCTAATGAACTAATGGAGATAATCAATTAAATGAAATCATGATGGTGATGACTTGAATGATGATGATTATCTCTGAATGATGGTACACTCAACTGAGTGATGACAAGGACCTGCATTTGAAAGTTTTTGGAAGGAGT
This sequence comes from Pinus albicaulis, assembly GCA_034641835.2. NCBI lineage: Eukaryota > Viridiplantae > Streptophyta > Pinopsida > Pinales > Pinaceae > Pinus > Pinus albicaulis. The sequence goes on along the minus strand of CM076583.1, from coordinate 26,750,799 downwards.
GGAAATAGTCCTAGATCTAATACCCAATGACCAAATTTTTTCTTGAAGACCTAATGAAATGACAAAAAATTGACTATGAGACCCTAACAGGACATGATAAGAGCCCATTTGATCGTTGGTGATAGGTTGTATAGACTGACACTGACATTGGCTCCAACTGGGGAAGGCAACTCCTTGGAGGTGTCAAGAACACCGTAGAACAAGTATCCTAACTTTTGGGCATGGAGTCAAAATCAAAATATGAGACTAAATAATGAAAAATAACTAAAAAATGGACTGAATTGACTCTTACTGAACTTTGAAAACAACCAAAAATCAATGGAACTTTATGGCCTTCAGTTCGGGCTCCAAGCTCCGATGATTCTCCTCCTCCTCCTATCGTGGAATTCTGTATCCGGACTGAAGGGTCCCGAACTAAAACTTTCCCTTTGATTGATCCTGTTGAGCTACGCAAGCAAAGCTTCATTATTTCTTCAAGTGGTTCTTGCGATATGTCTCCTTTTCCCAATAGGTTCAGATGCTCTAGACAATAATCTCTTATGCCTCTTAGGAATATTGGCTTTATAATTTCTGGGTCTAAGTTACTGAACTTAGACCTTTGTAAATTGTAGTGAAATCGCTCCATATAGCCTTCTAGGCTTTCCTCCTCCTTCTGTGCAATTCTGAAAATCTCGTCCTTCAAATCCCGGGTTCGACAGTAATCCTGATACTTGAAGAGGAAGGCCTCTCTCATGCCATTCCAGGTTTGAATAGTGCCAACACCCAGTCTCATGAAACATATTAATGCTGCTCCTTTCAGAGTAGCAGGGAATAATTTCAGCTTCTGGACATCTAAAGTGTAGTTATAACCTCTACACAGCACATCGAATTCGAATAGAAAGGTATCAGGGTATTCAACAACCATCCCTTGAATTGATGGTAGGGATGATAAATGAATATTATTCATAGGAGCTTCATCCCATGTTACTACTATTGGGAATTTAAAAGTAACAGAGCTTTCTGTCTTGACATTGTCGTCCCCCATGGATGATTCTTCCTGATTGGATGAACTGACCTCGGATTGTATTGGAGATTGAAAAAAAAAAAGGATCGGGTTTTTGCAGGACCAACTATTTAAAAACACTACAACGTCCAAATGATGATAAATTAAATGTTGTTCCTTAGGTCCCTGATGCTCTCCACTGGTCTCTCTGTGTCCTTCAATTCTCAGATCCTGATCAATGATTTTACATTGTTGTTTTGAATATGGATTCTTGATATTAGGAGTGGATATGTTGTTCGAAGGGTGGTGAGGTCCAGACACGGAAGACACCGATGGCCCAGGATTTGATATGGTAGCTGATTTATGTGGTCCTGTCTTCCTATTATCTCTGTATTACGTGGAATGTTCCTTTTCTACCCTTGAGATCAGATCTCCAAAGAATGTCTTTCTTCCCAAATATGCACTCTTATTTTCCTTCTTATGACCTGTATTTCCTATAGTCAGTAGAGTGGGGGGTGTTTGTAGATGTTGATGTCATCCTACCGGCACACATGGGCCCTATGTGTATCAATTCATCCTATAAGTGATTTAATTTCTACAGTAGTGAGCCCGCTCAAGTTTGTTAGAGTGATGCGCAGGTCCTTACCTCTCGTCTTACTGCCCAATGATTGTATAGCTGAAGACACCCTAAAAGAACACCTAAAAATTCAAACTTCTAAGTGTCCCAGCAAGACATTGGTGAGCCTGCTCAAGTTCATTAGAGAAATTCACAGGTTCTTACCTCTCGTCTTATCGCCCGGAAATGTGTCACTGGAGACACTCTAAAAAAACAAAATGCCCAAAAATTCACTTTCCTAAGTGTCCTAGTAAGACATTGGTGAGTCCGCTCAAGTTTGTTAGAGCACTGTGCAGGTTCTTACCTCTCATCTTACTTCCCAAAAATTGTGTCGTTGGAGACACTCTAAAAAACAAATGTTCAGAAATTCACACTCCTAAGTGTCCCAACAAGACATTAGTGAGCCCACTCAATTTAGTTAGAGCACTGCACAGGTTCTTACCTCTCGTCTTACTTCCCGGCAACTGTGTCACTGGAGACACTTTAAAAACACACGGAAATTGCACCTCTAAGAAACAAATTTGATTGATTGGATCGTCACTTCCATCCCCGGCAACGACACCAAAATGTTGGGGCTGTATTAATCACTATTTAATGACTAAAAAATTACACATAAATTATCAATCCAGGGACGTATTTTATTTCAATGATAGTTGCACTGTATGTGCCGATACACCCAACCAGAAGCAATTCCAAATACAATAAATCGTTGCTGAAGTAAATGCTAGAAGTAAATCACTCATCCAGAAATAAAATGATCTACAAGACTGTAATCACACTTCAATTAATATGTTCTAGCACGCCACAAAAAAATTACCCAACTAGTGTCTCTAATCTCGTATGTGTAACATCATACAAAATATTGAAATTGAAGCGAATACATTCACAACTGAAACAACAGCAACAACACCTCTACTGATACATAAACCAAAATACAAACACATATACACAACTACCTTAATAAATTCAATCCATGCTAAGAAGGAGGGCCCTTCCTCCCTAGCAGGGTGCAGGTAGAGAAAGAACTTAACGGAAACTAAATCAAATAACACATGTAATAGCAATAACAGGATAATCTGAATTAATATGAGCAAAGTTACAGAGCCAAAATAATGTTTCTCTCCGCTAACCTTTCGACCTCAAGGGCCGAGAACTATATAGTGGTTACATCTCAAAAAACAAGGGATAGATCAATCATGAGAATCTTGTGATTCTCATGCTGATCGAAATAGAATACATATGGTTATAACCACTTCTTAATAAAAGTATCACTATAAAATTATAGATTATAATCAAAACTTCCCAGAGGCTGTTATCCAAAAATACAATGCTTAATAACTCCTATAGCTGTCACGATAAACCACAGCTGTAGCGTAACAGCTAGAGGATAGGTCAACAACAGGAGTTGACAAGATCCAGTTAGTGGTACAACTGTATCAGCAGTTTTCCAGCGGGTCTGTAACAGCAAAGTGTAACAGCATCATGGTGTAAAAAGCTCGCTGTAACAACACACCCTTAACTACTCCTGTATACCTCGTGCTCAAGATCTTTGGTGCTACAAATGACATCTGGAAAGGCAACACAAATACCATAGATATTCTCCAAACATTCATCCTCAATTAGTCATAAAAAAGGTACGATATATCATAATAATTGATTAAAATAAGGTGAGACAACACAAGTTAGGATAGAAAGGTAGGAAAAAGAGGCAAAGATAGTCCCATTGGTTATAGTCATGAGGAAAATAGGGGAAACAAATGTAGGAAAAGTGTGCATAATTGGCACCCAATCCCCTCCTCCCACATCTACCTAAGTAACCGGACAACCAGGGTAAACATGTGACGAGAGGATACTAATATGGTATTTAACTTCTTAGGTGACCTTAAGGAAGTGGAACCAAAGGAAAAATGACAAACAAACCTTGTACAACATCCATTACTCCCCTAGGAGCTAACCCAACCTTCTAGGCCTCTTTCCCCTGGGTCACACTGGCCTTTTGACCTCTTTGAGCCATAGTCGTAGGCATAACATTGCATTCCAACAGTTGGGAGGATATAACTATAGGCGTAACATTGAAAGCCAGCGACTAGGGCCCTAATTGCTCAGTTTTGTGCCTGTGGATCCAGTATTTGAGGCACTTTTCAGGCCTAGATCCAAGGTCACTTCCCAGAACTTCATGAAAATATTAGACATGATAAATAAAATGGTAAAATGATGTAGAATAAAACATACAATCAAGGACTCAAGGAGAGCCCCACTAGCCATGACATGCATTTTGTCAAACATGTCACAAACATTGAATCTACAAGTGTAAACAACAGATTTAAGCATAGGGGTCTCATACTTCTCTGAGAATCACTAAGAAGCATTGCTCCCTTATAGCATTAGCTACAATACAATTTATTTGACCATAGATACAATGTGAATTCATTTACAAGTAAAAACATAGGGAGATCCATACATCATCACTAATAAAATACATGCTTATAACCAACATAATAACAACAAAATTACAATAAATACAACAACAATAGAATCCATATAATAGCTAATACATTTATACATCAAATACTGAATGAATTAATTTATCATTAGTGAATATAGAAACCAAGTGGGGATGGGACTACCATGTTCCACCCCACCATAGATTGGCTTAGCCAAATCTCTCTTCAGCTAATCACCCCCGTGCCATATTCCAAGCATGAATGTGGGACTCATAACCAAACAAAGAACCAAACAAGCATGAATGCTACCGGAGTTGTCTGCCTACACCATGAGGAATTTTAGTGCCTCTTAGTCTCTCAGGATTTACCATAATCCACAGTATAATCAAGGATCACTAGGCCATAAACCGAGAAATACTCTTCAGGCTTTATCGTACATCCCATATCAGGACTACTAGGCCCAACGAAGAGAAATCCACCTCTTGGATTTACGGTATATCTCGCCATTCACCAGAAAGTATTCCTAGGCCAACCGAGGCACACAATCTTGCTTTACCGCAAACCACAATCTGGCTTAGGGGTTACTAGGCCAATGAATTTACCATGATCCACATTCTAGTTCAGGGACCACTAGGCCATATGTTTCTCATTTCGGGGATCCACCCCACTCAGCTTCGAATCTATCTGAAAGTCCATCTCAACCGAAGTATGAGAAACCATCTCATCAAAGCTATACATAAATGGCAAGGCTAGGTTGAAAACATTGTCACACCTGGAAATACCCATGCCAATACAAAAAGAACCATATGAAATATCATGCATGACAGATCTAGCAAGGAAATCACATATGCAAATCAATACCTGCAAAGAATCATGTTGTAGCTACTTGATCTTTCTCTTCCTTGATTCCTTTGACTTTCTTTCTCCATTGCCAAAGTGTTGCAAAAAAACTCTGTGTCCAAGAGTGAGTGAGTGAGTGAGAGAGAGAGAGAGAATAATGGGAGAGCTCCAAAAATGAACTGACAAAAGGTACCAACTGATCCTCAGAAACCTTTTTATATAAGCAACCTCTATTTTTTTCATTTTCCATTTATTTCCTTCAATTTCCTCCTCACGTGTAACCTATGATATGTCATCTCCCTTATATCCTAATTTCCATTATTTTTCATAAATAATTGTGCCAAATATTCCATTTTTCCTTTCCAATGCCTTTTACTTTTCCTTTGTCAATTTACTTAGCCATATTAAACCAAATGAACACCCACTAGGATGTTTTTCCCAACATTAAGCTTGGAATAAGTGTCCCATAAAATGTGGTTACTATTTTTAACTTTTATTACATGAAATTTTCACCAATATTGTTACAAAACCCTTCCCCTTGGGGGACACCACCCTCAATGTTCAACCACACATATACCTTAGAAAAATCATTGAAAAGCAATCATACTACCCATGGAGCTTTATAACATAGCTTGATGTAGTATTTACAATGATCACACTGTTGAAAAGCAAACCAACATGACACCCATACCGCTTAATGAAGATTTATAACATAGCTCATGGAAGTATTTACATCCATATACATATGTATATCTACCCGAACACCACATAAAAAAATATATCAAAATATCACCAAAACATATTCCAAACAAAACCAACATCACACAAAAACATATTTTCTTCAATCAAAAAACAAGGAAGGATACATGGCCCGCATTTGATCTGTCATCTCCCATGTAGCTTCATCAGGCCCAAAGTGATTCCATTTCACTTTAAATTTCTCTATTGCTTGATTATGGAGCATGAGCACATTTTTATGCAATATACACTGATGCTCTGGATGAAATTATCCATCAGGTTCCATCTGTAATAGAGACTAGTCAATCACATGATCAACATATTTAACATATTTCTTATGCAATGATATATGAAAAACATCATGGACTTTCACTGCGGAAGGTAGTGCAATTCGATAGGCCACTAGTTTGATCCTCTTAGTAATCCTGAAGGGTCCAAAAAACCGTGGTGCTAGCTTGGCACATGATCCAATCTGCAAGGAGCTCTTCTTGGGCTTGATTCACAAGTAAACCTGATCCCCAACCTAAAACTCCTTGAACAACCTATTCCTGTCTGCATAACTCTTTTTCCTATCATGTGTTACCTTCAATTTCTTCTTGATCACCTGCATTTCCTGTTCCATTTCTGGAAACACATCTCGTCCAATCAGTACCTTGTTAACCAGATCACTCCAACTGATAGGAGTGTTGGAACTTCGCCCATACATAGCCTCAAATGGACTCATATTCAATTACTCCTAGTACCCATTGTTGTAAGTGAACTCTACAAGTGGAAGATACTCTTCCCACTTTTGTTGCTGATGCGTCACTTACATCCTCAACATATCCTCTAGTATCCTATTGACCCTCTTCGTATGTCCATTTTTATGTGGATGATATGTTGTGATGAAGGAAAAATCAGTGCCCAAACCTCCAAAAAAATCCTTCTAAAACTTGGAAGTGAAATTTTCATCCATGTCGGACATCTTCTTTGTAACACCATGCAATTTGACTATGTCTATGCTAAACACTTGTGCTACATTGCTAGTTGAGTATGTAGTCTTCACTGGTATGAAATGTGCAACCTTTGTTAACTTGTCTACCACAACCATGATGGAATCATGTTGTCTAGCTACCCTAGGAAAACCTATGATTAAATCCATGGAAATGAACTCCCATTTCCACTCCCTCAAGATCACCTTCTTGAGCTCACTGCTCTCCGGTACATATATCCTATCTCTAAATCTAACCAATTCATATGTTGTGAGACGATAGTCCAAATCTTGTACATGTGTACCTGTACCTATACCACTTGTACTTGTACCTATGCCAACACCTATACCCATAACTATACCAACACCTGCACCTGTACCTCTAATATGCTGCAACCTATGCACAATCTCCATATACCTGTGATCTTGTTGACCTACCTGCGAGATCCTATCCTGTAATCCTGTCCCATAGGAGATCATCGTATCTATGTGATTTACCTATAATCACATGCTAAGATCATTTGCGACCTTATTCTCCTTTCCCTTGATGTACCTGATATCAAATTCAAACTTTTTGATCGTGCCCAAACATCTGGCCTGCTCGACATTCAAATTCGATTGTTCAAACAAGTACCTCAACCCAATGTGGTCACTCATCAACAGAAATCGTTTGCTAAGAAGATAGTGCGTCCACATCTTCAGTGCATGTATGCTCGCTTCTAGCTCAAGATCATGTGTCGGGTAGTTCTTCTCATGATTTTTCAACTTTCATGACTCATAGCATACCACTTTTCCATCTTGCATAAGGACCCCTCCAAGTCCTCTCTTGCAAGAATTTGTACAAAAAACAAACTCCTTGTCCATATATTCAATATTTAAAACTGGAGCATGTGTCAACAATTTCTTAAGCTGCTCAAAACTAGCCTCACACTCCTTTGTCCAATCAAACTTCTTACCTTTTCTCTGCAATGATGTGATAGGATAATCAATCTGTGAGAAGTTCTTGATGAGCCTCATATAATAACCTGCCAATCCCATGAATGATCTCACCTCATATACATTCTTATGAGCTACCCACTCCATGATGGCCCTTATCTTCTCTGGATCTAATGTGGTGGCTTCCTTGGAGACAACATGTCCCAAGTAGTGTACCCCATTCTGGAAGAAATTTGAGCGGCCAGAGGAAGGTGGTGCTCAAGGATAAACTCAGGAACATAAAAATGGAGAAAGGCAACAATATGCCCAAGTACCTCATGAAGTTCATCCAATGCAGGGATGAGCTGGGAAGTGTGGGGGTGATTGTAGATGACGAGGACTTGGTGAGCTTGGCTCTCCTTGGGCTTCCTAAGAGTTGGCATTCCTATCAGGACTCTGTCAATGGTCAGGAGAAATTTCTAGGATGGGAGTGACTGGTTAGATCTTGTGCAAGAGGAGATAAGGCGAAGTACCAGGGACGGATCTTCATCAAAGAACTCAGATGAAGAAAATTGTGCTTTGGCTGCCAAAGCAAGGAAATGGAAGAGCAAGAAGAATGCTTCTCAATCTTGTGCGGAAGGCAAGAAGCAGGACATGTCCAAGGTGAAGTGATTTCACTGTCACCAACACGGACATTACACCACTAACTTTCCACAGAAGAAGAAAAATAAGCAAGCTGCTGGATCTGCAGCTGGAGAGGCCTTAGCCTCATAGTTTGAGCTGGATTTTTCACTGATCGCATGCTTTGTCTCAAGTATGATGGGTTCAATGTGGTTGCTTGACAGTGGTGCGTCTTTTCATATGACCAGATACAAAGATTTGTTTACTGATCTCGATGAGAAAGATCTTGGAGTGCAGATCAAGATGGGCGATGATGGTAGATACAGTGCGATCGGTATCAGTACCATTTCCTTTGAGAGGGAGTCTGGTAAACCCTTCGTATTGAAGGAAGTGATGCATGTTCCAAGATTGAAGAAGAATCTTATCTCTGTGGCGATGTTAGAAGACAAGGGACATGATGTTGTCTTTAGCGAGGGAAAGGCTTTCCTGCGTAGTAAGGAAACTGGTGAAGCCCGGAGGGTAGGGGTTTGAGTTAAGAACATTTATCAATTACAGGTAGATGGCTGCGCAGCAATGGCAGGCAAGGTAGAAGGAGTGGTGAGCCGGGATGATGGCGAGCTGTGGCATAGGAGATTGGGCCACCTTCACCATGGAGCTTTGAAGATACTACAGCAGATTTCTACTGCGCTTCCCAAAGGTACACTTGCTCAGTCAGATTAGTGCAAGGGATGTACTTTGGGAAAATTTGTGAAAGCCACCTTTCACGAGAAGGATAATATGACGATCCTTGAGAGAATTCACACAGACGTGTGTGGATCTTTCTCAGTAGCTTCGACAGCAAGGCACAGGTACTATGTGATATTTGTTGATGATTTTTCTCGGAAGTGCTGGATCTTCTTCATGCAGAAGAAGAGCGAGACATACTCAAAATTTTGTGAGTTCAAGGCACTGGTTGAGAAAGAATCGGGGAAGCAGGTGAAGGCTCTTAGGAGCGACAATGGTGGTGAATTCATCTCTGGCGAATTCAAGGACTTTTGCAGCATAGAAGGAATTAGAAGAGAGCTCATAGTGCCTCATAACCTACAGTAGAATGGGGTCGCTAAGCGGAAGAACAGAACGATCGTGGGTGTTGCACGAGTGATGTTGCATGATCAGGGCCTTCCCATACACTTGTGTGCAGAGGCATGAAATACTGCAGTTTATGTGCAAAACCATTGTCCTCATAGGATACTTGGCATGAGTACACCCGAGGAGGCGTTTTCTGGTAAGAAGCCTGATATTTCTCATTTGAGGATTTTTGGTTCACCTGTTTACATTCATGTGATGAAGGATGCCAGGAAGAAGCTGGAGCCTACCGAAGAGTTTGGGATATTTGTGGGGTACACTGATATGCCCCACAACTATCGTGTGTATTTTCCAGACAGTTGCAAGACTGTTGTGCGACGGGATATCAAATTTCATGAGGAGAAAGCCATGAAGTGTTTGCTTGAGAGGGAGCCACACTTGCATGCAGATGAAGAGCTATTAGTTCCTAAGGATGAGCCTCAGGATGTGGATTAGCCACAAGAGGAGGTTCATGGAGTGGAAGAGACCACTGATGCAGCGCCAACCATCAGAGGTTGGAAGCGCACTACAGAAGCTGAGCGACTGGCTCAAGATGCAGAGAAGGTTGTAGGAGCACCTAGATCACAACATAGATAGAGACAGTCACCTGACCGGTATACTGGATAAATGACTCTTATGAGCAAGTGTATCATGACAGAGCCATCCTCTTTCGAGGAAGCTATGGAGGACCCCGCATGGGTAGATGCCATGGTGGAAAAGTATGATTCGATTTTCAGAAACAGTGCATGGGATATTGTCCCAAGGCCGGAAGGGAAATCAATGGTAGGTTTGAGATGGATCTACAAAGTGAAGCAAGCAGCTGACGGGAATGTGGAGAAGTACAAGGCAAGATTTGTTGCCCGAGGCTTCTCACAGATTGAGGGATCGATTATGAGGAAACCTTTGCACCTATCGTAAGGTATTCTTCCATATGGATGATTCTTTCTCTCTTAGCGCAGATGAGGTGGCACATTCATCAGATGGATGTGAAGACTGAGTTCCTCAACGGAGTGATTGAGGAGGAGGTGTACATAGAGCAGCCCAAAGGTTTCAAGATCTTCAGCAGCGAGTCGCATGTGTGCAGGCTCAAGAGAGCACTGTATGGGTTGAAACAAGCACCTCGTGCTTGGTACACATGGATACGCTTATTTCACCTGATCATCTTCAAGATAGCGTATCCAAACCTATACTAGATTGTGGTGGAGGGTAAGTTGTTGATCATTGTACTTTATGTAGATGATTTGATTTTGATGGGTGATGAACTATTGATACTCTCATGCAAGGCTGATCTTGCAAAGGAGTTTGAGATGAAGGACTTGGGCCTCCTTCATTATTTCCTGGGATTGGAAATTTGGCAACGCAGTGACGGACTGTTTGTGTCTCAAGGCAAGTATGCCCGGGAGATACTGGAGAAGTTCAACATGCATGGCTGCAAGCCTATTGACACTCCTCTTCCTGGTGGTTGGAGGAAAGAGGATGTTTCCCCTTGATAGAAATTAGTGGATACTTTCTTATTTATCAGCAGTTAGAGTGAGTTTTCACTATAGTACGACCCGACATATGCTATATTGTTAACCAACTTTGCAAGCTATCAGTTAAGCCTACCCAATCTCTTTGAGAAGGCGAGCAAGCATGTATTGAGATATCTGGAGGGATTGGGAATGGATCATGAAATACAGACAAGGAGGATGAGTTGAATGGCATGGCCTATGAGACAGGTATCATCATATCTAAAAGGTGTGTGCGTTGGAGTCCAGCATTGCTTTCATTGTTTCTATGGGATCGAGATGCTGATATCTTGACGAAGGCGCTCACCAGGAGCAAATTCGAATACCACAGAGGTAGGATAGGGGTGGAAGATAATCCTTATCTTGTTGAGAGGGAGTGTTGAGATTGCAACAAGATGATGAGCTTAGTGGAAAGGAGTCGCCTTCACTAAGTGGGCCCGCAGGCTATTTTTGGCGCAAAGTCTATTTTTAGACATATGGATCATGTTCTATGAGTTGCAGGATCCTATTTATGGATGGTTGGTCAAGTCGGAAAAAATATATGGACTTCTGTTTTTAGACATATTGGGCGGAATCTATTTTTAGATTGCCAGTCTAAAAATAGATATGTCGAATATTATTAGCTCTTAATAATATTTGGACTATAAACATTATCTTATTCTCTTGGAGCACTTCAGTTAAGTGCACAGATGTGGCACAGGAGCTGACAGAAGGAATTACGCTATTCCTGAGAGTTAAGTGGAGCTATTGCATGGATACTTCAGTTAGAACTCATGTGACAGAGTTTGGTGGAGTTATTGAGCTAGTTGATGGAGTTGTGTTCAGTTTAACTGAGTTAAACATAGTTGAGCTAGTTGTATCTAGTCTAACTGATTGATACACTAGTGAGTGGTGTGAATTAATTATTAATTAATTCACTAATTATTAACTCATTAATCAACTAAATAATACATCAGTTAACTACAGTGCATGGACATTTTCAGTGGAGACCAGTGAAGAGGTAGGTGAAAGAGCAGTGTGAATATCAGTTGTGACTATAGTGTTGCATGATTTGCAACTTGGCAGGTGATTGGATATGCCAATGAGGATTGTGTGAGCAAGGCTGGACCAATTCGAGTTCATTCAGAGCCATTCTTCAGCAGTGATTGCACAGTAGAGGCAGACTATTAGGTGGCAGAGATTGGAGCATGTGATTTGCTAGATCGAGCTTGATTATTGTGTAGAAATTGGAGATTGTATTGAGAGATTTGTGAGGAGCTTTGTATAATGATTGTTACATGATCTCTATGACATATAATATATATATAGTTGGGTGTTTTCAACTTTAAGCTTTCCCATAAAATACTGTGTTCATATGTGTGATTTTTTATGGTTTTAATGTGCGCATGCAATTGTTTTTCTATTTCCGCAATTAATGATCAATGGTAGAAGAGATTTTGTATTGTGAATGAAGTTAAAATAGTGTGTGATCAAGAGAATCTCGGTGTATAACATATCAGTTATTCAAATTTCTACATTGTTTAATGATAAAATAGATGGCTAAATCTATGATTTATGTATTGTTTTTATATGTTTTCAGGTTGAAAAGATTAGATCTTACTACCATTGGGCTATGGATTCAGTGACAGGGATCTCAATAACAAGGCTTTCCTTGTGGAAGCTTAGGCTTGTAAATATTTCAATGAAAGAGAAATAAATATAGGAGGTTTTCAATAGCTTGAGGTTCAAAGGAAGTCAGAGCATGTAATACATGACTTATGAGTAATGAGGCATCAAGAAATTGAGGCAAAATATTAAAATATATAAGTCATTTTTTAATACTTAAAGGAAGTCAGAGCATGAAAATCATGAGTTATGAGTAATAAGCATTAAGACATTAAAGAAAACCTTTCAAAATATAGGACTTAAAACTCATTTGACCATAGCTTAATACTTAAAGGAAGTCAGAGCATGAAAAATCATGAATTATGAGTAATAAGCATTAATAATTTTAAGAAAACCTTTCAAAATATAGGACATAAACTCATTGAAATATAATAAGAATCTCAGGTGAAGAAAATTTGTATTGTTATTGTATATGGCAGAAAACTCCAAAGCTTTACAAAAATAGTCTACTGAGATAAATTTTTCCAGCCCATCATACATCGAAGTACTCACTACTTATAGGCATCTAGCCTTTACATCCAATATTCCAAGTGGCTAGATCATTAAATTCTATTACTGACACCAAATCTGACCACTAACTAGATATTTAAAACTAGAAACTGACACCTTTCGAATTAGGAGTTAGAGTCCTACTATGACTCAAACACCTACTTATTACATTTAATCTAAAGATTATCCAAATATTCCTTGAAAAAAATAATTTCTTTCAACCATACTGGACACAAACAAAACATTAATACTCTGAATTTCTAAATGAAGCTTCTTTGCCTACTATTAAGGAGCTGTCAGTTTGATGATATGGCAACATAGTGAGCTGGTATCTTCGAGTTGTATCCATAACAAAATATCTCCACTTAGAAATATTCTGATCTGATACTCTTTATCATTGCCCTGATACTCTTTGTCATTCCTCATGGATAACAGATTTGAAATAGTCATTTACCCTTCACCTTCTTCCAAAAATTGGCCTTGTTGTCAAAACAGAGTTTTGAGCTACTTTCATAGTGAATTTCGTAGCACAAATAAAAAAAGGTCATCTGTGATAATCTTCTGCTATTCTTGAATATTGGAGGGTGTTAAGTGATAAAAAACATTTAAACACACCCCTCAAAGCTCTTTAACCATGTCATTTTAAGTGGTTTAAAACCAAAATAATTCTTCAGAAATTCTGCAGCAAAAATTGGGCTTCAAGCCTGGCATATGCTATGGAATTGCCTAATTTCTTAGAGACTTGAAAAAACTTAGGATATGGGATCTAAAAATATCCATGAATATACCTGCATGTAAAGTATGATAATATAAGACAAAAAAAAAGGTCTATAATCCATTGTTATCTTCTTATTTATTAGCAGTTTCTTCATGAGCAACTTCAATAGTTTTTTCCATAGCTCCTCTTTCCAAATCTTTCTTCTCTATTTCTGTCTTCATCATCTCCATATTTTCTTTCAACTCTTTCACTTGTCTCTGAAGAATTTTCCTCTCTGCCTGTAACCATAAATTCCTCTGCCTTGTGTGTGTCATCATGATGCATAAAGGCTGTGATTTATTCAACAAGTTTTTGGCCTTTCCAATAGAATTTTCAAAATGAGTAACCTGATTATTCACTTTGTTTTCCACCTCATCTATCATTTGTCTATCTTTCTTGTATCTTTCCAGATCTCTCTTTGTTTCAGAAATCTCTTCCCTAACTGCTTTTAACTGTTCTTCAAGAAACTCTTTTTCAGTTTTCTCTATGAATTTTTCCTTTCCCTTTCTCTGTTTAACTGTTTCTTCCTTATCTTTAAGTTGTCCCTTTGGAAAATCCGCCTCAGATTTCTTCTGAATCTTTCTTTTAGATTGACCTTCATTTTCTTTAGTAACCTCTATCTCAATAGGATATATGACTATGCCTTCTTGTACTGCTGCCCTTTTTTCTTTATCTTCCTTTTGCTGCTTATTTCCAATGGTGATAGTCTCAAAAACCTATGATCTAGTGAAAGGATTTCTAGGTTTAAAAAGAAAACTTGAATCCTCTGAATAAAAATATAATTTCTTGGCCATAAGACCCTTCCCTTTGGCCTTGGATCCTTCTACCTCAGTTTCTTTCACTACAGGGGTTTTTGCAATGTCTATAGCCTGTAAGATGTCTTCAAGCCTGCCTTTACCTCCAATAGTTTCCTTTGTGCTTCTTTTAGATATTTTTGCTACAGGTTTAGTCTTGATAATTATGTCATGCTTTTTAGCATGCTTACTAGTTTCTGGATGTGGTGATGCCTCTTGGATGAAATTAGCTTCTACCTCCACATCTTTAGTTGTAGCTTTTAAACCTTCTTGTTGATTCCCTTCTACTTCTACAGTATTATTCAGCTCTTACCTAGAATAAGGAGTTTTGAGTTTAGAGGTTTTCCTTGGAGATAAAACATCCATTTCATACCCATTTATAACAAGAAATATGCCCAGTCTCTGTCTAGTTTATTTAATTCTTCCAGTACTATTAATTTCATCAATCCATGGTGAAAGATGAAAGTTTCGCTTCTTTTAGGTCTACCTTGCACTTTATCTGCCATTTTTCCAAGGCTCCTAAAAAGGTAAAAAGGAATATCTATCAATTTTTTTCCTGTAAAATGAAGCAACAACTTGAAGTGATACACGTAGATTGTATGAAATCTTCCTTCACAGGTAAAGTATTTCTGTATGACTGTCAATAAATTAGAGTAGTTATATTTAAGGGAAGTTCCAGGAATCCCTACAGTCATATTTATCCCTACATGTTCAGGCTTTAGATAATCATCACAAATATTTAAATAAAACTTTTTAGCTTTAAGCCATTCTTCTCCAGTCCTAGGAATCCCTGTTGCTTGAGAAATACTATCAGTGGAAATTGACACATGAAGAAAACCAACCTTTATAGATGTTCCTTTGAAATTGAGTACAAAGTCTTATGATACCTATTTGTGATGACCTTGCAACCTTTGAAAGAACTCAATGCATTCTGCTCTTGTAAAAATTTCCACGAAATATGGATCTTCCATGATTAATCTTGGACTTGTAAGCTCGTACCTGAATGGCAGGCCTCCTTTATTTACTTTCTTTGGTGTAGCCATTTCTTCTTGTTTTGTAGCGGTGGTCTTCTTTGGATATTTACACCTGTTCGGTAAAATCCTTTGATGAAAATGATTTGTTATGGTAAAATAGGGCTGACATGACAGATGATTTCTATGGGACATGCAAATGACAGCAATCTACTTTGGTAGCATCTTACAAGGTCGGAAAATAAAGCGTGAGGAATGAGGGATGGATTTGAAAAAATGAGATGAGACTTATTAAGAAAATGGTAGTTGATGCCAACACGTGCCTAAGACTTTCAATGATGACCCTACTCTGACAGCATGACTGTAATGTTCCCACTTAGCCTTAACTAAGAGGAACATTCAATTTTGTTTTAATTTATGTTTCATGAATAAATGAATAAAGGAGGACATGTAAAAATCCTAAAAATTCTGAATAAATCAATGCCCATGTGAACAAAGACAAATCAGGGCCATGTAAATAATCACTTGCAGGTGTGAAAGAGGTTTGAGCTAAAGACTGGGTCAACCTTGACCAAATCAACAGCACTGTCTAGGTTCATTGCATCTCCAAAAGTGACATCACAATTCTAGAAGGAAGCCTCTCATGTGAAAAGGGCTAACTCATCAAGGTGGTTTAGGGTTTGCAAAAACTTTCTCATCTTATAAAAGGAAAAGGAGGGCAGCAAGAGAAGGTTGTTGATTGATCATATTTCTGAGTATTTGTCTGCTTAGACAAATACCATTCTCTGTTGTTTAGTGGAGGATTATATTTGGAATTCCTATGCAGGGATTTCACCTCTTCCTTTGAGGATTCTTGGAGGAGTGTTTGATGAATTGAACCACTATCATGCTTGAGTCCAAGCTCTACTTACATTGTCAGCAATATCCATTGAGGGTTTTTCTGCCTCTGCAAGTTGCAGCAAGTGGGAATCTAGATCTGCAGAGATCTAGTGTACTTTGGGAGCCTCTTTCCATGGAGTGGGTCCTTTGACCTCCTGGAAGAGTGTCTCATTTCTTTGTATTTCAGATCTACAATTTTATAGTAGTTTTCTATGTCATTTGAGCTACAGCGCTGTTCCCATGAGTAGACTGCATTATTTCTTTATGAGGGTTTTCATGGTGCCTTGCTCATAGTTTAGATCAGAGATCTCTAGTGTTGGGCTTTGCCTTCCACTGGGTGATCCATGGATTAGCTTACTGATCTATGTTCTGTTTAGAACTGATCCATTGTAATGAAATGTTATATTCTAAAATTTACTGCATCAATTTCCAGATCTGCAACTTGTTTCTCAGATCTACTCTTATTTATGCATGCTTTTGCCAAAATTCCAAGGGGATCTTGAAGGAAAGACTATATAGCTTCCCGATCTGAAATAGATCTGATGTTTTGTCCATAGACCTATCCTAGATCTAATTTGTAACTTCTAGCTACTGAAGCTCCTTAAAAATAACGTTGTTGAACCATTTCTGCAAACGTACATGTGTGATAGCTCTATTTTCTGAAGATTCTTGCTATATTGTCTCATGCATTCTACTGTAGAGTGAAAGGGATTAATCCTAATGCTAATTTGCTGTTGTATTACTGAAATATAAACCTCCTTTCTGATCTCTACTGAACATTTGATAAAACTGTGCAATTCCTGAAGTAGTGTTTGCATTTGGCTGCAACCTTCCTCTTTGGGTGCTTTTTAGCTAGTCTAGTTTTTGGGAGATCTGTTTAATGTATCTAAACTGATTTTTTTTAGATGAAATTCCATATATAAGTCCCATACAGCATAAATAAGTGGAAAAAAGTCCTGATCTACATTATTTTTTCACATTTTTACTTATACAGCGTTTCTCTTAAGCACCTTGTTGAAATTCCTGAAAAAGGGATATTCGGAACTCCACTCTTGGCAAATCCTGTGCTTACCTTGGAGCACCAGTCATGCTGAATTCAAAATAATATGATCGTCTCACTGAGAGGGAGAGGAGATACCAAAATAGAAGTCATAAAAAGTATGACTACACCACTGATGACCCTGATAAGGGTCAAGACAAGGGGAAAGCCCCTGAATCTGTGCATGATAAGGAAGCAGAGGAGTTTGAAAAAACTCTCTTAGAGACCATGCAAGATCTTTCCAAGGAGATAAAAGAGATGAGGGTGGATAGAATGAGGGAATCCCTTGGTAGATTTCATCAAGGAGAAAGCTCTGATATGTCTCATTATGGGACTGGTCAACCTGTGAGCTTGCCACAAGCTCCACAGGCCTCACAACGCTCTACCATGCCTACCTTCTTGGCTGTAGAGAATGAAGGACCACAAGAGAAAACCTCCCTGGAAGGTTATTTTGTGGAATATGACTCTCAGAGTCAGAGATTCAAGGATAACTTGAGTTTTCAAGACTTTTACCATCTCAAGGACCGGAAGAGACCATGGAAACAATATAGAGATGGTGGTTTCTTTCATGGGAGACACCACACTATGGGAAGATTCTTTTTTCCCAAGTTCGATGGATCATCCTCTTGTTCTGCCAAAGCATGGGTGGAAAAGTTGGATATCTATTTCCAGTTGAACAAAGTCCCTAAATTAGAAGCCATCAAGATTGAAGTGCTGCACTTTGAGGGTGAAGCCCACAATTGGTGGTTCCATGGGCTATCTACATTGGGACACAACAATGTGTCTACCTATGCTGATTTCACTAGAAGACTGGTGGAGAGATTTGTCCGGAAGGATCTCGAGGCACCTTTCATAAGCCTTGCAAAGTTGAAGCAGACAACAGATGCAGAGGCCTATATCTCAGAGTTCTTGAGATTATCGGTCATGGTCCCTGATCTATCTGTAGCAATGAGAGTCTACATGTTCATTGATGACCTAGAGGAACCTTTGCATGGGTTGGTTAAGGCTACCAAGCCCATCACTTTACATGATGCCATTGAGAGAGCTAGAGATCTCCAAGATGCCTTGCCAAAAGAAAAGGCAACTTTCCAAAGCAAAGCCCCTTACTCTCTTAAGGGGAAAGAAGGGAAAGCTGCTCCACCCAAGGAGAGATCACTGAAGAAATCTCTTGACATTGATCTCTGGAAGGAGTTGAGGAAAAAGAGATTGTGTTTCACATGCCAAGAGCCATGGGTACCGGGACATAGGTGTGCTGCTGGAAGGCCACACTATATAGAAGTCTTCTCATATTTTGAGGAGGAAGATGGGAATGATGGAACTAGGAGGGGTCACAACAATGGTGATGATGAGGATAATGATCAATCACCATCCAGAGATGAAGAGGGATCCTTTGCTCCAACAAGTGGAACTCTTGCCTCTTTGAGAGGAGTGCCTAAGTACTTGACCCTAAGAGTACAAGGCTTAGTCATGAACTATAGAGTGTCTATTCTGATTGACAGTGGGACAACCCACAACTTTATTGATGCTCACCTTATGCAGAGGAGAGGAATCCCCACTGAAAATTTTGATGGGTTTTCTGTTTTGGTCCCAGGAGATAGAACCATGCAATGCATGCAATATGTTCCATCACTTTCTGTCACTATGGGATCCTACACTTTTGTGGACCACTTCTTTGTAGTTGACATACCAGACACCAATATCATCTTGGGTGTCCAGTGGTTGATTACCTTGGGGAAGGTTACCACTGATTGGAAAGCCTTGTAGATGGAGTGGGTGGACTTGAAGAGTGGGAAACCACAAATAATTCAAGGCATGCACACTTATCCTGCACCTAATGTTTCCACAAAAACAACAGAGATGGATTTGCGCAGTGGAAGAAAGGATCTCATAGTTCCTTATCTCATGTTTATGAGAATGCTGCAAGGAAAATTCCTACCTCATGGCAAGCCACTTGGAATGTCATTAGATTTTGATCCTGTGGGGGAAGGCTCACAAAGTGCTGCTCCAAATATAGATCAAGCAAGGATTGGAGCAATGAGAGAGCAAGCTACAATGATGTGGGAAGAAGGAAAGGGGAGGATCAGCCTCCCAACAAACAATTTTGGCATGTGTAATGTCAAAGAAGCAATCAACAACAAGGCAAGCACCACCATAGATGTATCAACAACACTCTCATTGTTGAGCTGTGTGGATCCATATTGGAGATCTCAACTCCTTGTGGAGTACTCCAAAGATCTTCACACCGAGATGATATTAGATGGCATGAAGCAAGGGGGAGGCTATTTGGTCCATGAACGAGTCATCTTTCATCTTGGTAAAGTATTCTTGTCTCACGCCTCCAAGCTTAAGCAAAATATAGTACAAAGAGCACACAAAGAGTTCCTTTCCAGATATATGTAGTCAGCAAAGATCTACACCCTAATCATGAGGAGTTTTGTTTGGGAGGGTATGAAGGAGGAACTACATCAGCGCTATGATTGGGAGGAACTACATCAGCACTTACAAGAGTGCAATAGTTATGAGGAGTTGGGACAGCCAAAGGAATCTATGCAGGAGTCATTTCAACCATCTCTTCCTTCTCTTAAAAGAGGAGAAATGCCCATGCCTAACTCCATGTGTGTGGGAGACTTGAATGGTAAAGAATATGATCTTATGGAGCATGTTTATTTTTCTAATTTGACATATTATCTTACCATATTTATGTAGGCCATGGCTCCTACAAGGAGTGATATTACATGTAGATCTCATGGCATTGGTGAGGCCAATAAAAATTCTAAGTCTGGTCACTCCCTTGATGTGCAAAGGGAGATTCTCTATCATGATGGGTGCTTCCCAAAGGCACCTAACTTGGGTATCACTTTTAGCCATGTCAAAGTGACCCATGCAGCAAAGGTTTGGTGGGAGTACCACTTGCCACACTCATATCTACTCAAGACAAGGAGTGCATTGCATTGGTATCTTATGTGGGATTGTGACCCACCCCCTCAAGTGCAAATTTCAGTTTTCATATATGCAATTTTGCTTCCATAAATAGATGATATATTGGTATTGTTTATGGGTTTTTATGGGCAAAGAGTGGGTAGTGTATATGTACCACATGGGATGGAACTTCATCTTGTACTTCATGATACAAGTTTTAGATGTGACATTGCTTCACCCATGTTTATTTCTGTTGAGTTTTACACTCCTGAAGGGATGGACTATACCCCTGTCATGTTAGCATTGGAGGAACACTTTTTTATGTATTGGCTTAATGAGCACTTGGCCCATGATGAAAGCTTGATCCTTGATGGTGCCATCAATGGAGAAGGAGAATAACTATAGCTCTTACCCTATCAGTTGCTTGGGGACAAGTAACATTTTGGATGGGAGGACTGTAATGTTCCCACTTAGCCTTAGCTAAGAGGAACATTCAATTTTGTTTTAATTTCTATTTCATGAATAAATGAATAAAACAGGACATGTAAAACTCCTAAAATTTTTGAATAAATCAATGCCCATGTGAACAAAGACAAATCAGGGCCATGTAAATAATCACTTGTAGGTGTGAAAGAGGTTTGAGCTAAAGACTGGGTCAACCTTGACCAAATCAACAGCGCTGCCTAGGTTCATTGCATCTCCAAAAGGGACAGCCCAGTTCTAGAAGGAAGCCTCTCATGTGAAAAGGGCTAACTCATCAAGGTGGTTTAGGGTTTGCAAAAGCTTTCTCATCTTATAAAAGGAAAAGGAGGGTAGCAAGAGAAGGTTGTTGATTGATCATATTTCTGAGTATTTGTCTGCTTAGACAAATACCATTCTCTGTTGTTTAGTGGAGGATTGTATTTGGAATTCCTATGCAGGGATTTCACCTCTTCCTTTAAGGATTCTTGGAGGAGTGTTTGTTGAATTGAACCACTATCAGGCTTGAGGCCAAGCTCTACTTACATTGTCAGCGCTGATCCATTGAGGGTATTGCTGCCTCTGCAAGTGGGAATCTAGATCTGCAGAGATCTAGTGTATTTTGGGAGCCTCTTTCCATGGAGTGGGTCCTTTGACCTCCTGGAAGAGTGTCTCATTTCTTTGTACTTCAGATCTACAATTTTGTGGTATTTTTCTATGTCATTTGAGCTACATCATTGTTCCCATGAGTAGACTATGTTATTTCTGTATGAGGGTTTTCATGGTGCCTTTCTCATAGTTTAGATCAGAGATCTCTAGTGTTGGGCTTTGCCTTCCACTGGGTGATCCATGGATTAGCTTGCTGATCTATGTTATGTTTATATCTGATCCATCGTAATGAAATGTTATATTCACAAATTTACTGCAGCAATTTCCAGACCTGCAACTTGTTTCTCAGATCTACTCTTATTTATGCATGCTTTTGCCAAAATTCCAAGGGGATCTTGAAGGGAAGACTATCTAGCTTCCAAATATGAAATATATCTGATGTTTTTTCCATAGATATGTCATAGATCTGATTTTTAAATTCCAGTTGCTGAAGCTCCTTAAAAATAACGCTGTTGAACCATTTCTGCAAATGTACATGTGTGATATCTCTCTTTTCTGAAGATTCTTGTTGTATTGTCTCATGCATTCTACTATAGAGTGAAAAGGCTTAATCCTAATGCTGATTTGCTGCTGTATTACTGAAATATAAACATCCTTTCTGATCTCTACTAAACATCTGATAAAACTGCGCAATTCCTAAAGTAGTGTTTGCATTTGGTTGCAGCCTTTCTCTTTGGGTGCATTTTAGCTAGTCTAGTTTTTGGGAGATCTGTTTAATGTATCTAAAATGATTTTTTTAGATGAAATTCCATATATAAGTCCCATACAACATAAATAAGTGGAACCAAGTCCTGATATACGTTATTTTTGTACATTTTTACTTATACAACGTTTCTCTTAAGCACCTTGTTGAAATTCCTGAAAAGGGGATATTACAATGACCTCGAAACCCTTAAAGTTTAACAACTCATAATTATGTAGAAAACCATTATAGGATGACACGCTTTCATAACACATTTATCTTTACAAGTGTCAGTTTCTCTACGGAACTACAAGGTGTTTCCGCAACATAATCTGTTTATTTAGTACTAAAATCGCTGCGGACTAAGAAAATTTCTGATAGGTGGCCAGTTTTGAGACTTTAGGTCATTTTAAAGTATCTATTCAATATTTTTTCCTTTGATATGACTTGATATCATCCCTAAAATCTTAAAACAATATTTTAAGCTTATGCTAATCATAAAATTTATCATTTCATGATGCTATGCAATCTAATAAATCTAAATACAAACTTGACACATTTCAAGTTATGATTTTGAAAATTTAGGGTGTGATTACATGAGTATTCACTGGATGAATTCTCTTGAACATATCGGCGACACTGAGATGAGTTGGCAGCATTGACCCAAAAATGAAGTGAAAGTATGATGAACCATAGGTATGAATGAACTGTCAACAAGATTACCCAACCCAAATAGTCACGATGATGGAGTGAAGTGTCATGTTCAAGAGAGACCTACTACCGTAAAAAGTTTTGTTCACTTTCCCAAATATTCCCCGGTCATTTTTCGACCAATATATCTTTATTTTTTAACAAGCTTGCGGAGGATAACATATTCTTGATCTATAATTCATCCCTTTGGGAAAATAATGTATCGCTATTTAATAATTTAACGAGTCTAGCGATGAATGAAACTCGATTCTTGCCATGATCGACGAGCCCGTTGCTATTTTATGTTTTAACGAGCCCAAAAAAAGTGACAGCCCGATCCTTTTTCATATTTAGAGAGTTTTAAAAAGAGGACAAAAGAAAACTCCATAAGTACTTTTTCGTAAAGTTGTCACTCAGATCCAAAAAAGTGTAAAATAATATCTGAGAGAACCTCCTAGCCATGTTCGACTAAGGCATTCCTTTTTCATAAATAATCTATTTCATTCCAGAAAAGGGTTAAACTTATACTGAGTAGATATCAATTCATTTACTTTTACGAGCTCAAAAATACAAGTGCTCAGCAATCTTTTCACATTATCGGAGTCTGAAAAGAGCTTAAAAGAAGACTCCAGGGGTTCCTTTTTCACTGTTATCGAAGCTCGAAAAAGAGATAAAAGTGTGCTTCAAATCATTTTTCATTTTTAACAAAGCTCGAAAAAATGGATAAAAGTATGCTTTGTGGTCAAATCATTCTTGAAATAAATTTTCATTACTAATCTGCTCATCAGTTGTAAAACATGTTCAGAACAACATCAATTGGATTAAAAATACTTGTTTGATGATAAAAATAAAATAAAACCATAGTCACAACAATAATTATGATTTGCAAATAATAAAATGACTAATTAAAAGAGTTTTACCATTCATTTTTACCATTTGCATTTTGGAGCTCTGGACCTGTTTTCCCCCCAAACTTCAGCCGTTGATTGCGATCAATTCTGTGGATAGTTTTCATCACCGTTTGATCCAAGTTGGTGCCATAAACCCTCTCTTTCTTTCAGTAGTCAATTCATTTCATTTCCTTGCAATTTTTTAGGGATTTGGGCCCCTTAGGATAAATTATTTTTCCAAAGAGGGCAACGCACCCTTGAGCATCAAAAGCTCCATTGTGGAGCACCTAAATTGAAGCCTAGGTGCATATGAAACACACTGTCCCTTGTTCAAGACTGTGTTGGGCGCAATTTTAATTTTTTATTCTTGAAATGTACCCAAAATTTGCCTAATTTTTTACATGAAAAGGACTCTAATGAGTCTTATGGTTATGTTTCAGGATTCCATCGGACTAGAATGAAGATTACTTGGACTGAAAGAGAGCATGAAGAAAAAAATATGATTTCCCTAAATGATCTGGGTATAGTAAGAGCCCTAAGAGATTGTGGCTTGTTAAAATACTTCCACTTGTCAGGATGAGGCAACAAATATAACTCTTGGAGTTCTTAGTTCGAGCATGGGATCGAGCTATCGAGGCATTTCACATTAGGAACAAAGTGGTTCCTATTACAGTGGAGGATGTGTACTTTCTTACAAGCTTGTCGAGGAGAGGCTTGCCTATTTCCCTCTCAGGGTCTGCTCTCGGAGGAGAGACTGTGAGAGATTATGTTTTGCAATATTTCTATCCAGGGTCAGAGCCAAGCAAGGATGGGAAAATAAATATTCGTGACATTCGTTATTTTCCTTTCATAACCATTATTTTCACGATCGCAAAGCTTGTCGGCACCGTTACACTACATGTAGTGAATATATCATATATGCAGTACCCTTTAGAGTGCATGGAGGCAACAATCTTCAATTGTTCTAAAGTTGTACTTTCTCAGATAAAAGAACAACTAAACAAGGAAAAGGGAGGAAGGAAGAAAAATTTCAGTTATGATTCAATCCTCATTGCATTTTCCTTAGAGTGGATTCCACTGATGCAGCCTCAGCATGTGACATTGGGTGTGTCTAACCCTAGAGATATGCAGATGCAGAGATGGGTAGAACTAATGGCTAGGCATGTAGGCCAATTTTCCATTGTGTTCTCGACTTTATTCTTCACCTGGTTCAGGTGACAGGTTGTCGCCATTGATGAGTATGCATACGTAGGTGTCGATTTCCGAGGAGATCCAAACTTAGCTTTACCAGAAGGCACTTAGTGGAGTGCAATAGGTAAGAATGTTTTGACCATATTTTTTGATTTTTATAAGGTTTATACAATGTTTTTGAACTTTTTTGTTTTCCCAAGACTAAACTAAAGTTTTAATGTAATGCATATGTTGGTCGAGTTCAACCAATGGAGGAACCAGAGCATGAAGTGGATGAGCCAACAAAGAGGGTTGTTGGGAGAGCAGTCCTTCAAGATCTAGACATGGTTGAGACTCTGTCTGAGCTTCAATAGCACATAGAGGGGTTGACCTTCGAGATTCTGAATTTTCGGATCGAAGAGTTACCCATGCGACTACAACGTCACACTATAGGTGTTCCTAACTACTGGATGTGGTTAATGCGTAGGATAGCTAGATCAATAGCATGTTACCATGAACATCACTAGTTTACTTTTGACATTTTGCATACATTTTGAGGTCAGATGACTAATGTTTCTTGGGAGAAAATTTTGTAAAAACCTATAACTATCTATCTATTTGATTTTAGTGTTTTGCTATGTTTATTGAAAAATCCTATTCAATTATGTGAATGTATCTTTACATGTGTTGCAAATGTCTGTCCAAAACATGATTAGCTAAAGAATCTATCAATGTGTTCAAGTTTCTGGAAATGTGTTGATATTGAATAAAATCAAAGTGTCTTTCCAAATGTCGAACTCTTAGGAACAAACAATGTAGTGTTGGATTTCTAACAGTGTAAGCACTAGTAAGTTGTAATACCACAAGTTGTGAGTCTAACCTTATGATGATGTGGTTAATACCAAATGAAATGGCATCAGAGAGAATTTCAATAAATGCGCTATACTCAACGATATTGTTTGTCGATCTACCAATACAAATCCCTTGAAAAATCACTAACTCGTCGTTCAAAGAAAAAATGGCCCACGGTGCAGAGGATTGATTCTGCGTACTACGACTAGCACCATCATCATATCCAAAAAATGGTTCCAAAGATTCAGACATATGCGATGAAATGTAAAGCGGATTACTAACGTCAAGAAAACTCTAAAAAACAAACTAAGACAGTGAATGATAATCAACATCATATATATACAATATAATACAAAAAATTACTACGCTCATGATTAGCATAGTAACGTTTCAGATACAACCCATTTCGTGTCTGTGCCCATGGAAACCCATCGTAATCAACTAAATCATAGGCACCCTTAGCAAGAACTCTTTTGACAATATAGGGGCCATGCCATAATGGCTAAAATCTCCCTATACCTATTACATCAGCTTCTTAATCATAAAGAAGGACCAAGTCTCCCTCTGAGAAAATGCGAGGCTGGACATTTTTGTTGTATTGCACCTTTATACATCTCTTATGTGCTTTGTTGGCCAATTGGGCTTCACGACGCGTTTCATCAAGATGGATGAGCTTAAAAAGACGCGCTTCTTTTTCTAAGTTATTAGGTAACAAGTCGATTGCGAGTTTTAATGACAGTGTTTCATATTGGATTGGCAAGTCAGCTTCCAGACCATACACAAATTGAAAGGGGGTAAATCCGGTTGCGTTTCTCACTGAGGTTCAGTACGCCCACAAGGCCGAGTACAAGATCAAATGCCAGTTTCTTTTACGAACTCCTATCATTCGTTGAAGCATACGTTTAATAATTTTGTTGATAGCCTCAACTTGTCCATTTGATTGTGGATAATAATGAGTAGAATTATCATGTGACAATCCTATCTTGGCAGTCAATTCAGTCATCATATGGTTGTGAAAATTATTCCTATGATCTGTGACTATAGCCTATGGGACCTCATACCGTGCAATAACATGATTAAAGAAAAACAATGCAGTTGTTTTTCCTGTGTTGTTGAATGTAGGCATCACTTCAACCCATTTGGTAAAGTAGTCTACTGCAACAATAATATAACCATTCCCCTCGTGTGAACGAGGGTTACAGGTCATGAATTCAATACCACATTTTAGAAATGGTCCTACAAAGACAACAGGATGCATTGGTGTTGGAAGTTTGTGGATTTTACGATCAAATATCTGGCACGCATGACAACTTCTGACCGCAAGGATGCAGTCGCGAAATATGGTAGGCCAAAAGTAACTGGCGCAGAGTATCTTCTGCGTGGTAGCGTATCTAGACAAGTGTCCACCACAAGCCCCAGCATGATAATCATTTAAAACCTTTTTGGCCTCCTCATCAGTGAGGCACCTTCTTAAAATTGTATTAACACCACAATGATAAATTGTATCACCGACGATCAGATAATCTTTGGCTTGGTATCGAATACGTCGCTAGTTAGAGCGAGAGTTATTAGGCCAAAAAATTTTGGTTTGGAGATAAATGATAAAATCCCCATAACAAGGATCAGATGATCCGATCAGAGAAATAGAGTCTCGTTAGGAATTGATGGTTTCGACATAGTAGTAGTACTATCAGAGGGAACGTCACAGAGAAGCTCAGAAAAAACTAAAGAATTCTTTTACTTGGATTTGATGAATTCCAAACCAAATTCCTGGAAAATGACAATCCATTTTGAATACTTTCCCCCTAGCAATTGACTTGATAAGATATAAGTCATGGGGTTGCAATCCGAAGTGACAATGGTCTTTCAGAATAGGATATAGTAGCGAAATATTTGGACAACTTGAACAGCCGCCAAGGCAAGATTTTCTACGTACGAATACTTCACTTCCATATCATTAATAATATGACTCAAATAATATATCGGATGTTCTATCCCATTTTCTACTTGGACCAGTACCATAGAAATGGTTGTGTCAACCGCGACGATATATAAGAAATAATCACTTTGATAATTGGGGGGATACATTAATGATGCCCAGACAAGAGTATCCTTGACAACATCAAAAGAATCTTGTGCAACTTGGTCCCAATGGAAGGCAACCCCCTTTTTCAAGATCCGAGTAAATCCTTTAGCCATTTTGGCGTAGTTGGGTATGAACCTCCTTAGGAAGTTAGCCTTTCCTTGAAGTTTCTGTATCTGAAGTAAATTTGATGGTGCAGGAAAATCAAGAATGGCCTGGACCTTCAATGGGTCAATTCAAATTCATTCTTTTGAGATGAAGAAGCCAAGAAAAGGACTAGAACCAACACAAAACACACATTTATGTGGATTGAGGTGTATTTTGTAGTGTCGACAGCGTAAAAATTTGGCTCTCAAATGCATTGGGTGATCAGTCTAATTTCGTGAATGCGCGGGTAAATCATCTAGATAGGGTTGAACAATGTCCTTGATGTCATTGAAAGCATAATCCATTGCTCTCTGAAAAGTAGCCCCAATGTTCTTTAAACCAAACAATCGTTTTCGATATGCGAATTTGCCTTAGGGATAGATGAATGTTGTCTTAGATTGATCCTTTGGGCGGATATTGATTTGATTGTAGCCAGAAAATCCACCAATGAACGAAAATATTTCACATCCAGCACAATCGTCAATAATCTAGTCGATAAAGGGAGTAGGATAGTTGTCTTTTGGACAAGCAACATTGACATCCCGATAATCAACGCACACTCTGATCGTTCCTTGTTTTTTCATAACAGGAATGATGTTAGAAACCCACTCAGTTAGTGGAACAAGGTAAATGAAACTAGCACGCAAAAAAATTTCAACTTCTGCTTTAATGGAAGCTGCCTTCTTCAGATGAATAGGACAAAGGCATTAACGTACTAGCTTGACATCAAGGTACATATTAATAGTGTGTTCAAAGATACTAGTATCTATGCTTAGCATTTCCTCTTAATACCAAACAAATACATCACGCAATTCACGAAATAGAGAGAAATATGTTTCAAGTTCTGATGGAGAACAAGATATGCGGACATGAATATTTTCTACAATGCCAGGTTTGGTCGAAATATCGATAGAAATGGTTTCTTCAATATTTGGCAAATTTCACTCGGAATCGATTGCATTAATAAGAAAATAATTCTAAAATAAATTTTTGAATAATTGGTGATATAGTTCACTAAGATTATTTTCTTCATAATCGGGAAGATGAGAACGATGATGATCATTTTCCCATGGTTCTCCTTCTGAAATCATGGTTTCCAAAATATTCTCATCTGTCAAGAAATTTGAGGAAAAAGGATTAGATGAAGTACCGAAATCTAAGCAACAATCAACCCAAACAACTGACGACGTTGATTTCGGATTCGCCACCCAAGCCAGATATATTGATTTCTATGCTAGCTCAATAGGGTTGGGCAGCAAAAAATCATCCAACGTAACAATTTCAGAATCATCCATACTCCTCCTTAAGCCAGATGGAGTGGAAGAGATCATCTATCAGGTCTCTATGCTTGCAATTTCTTTCGACGTCGCAGGCAACGATAATGCAAAGGTTCCCATGAGAGTGGAATCATTTAAGAGTCCTACACCAATGTGCTAAAGTGCTAGTTAGGGTGTGTGAATGAACAGAACACTTCCAGTTACCTGTGAAGCGGAGGCAAAGAAGGATAGCTGATTGATGACTGTGATAACACCTTTATGTGGAAAGGAAATCATTCTAAAATATGTAGAAACAATTGTAGTCATAGCATATACCCATGGCCTTCATAGTAGAATATTGTAGTCAAGGGGTCCATCAACGACCTTAACATCAACATTCACTATTTTTCCCCCTAGTTCAACATGCAAGTTATTAATAATACCACAAGGCTTATATGTACATCCATCGAAAGCCTTCAATGTCATTGATGATTGAGATAAGCGCGGCGAACCAAGTGACTTCCAACAGTTTAGAGACATAATGCACGTAGATTCTCCCTCATCAATAATAGTACGATGAACAAGGTGATTGAGAAAATTTACTTGTATGGATAATGCCAATTCCGTTGGTAATTGCGGCACATAGCCCGTATGATTAAAGGCTATGAGATTAGAATCAGTCAGATCAATTCCACCAATAGCCGACAATAAAGCCTATTTTTGGGAGGGACAATTTTTTAATACCTCAAGAGCTGACATAGTTGAAGGGGATTGAGCCAAACCTTCAACTATATTATAATTTTGAGCAGCTCTTGCTTCAAGATTATATGTCAATTCATGAGCGACTCCCTTTGATGGCTTGATTGTCAATTCAAGAATAGAAGTAGGCGGTATTGATTCCATAGATGGATTCATGACCGAGGTAGTAGGTTGATCAGTGGCCTGACTACCGTAATACTTATTACATGTTTCCACCAAAATCTCTGTTGATGGCTTTGTGACAGGATAACATAAGCACTTGGGAACTAGAATCTGGATCCATAGCAACCAAATTTGTGTCCGGATTCAGAAACGTATCTGTCAACACAACTGACGCATGTGAAGTCTTAACCAATTTTGAGACTTTAACGTGGTGAGGAAAATCTCAAACAAATTGTTTCTCATTAAATATTATGCATGGATAACGAGGTTTCTTAGTTCTAGACGATTGATCAGATGATCTTTCTTGCGGGTTAGAAGTTCGCTTTTTCTTTTATTTCCATTTTTTCTTACTTCTGGGTTGCTTGTAACTTTTTCCTTTGTCCAATGACATGGCATTGATTTCAAAAGAAGGTGTAGGATCAGATGCAGCATTATGATGTGTACTTGCAATACCAATCATACTGTCTCTGGCATGAGAGTCCTTTGATGAAGGAGGAGCAGTAAAATTAAATCGTGGCGTGTTAGGAATTTTTTCATAGAGCATGCCAGACTGAGTATAAATTAAGTCTAAATATTGGGCACGAGAAATGACCTGCTCTTCGGTGATGACGCCACCCTTACCCACATCCTCAGTTATAGATGGTAACAGGGACTTAATGAACCACTCATAAAGGAGCTGATTAGGAATAAATTTCTTAACCATTCTATGACGATGATGCCACTCATGAATATGATAAAAAATGTGAGTAGCATTAGTCTCTTTAAAATTAGGCAAGAGTTATGTTCCAGTTTCATATCGTATGGGTAATTGGAAGTGAGTAATTTGGGCATTCAAATTATCAAAATAATCTCTAGGTGACTCAATGTACCATTTTACAGCCAGACCAGTGAGCATACGCTAGAAAAGATGTAGCTGAAAATAATCATCATTCAGGGAGCTTGATGAACACCATAAATGATAAGTCATAACATGAGTCGACGAGTCTTCCCCAGGGTTTCCATTGAATTTAGGAATATCTGAGGGTAATTTATGGGGTATCACCAGCCACCAGGGAGAATAATTTATTGGATCATTGGTGATCCGATTTAAATATGGTAACTCTAAAGTTGCAACAAAAGGCAACTGTCGATTAAGGTGAGGTTGAGCATAGCTAGGGTTTGATGGAATTTCTTGAGCGACAAACCTTTGAGCACCAACATAAGGAATCTGTTGTTGGTAACCTAGATAGGGGTTTTTTTGATAAGAAAACTCTTGAGGATTCAGTTAACCAAAACTTGGATATGATACTTGTTGAAATGAAGGTTAAGGAATTTGCACCTGATGCTGCCAAGGGGTCTCTCCACCAATGATATAACCCAAATTAGGATAACTTGGATTCGGCTGAGGATATGTATAAACTGGTTGTGGCTGTGACATCCCATAATATGGTAATCCAACTTGTGAATAAATGATTCAAGGTACAGGTTGTTTGTAATATACCAAATGGGACTACTCAGCATCGCATGCACTTAAATAATAAAAATGAATTTTCAGAAATTTTTTCCATAAGGAAACAAAATCAACACTTTTATCCATTATATATGATATTATAGCATCTAAATCTAAGAGGAGAGAAAAAAAAAATCAAACTAGGTGAGGTAAATAGACCTCCCACACCTAGTATAGCTGAAAAACACTAAATCCCCAAAACACTGCTACACAGAATTACTACATGAAAGAGACTGCACAGTCTTATCAGGGTTTCAACTTAGAAATTTTATAGACAAATATATCTACACATATATTAATCAATCATGCTTAAAAACTGAGATCTAGTCTCCTTATTACAAATACAAGAGAACCCGAAAAGGGTTTCTTGCAATACACTCCACATACAATGGTGAGCTTTAGAAATAGACTGAATAATCACTGAAAACTAAAGAAAAAGAGTTTATAAGGCTGAAATAAATCATATATTATGTATATCCCCTCATAGGTCTCCTCCCATGAAAGGATGAACCCCTCAATCACAAGGAAACACTGCAAAGAAACCACAAGATCTGCCACTGAAGTTGTCCTCCAAAATAACGCAATTCCCAGCTGGAACAACACTATAAATGATGGGAAATGTATGGCCTCATGCCAAATATCTGAAATATGTTCAATGACTCTCCAAACGGATCTCCCAAGAGAAGGAAACCTTCCTCCTATGAGAAACTAGCTCGGAAAGTGGGATTCTAAGCCCTCCACTGCTACACCCTGTAACACAGCACAATAACCTGTAGAAACTGCGCTGATGAAGAAAGCTGAAGCTTGGCCTAGAAACATGAATGTGGAAATGAATATAATACTCTTCCAAGATGCCCCTCAAGGATAGAGGTGGGATTCCCACTTGGGAACACCTTGTGCTAAACATCACTGCAACCTTGGTAAATAGCAAGAGGAAGCAAATAGTCTAAGCAGACCAATGTCAAAATAATAATCTAAAACGTAAAATCATATGGATGCCATCCTCTTCCTTAAATAGAATATTAGCTTGCTTTCCCTTGGACCCACTCAATTAGGTCATTTACTTCGAGAGATCAATCTCCCTCCAAAACTGTGTTATTCCTCCATTAATCTCCACTCCTCCATAACAGTGCTGTTGACTTGGTCAAAGTTGACTGAATCAACATGATCCAACCCTGTTCACACTTGGAGGTGCTTTATTTAGCTACTAAAAAGGGTCTCCTTTCACACTTGAAGTGTGGTTATTGATGCTAAGGAGACTTATGGGCCTTCCCACCCACTTATTCACCTACCTAGTGATAAAACAACTATAATATTCCATTTAGCTTGAAGGCTAATTTTTTGGAATATTACAGTCCTCCCCTAAAAAATGTTGCTTGTCCTCAAGAAAATATATAAGGAGAGAAAAATACCTCCCTTCCTCCTCTTGTGGGCTCCTCATCAATAGTCCCCACCACTGCTCAAAAACATCTACAATAAATCTGTCCTCCAATGTCTTCTCCCAAGTATGCAAAACCAAATGGTTCACATCATGAAAAGGTGGAAGGTGTAAGTGGAAACCTTCTTGCTGTCCAATGGCCTCCTCAAGGTAGGAGTTATAACAAGCATAGGGGATATAATGCCCAATTAGAGACTCCCAACCCCATGCTATCATCCAAATTAAATGAGCCATTCTAGGTAGCTCATCAAAAAAATCATCAACCTTGGTTTTATACACTATATTGGGGCTGCATGGAGAGATTAGATTTTTCCATCCAAGTTTCTTCTCTCTCCATTTATGGTAAGTATGGGGCTGTTTCGAATCTTGGGATGAAATATCATGGCCTCCAAGGATGGCCCAAGTTACCCCACAAAACAAATCAACCATGAAGTGCCTCCTCCAAGAACTCAAGTTCTCCAAATGGCTCCTCCCACATGAAGAAAAGAGATGTAGCATGGAATTCATGGTTTTCCCGTTCTCTCTCCTGAAACATACAACATGTAAATTAGGGAGAATCATACTTCCAATGGGCTCCTCCGACTCTTGACCCACCCTCCAAACAAAGCTCCCCATGAACATAAGAATATCAGCAATATATGGAAGCAAAAACCAATGAAAATAAGTTGTCATATGACAACCAGAAAGTGGATCATAGTTCCACACATGC
Source organism: Pinus albicaulis (assembly GCA_034641835.2). NCBI lineage: Eukaryota > Viridiplantae > Streptophyta > Pinopsida > Pinales > Pinaceae > Pinus > Pinus albicaulis. The sequence goes on along the minus strand of CM076583.1, from coordinate 26,717,093 downwards.
AACCAGCACAGTGCATTTCTTTCCTTCCTTAAAACAAAGAATAACAAGTGCTCTTCCAGCCACTTTTTTTCTGCCACAATCATCCTACAAGATAGGATCATGAAGGTACAATGTGGTGTCAATGGTGCACACCAAGAATCATGTAGCTTCCCCCACAAACCACCAATAGAATATCCAACCTCAGTGCTGCAAATGGCCTCAAGTACAACATAATATAATGTATAATAAGGAATGACCCTCCTTAATTCAACATGTTTCTCATATAAAGTAAAGAAGTGCAAATCATAATGCAAAAATGTACCTTCTCTACCATGTAATTTGGTCCTTGAGCTGAAATGGCTCAACTGAAAGTTTTCCCTCACCCCCAATGAGTAGGAAAGTGGCTATGACATCCTCTCTATCACCATCCAAGCTATGCATCTCTCCAAATGCTGATATATATTCTGTTGGATGCCCTCCCAAGTGAACTCCTCCATCAAATAATGAAATGCATCAAAGTGCATGGAAAGAAAGTCCACATGTGCTGCATGCAGTAGCTTCTTCTTAAGCTCAGAAACGTTAGTCAAGAAGACTTTTCCATAAGAATAGATGATCTCTCCATCCACCATGTATCTATTGTCTCCATCAGGTTCATCAAGAATCATGCAAGCACCAAGATCCTTGGAGTACTCTACCAAGAGTTGAGACCTCCAATATGGATCAATCCTCCTAAGACACAACGTTGAAGATATGAAATGTGAAGCTCCCCACATGTTGTTGTCTTCTCCTTTGACAGCCCCCATGCCAAATTCATCCTCCAAAATGATGTCATGCCCATCATGCACCTGCTCATGCTCAAATAGAAGTGGTGTTTGTTGGAAGTTGGCCTCCCATGAGAAGCTACCATCCAAAAATAACCTCTTGATCTTGGCCAATGCAAGCATGAGTGGCCTCCATCTACTCCAATGTATGCAGGATTCCTTCCTCAAAGGAAGTACCCTCTGTTTCTCCAAATCCATAGAGCAACTCCCTTGCACCATGAAGGTGCCATCCTCCATCACTGCAGCAACTTCTGTCAGCGCAGTATATGTAGTGAGAGTGGACGGTGCTGAAAATGGAGGAATGTCCCTCTCCTCCTTGAGTCTATCCCAAACTCTCTGCGTTGTACTGGACTCCTCCAAATTATTCACCCCTCTGGGATCCAAGAGTGGTTCAACCCCATGTGAAGCATCCCTCAACATCTCCTGATCTGGTGGTCTCCCTGGTGGGATGCCTCCATGCAGTGAGACATCAATGGTAAGAGTAGACTGTACATATGGATGGAAAAAATTTTCCTTGCCCTAACAACACAAATCAGTCTTCCTCTTCCTTTCATTAGCTCTCTAAAATATATAGGGGTGTGTGATCCTCATCAAGTGATGCTGACCTCCATCCCTACCTTCTCCTTCAATCTACCATGTCTCACAATAATGTTGCTCATTGATTGTGCCTTGACCTCCATATTTGATATCCTGGGTAATTCCTTGCAAGGATATAATAATTCCTCCTGTTGGAGCATTTTCCATTCCTTCCTCTGCATGAGGTACTATATATGCTCTATATGTGACAATGATGTTGCCCCCATCCTTCTCTTCTTCTTCAATATGAATGGGAGTCATCTGCTCAATAAGAGGATCCTCTTTTGAAAAAGGACCCTCTATGCCCTCTTGTCCAAAGACATGAAACAGAGGTCTTGCCTCTAGCAAAGTGTTATGCAATATGTGAGCTTCTCCAATAGTTTTCTGATGTGGATTTGAGTTTATAGGTTCTTACAACATATGAAAAGGTTTGGTTTGTTTGGCTCCATCAATAATGTTTCAGAATGTTTCCCATCAAACTGTTCCACTAATCTCTTAGTGAACTTTGCAAAATAAGAAGTATTGACATTTTTTAATGAAAATGACTCAAACATCCACCAAGCATAGGCCTTACCTTCAAAATTCAGCACTACAACTTTGATGTATCTTCAGAAACTTGGTGCTGCTGCAAATAAGTGTGTAGCTCCTCCACCCAAGCTCTAGCTGAACATGTTGGTGATCCATCAAAAGTAGATAGAAAAAATCTACCCATGTCACGATGCTTGCTTCTCTCCACCTAGATCTTGCAAAACTCCTGGAAAGTGATATGATCTCTAAACCTCTTGGTTTGAGATTCATATTCTTGCAAAAAGTCACTAAGTGTTTCCCTCTTAGACATTTCTTCCTCTTCTAACTCCCTCATGTCAAATCTTGGCATAGGATTGCGTTGTGAATCTTGGTGTGTAGCTGCATTCTCACACTCATTATGTTCAAATCTAGAGTTTGCCTTAGATCCAAACTCCTTTGGAGTCTCCATCTCCTTTCTCATTTTCTTGAGATCTCCTTGAATGCTCTATATAGATTTAGGAAGAAGCTTTGAGAGCCTCTCCTCCTTCCTTCCTCCACATAATGGAGTCTTCTCTTTTTATTTTCTATACATCTCTCCTTCTATTGATAGCATAATGGCTGAGATCCACAGGCTGAGCCAATATTATGCTCTGATGCCACTGTAATATCCCAAATGGTACTACTTAGCATTGCATGCACTTAAAAATGAATTTTCAGAAATGTATGCCATAAGGAAATGAAATCAACACTTGGATCCATTAGATCTGATATTATAGCATCTAAATCCAAGAGGATATATAAAAAAAATCAAACTAGGTGAGGTAAATAGACCTTCCACACCTAGTATAGCTGAAAAACACTAAATTCCCAAAACACTGCTACACAGAATTACTACATGAAAGAGACTGCCCAGTCTTATGAGGGTTTCAACTCACAAATTTTAGATAAAAAGATATCTTCTCATATATTAATCAATCATGCTTAAAAACTAAGATCTAGTCTTCTTATTACAAATACAAGAGAACCTGAAAAGGGTTTCTTGCAATACACTCCACATACAATGGTGATCTTCAGAAATAGATTGAATAATCACTGAAAAATGAAGAAAAAGAGTGTAGAAGGCTGAAATAAATCATATCTAATGTATATCCCCTCAGAGGTCTCCTCCCATGAAAGGATGAACCCCTCAATCACAAGGAAACACTGCAAATAAACCACAAGTTCTGCCACTGAAGCTGCCCTCCAAAATAACACAATTCCTAGCTGGAACAACACTGGAAATGATGGTAAATGTATGGTTTGATGCCAAATATCTGAAATATTCTCAATGACACTCCAAACAGATCTCCCGAGAGAAGGAAACCTTCCTCCTATGAGAAACTAGCTTAGAAAGTGGGATTCTAACCCCTCCACTGCTGCTCCCTGCAACACAGCACAATAACCTAAAGAAACTGCATTGATGAAGAAGTCTAAACCTTGGCCTAGAAACCTAAATGTGTAAATGAATACAATACTCTTCCAAGAGGCCCCTCATGGAAAGAGGTGGGATTCCTGCTCAGGATCACCCTGTGCTAAACAGCACTGCAACCTTGCTAAACAGCAAGAGAAAGAAAATAGTCTAAGTAGACCAATGTCAAAATAATAATATAAAACATAAAATCATATGGCTTCCATCCTCTTCCTTAAATAGAATATGATATTTCTTTCCCTTGGCCCCACTCAATTAGGTCATTTCCTTCAAGAGATCAATCTCCCTCCAAAATTGTGTTATTCCTCCATTAATCTCCACTCCTCCATAACATTGTTGTTGACTTGGTCAAATTGACTGAATCAACATGATCCAACCATGTTCACACTTGGAGATGCTTTATTTAGCTGCTAAAAAGGATCTCATTTCACACTTGAAGTGTGGTTATTGGTGCTAAGGAGACTTATGGGCCTTCCCACCCACTTATTCACCTACCTAGTGATAAAACAACTATAATATTCCATTTATATTGAAGGCTAAATTTTTGGAATATTACATTGTTGTAAATTAGCCGAAGGATTTGGAGTCTGTGGGCCTAATACTTGAGGGTATTGAGCTGAAGTACCCTCCTAAAACGGTTTTTGTACAACATTTTGAGTCTGTAACAAGGGTAAAGATGTATTAACAAGTGGAATTGATGTAGGTGCAACAGGTTGAACCAGTTGATACGAGTGTACAACCATTTGTGTTTGGATAGGCAGAGTGGGCTGCCACTAACAAACATTCATTTTGACATTAGGTTGACCAAAAAATGATTAAGTACTATCAAAGTGGGTGACCAAAGGTTGCTCCCCAGCATGAGGAGGATAATAAGACGAAAAATATTGTTCTCCAAATGCAGGGAGTCCAGTTGAGATGGTACTGGATGGAATAAACCCAGAAGGACCAGCTTGATATTGCCTTGATGATGTATATAAAGGATCAAGCCATTTAGTACTCACTATAGGTTTACCAGTTAAAATACCAGACGATGACATTGGTGAATTCCATGGGTTTTCAGATGCACTAGAGAAAATTCCAGATAAAAATTTATAACTTGATGGGACAAAAGGGCCACCATGAAAATATGACTCTGGTGAAGTTGTGAACATCGACGGGGTAGCGAGAGCAGGTGCTGACACAATCGGAACAAATGGTCCAATTGAAGATGTTGGTTCACGCATAGTTACTTGACCAAATGTATACCCTTTTGAATTGACGGGAATTTGAATAGGAACGGGATCAACAAAAGTAGAGGATGGTGACGAGAAAAAGTCTCGCATGTGTAAATATCTCCCCAAAATGCAATGGAGCTAAAGCAGCCCTTGCCTTGTGGAATTTCTTCAATTTAAATTAAACCAGGGAAGGATTTCGCCGTCGGCCCAAAGTATATTTCCAGAGGTTGGATCAAAGGGCAATATGGGAGACTTAATGGGTACCACAGAGTGTGGGGTGACCGATATAGAATAACTTCCCGGTCGTTCGACTTCAGATGCGTATGTTCTCACAAAAAAGATAAAGGATCTCGGATCAACTTCCATTTGAACAACGTCTGGTTCGGAGGTGGTTTCACCGATTGAATGGATCGTGACTACGGTAGCTGTGAAGACTCTGTCTCAACAAAATTGCATAAACCAGGATTTGTTGGAATGTTGTGTCCCCTATATTACTAGTATAATCCTCATTATTGTTAGTGTAACCCCCTTTATTGTTATTATTGCACTCTAACCCCCATATTGTTATCAGGCCCTTAAATTATTATTGTTAGGTCGGCTAGGATTACATTGTGGCCCCACTAAGATTACATTGTGGCCCCATGGACTCCTATATATAGAAAGGAGGTTTTGTAATTTGTATCATCCAAGAATTTTTCATTCATGTAATGTATTGAAGGTTGCCCCCTCGAAGTGGCTTATTTATAAGGCGTTGATATCTCGTTTCTTCGATTTTTGGAGTTGGTTTCACAACATTTGGTATCAAAGCTTTGGATTCTAGGGTTTTGCTGCTCCAAACAGGTTATCGTGGAATTTTGGCTAAATTTTTTTCTACAAAGGTTCAAAAGCTAAAAATTTTAGAGTGCGAAGCTAAAATCTTGAGGAACATTGTCACAAAATTTCAGAGCTTGTTTCACAATATTTTCAGAGATATGATCTGTTTCAGTTAGGGCTTTTTGCAGGCTCCTGAATTTCACTTAAAAAGGTCATCGCGGAATTTTCGCAATAATTGTTTTTTCTACCAAGGTTTAGAAGCTAAAATGTTTAGAGAGCGAAGCGGAAATCCTAAGGAACAACTTTGAAAAATTTCAGAGCTTGGTTCGCAATATTGTCGGAGATATGATCTGTGGAAGTTAGGTCTTTTGCAGGCTCCCAAATATCATCTCAAAGAGGTGATCGTGGGAAAATATTCATAACTCTCTATCTGAGCATCGGATTGGAATTCTATAAAAAGTGACTAGAAATAAATGGACTGTAGTTTCCTGTCTATAAATTTCAGAGCCAAAGGAGTAAAAAAAGACACGTGTCAAGTCATACAATTTTGCTATACTGAACCAGTCCATAATTAGGTCATTGTGGGAGATTGGACATAACGTTGCCTTGAAGAATCCAAATCAAGTCAGACTTGTGGCATTTGAAATAAGCTTCAGAACTACTATAGGGCCAAATTTTAGATATTGAGGATCTGCAAGTATAGAGATAAGTCAATTTCAATATCGAGCTACTCCAAAGAAAGTAAAAGGTGTCTATTTTTTTTTTTTCCGAATTGCATAAGTCTTGTTTGAAGAATCAAGTTGAATTGATTCCAAGGGCATATTGTAGAATATATTTTAGTATTGGGTTCTAAAATGCCTCCTAAAAAGAATTCAACACCCTTTAAGCCTTTAGAAGGCTCTACTATTACTCATGAAGACGAAGAATGGCAACATGACATATCAAATTTACAAGAGCAAGTGCAGCAAATTTCGCTCTCGCAAAGAGCAACAAAAAATGACATGGATGTTTTGAAGAAAGGCGTGGAAACTAAGATGGATGGTTTGAAGAAAGACGTGGAATCTAAGATGGATGGTTTGAAGAATGGCATGGAAGCTAAGATAGATGGCATGGAAGCTGGCATGGAATCTAAGATGGATGACATGGAAGCTAAGATCGATGAAAAAATGGAAACATGAAGAATTATCTAAAATCAGACATGGAAGGTTTGACAAAGTTGATACAAAAAATGTTTCCTAATGGTGAAAATATAGTAGAGGAAACTCATGATGAGAACAAAATAAATGTTAATCGTGATTTCATAAACTCTAATGTTGGCAGGAAGAACCACCATATTCCAAAAATGGATATTAGGAATTTTGATGGAAAGGATCCTGTAACATGGATACTACAGATGGAGCAATATTTTGATCTCAATAATGTGCAAAACACACAAAAGAAGAAAGAAGACCCCACAGCTTCGGGATGATGAGAGGCAATAGATTTCTATTGTCCACATTTGATGGATCACTCACATGTGCAGCAAAGGTTTGGGTGATGAAACCAGAGGCTTTCTTCCTGCTACATCCTGTAGTAGACAGAGAGGCTGTAGAAATTACAGCGCTGCACCTTGAAGGTGAAGCAAAGGATTGGTGGATCAACCATCTAAGCCACACAAGGGTTTCTACTCTTATTGATTTTTCTCAAAGGTTGATCGGGAGGTTTGGCAAAATTAGGGAGGAGCCCTCACAACCAGTTATTGAGGCATGTACCAGTGTTGTTGAGACCATGGAGGAGAAGCCTTCATCTTCAACAGTTTGGGAGGCCAACACTTATGAAGAGGGAACTCTTGCAGCCTTGCAAGGAGCTTCCACATTTCACAAAGGTATGCCTGAAAATCCATCTCTTTTCATTTCAGCAAACACTTTGGATGGGTCCATATCATTGCATGTAGTTGATCCAGAGTAGAAGAATAGCACTCCGCTGAGCAATGATGGATAAAGGAGGAATCATTCCTCATGTGAGCATTCAAAGAGCAGCTTCATTCATGAATCCATGAAGGAAGCAGTGAGAAGAAGTAGACATCTAGAGATAAGAAACTCTTTCTCCTCTCTAGATGACACTCTCTCAATGAGAATGCCATAGCTCAAAGAGAGACTTCTACTGGCAGCAGATCCAAGGCCTCTTTGGTTTTGGAAGGACATGCATGAGGAGGAGATCTCCCCAAGAGATTTCAGTAGAGGTGCACTCCCACACGTCATGGAGTGCAAGATTCTTCATCAGTTTTAGGAGGTACTTCCCTTCTCCCAGGAGCAGATAGTAGATGGAGGACATTTTCGGATGGATAACATCTCTCATGACTGTGTTGGACATTCCTTGAGCCATGCACCTCATGATGGGAGGTTTTTTCCTACCACCTATTTAGATCCTCATAGGGTCAAATTGATCCTCGAGAAGATTTCATTTCAAGATCCTGTGAAGTGCAGCAATATGATTTGGGATTATGACCGTACCCCTCATGGGAGGAATACCAAGATGAAGGATTGAAGAAGACATCCACAATTGGTTGAGTGGATGTGGATGGTGAGCAAGAAGCTGGTAAGCTACTTGCAGATTTATGATACCTGGCAGCAAGAGGCTTGGCTATGCTGGTTACTCTTGAAGGAGTTTGGCCATCACTTGGCATACTCTCTTTCCAAGGGTATGATGATGGAGAAGATGAGGCAAGATGTTGGCATCATGGAGCAAAAAAGAGTATGGGTGCATAGTAATGATGCAACACTCATATCGTTCACTATGCCTTCATCACACATCTTGCATGATGAGAGCATGAGGAAGCAGCAAGGACATTTGTTGCTGGGGTTATGCTTGGGAGAGAAAGGGAATATTTTCTCTCATTTCTTGTATGATGTTTCCAGAGTAGGAGATGGCACTATCATGGTGAAAAAGGGATACTCCTTGACCTTTGATGATCAGGAATTACTTCCACCTTGGGAGAGATTACATCTTTGCAGCAACATTGTTGGAGGGTTGCCCATCTGTGTTGAGGAAGCTGAGGGCAACAGTGTTGTGCTACCTGGAGATGATCTAGTGCCTCATGCAGAGGAAGGAGGAGCTCTTGCTCCAGATAGAGGGATTCTTGCATCTTTGCAAGGAAGTCCCCAGGATCTCATGGATGGAGATCAAGGAACAATTCATGTTCTATCTGTGCCATTGTTGAGGAGGTGTAAAACCAGGGAGACACAAGGAGGAAGTAGGGAGAAGACACAACATCATGAGATGAGGAGTACACATCCCTATTCAGTTCTAGAGGTTGATGCACCTAGGGAGGTGATTGGATTGCACAGTGGAATCATGGATAGATTTGTTCATTTATATATGCAGTCACCACTTGATGATGATGTCTCACTGCATGGAGACATTTCTCCAGGGAGACCACTGGATCAGCAGATGATGGGATATGCTTCACATTTTGAGGCACCATTCACTGACTTCAGAGGAGTGGAGACCTTGGGAGATAACCATATGACAGATGACCTTCATGAGGAATTATCATCGCTCTCACTATGGAGGATAGATCCATGTTGGAGCTCCAGGTTGTTGATGGAGTATTCCCAGGATCATCTTTCTTGCATAATATTGACAGATCAGCATATGAGGAGAGGCATAGATCATGTGCAAATGGAAGAGATACATAACTCTTTGGAGGAGTTAGCACAACCAAATCCTTACTCTTTGAGGATGAGAGGATACTCATTTTTGACCCACTCCATTTGTATACACAAAACTTATGTTAAGGGTATTGTTCATTGGCATGATGATTTTTATATTCATCCCTTAACCATATATGTTGCTCCAAGGAGGAGTCTTCTTTTTGCTAGACCTCTTGGTCTACTTGAGGCCATGAGTACTATTCGTGACCACTCCCTAGGAGGACTTGGGGAGGAAATGTATTTTGGAGGACATACTCACCTTGCACCATATTTCATTCACTTCCTCCATACATTTGGGGAGAGTGGGACAACAAACAAGTGGTTGAGAGGCCACACTTTTTGTCACACTCTTTTGCAGTTGAGGTTCAAACTGCATTGGTTACAATGGAGGGACCATTGTCCTTATCCCTCGCCACACATGACAGCGAGCATGGTTCTCATTTTGTTTCATTGTGTCATTGTTGTCTTTGTATTTGTTGAGAGCATGATTGGGGGAATGGCACATTGGTTGGATGTGTCCCTTGGGGGAGAGAACTCCCACATTATTTGCATTGCATGTTCTAATGGGAGCATGAGAGGACATGTGGCCACTACAGCAAAACACTTGTTTCCATTTGAGGTGGGCCATATACTTGATTCGATACCAGATGATGATGACTTCCAACTCATCACATATGAGATGGATTGGGACAACATGTTTCATAACGTTGGAGAAGAGATCCTTGGAGGTCTATTCTTCATTTTTCCACTTGAGGGAAACATTGTTGCAACCCAATATTAGCATACACTCTACACTTATCCTAAGTGGAGAGGAGGATAGCGTGGGGTAGGCTATCTTGTCTACCAAGATTAGATTTTCAGCCCACCTACATTGCAAGAGTCAAAGGTGGAAGATGACTGTCAGGAATTGCCATGTTGGAGGGTAACTCATTTTGTATGTATGATTGCTTGGGGGATGGAGGGTCTAAATGAGGGAGATTTTCCTCAACATATTTTAGACTCCATGCCTTGGGTGGAGATTTTTCAGTTCTATCCTTGTAGTTGCTTAAGGACAAGCAACATTTGGGAGGGGAGGACTGTAATGTTCCCATTTTAGCACATGGCTAAATGGCACATTAAAATTTTTCCTTTATCACATTGCAGCTAAATAAATGGGTAAAGGGACCCATTCTCATTAGAGACATAAATAAAATCCATCATACTATGAAAGGGATCATCAGAGTAGCTTCATTTTTTACCCTCAAGTGTGAAAAGGGGCAAATGCATGAAGACAAGGTCATGTTTGACCAAGTCAACAGCGCTGCCATAGGAGGAGTGGATCACTTTATGAAACAGCATAGTGTGAATGAGGAAGAGAATATTTGGTGGAGGAAACCCTAATGGATGAGGCCCATGGAGAGATAGCTTTCACTTGTTTAAAAGGAGGGCAAGGCAACCATTGTTTCTCATGCTTGTATTGTTCATCTCAATTGTCAAGTGAGACAATTGTGCATTCTTTGCTATTTAGCAAGAATTGCCGGGAGGAATTCCTGTTTAGGATTATTTCACCTTCTTGAGAGGCCTCTTTAGTGATTTCTCAGAATTTCCTCACATCCAGGCTTGAGGCCAAGCATCCTCCATCAAGACAGTGTTATTTCTGCAGCAGAGTAATGTTGTGTTGCTGGGTGTTGTAGTGAGGGTTCACTACATCACTTCCATTAGCTATTTTCAGAGGAAGAGCCTCTCTTCCCTTTTAGATATCAGATTGGAGATATCCTGGAGCTTATTGCAGACTTTGGCATCAAGGCCAATCACTTCTCTTCACCAACAGCGTAGTCCCTTATCTAGACTGTGTTATTTCTGGGTGTGTTTGTAGTGGATACTTGCTCCACATGTTTGGTGGGTGAGATATTAGGTGAGAGGATCAGCCTTTCACTCTAGAGATCCATTGGAGGAGATCTTGTCATTGATTGCAGCATCTTCAGTCTTCTCCATTTGTTTCCAGTTCTTGAGTTGCTGCAACTACCCAATAACTTCGACATTTCTGGAGATTTTCCATTTTGTGTATATTTCAGCCAATCCCTTTGAGGATTGTGTATTGTATGTTTTCAGGGGTTGAGATCTTTCTCCCCCTTCTTTATTTGAGCCATTATTGTCACATCTATGCATTATTTACATTTTGCAGCAGTTCCTTCTCAAGGATTGCGCAGTCATAGCCAGGGCCTCTTTTATATAGAAGTATTTCTCCATATTTCATGTACATGTTTCATTGATGCTGCATTGCCTAGCTTGAGAAATCATTTCCTCAAGATCTTGTATACATTTGTTGCTTCTATAATCTAATGTAATGGTTATGTAGATCTTCCGGAATTTTGGTTTTAATGCATTCACTGCTATTTCCATCTCATGTTTATGATTTTCTAAACTCCATATTGGTAATATCTTGAGATATTCCCAATAGTTTAGTTGTTCCTAATTTGGAACATTACAGCTGTAAAGTTCCTTTTTATGATTTTCTGGAAAAGTTTCCTCTAGGACGTTGTATAAGGAATCCAATGTAAAAATAAGCTGAACCGGGACTTGGATCCCTTTGTTTACCCTTCATACATTACTCTTCTAAAAGATTAACTCAAATAAATAACCCTAGAGGGGTTATTCAGATCCTCCAATCCTTTGTATCTTGAACAATGCTCCAAAGGGGGAGCTACAGAAATACATGAAATCAAACAAGTAGTAGCAATGAAATATAAATACATGTGGTGCATGAAGAGTGCATAGCCATTATATTAAGTGCAACTGCAAATCTATATACAAGAACTTGAGGAAAGTCCTCTCGAGCTAAGCTAGATTAGCCCCAAGACAATTGTACATGCAAAAGAGAAAATGCCCAGCTACACAAACCAGCAACAAGCTATGACTACGCAATCCATAAGGGAAAATGATTTAAAACTGATATTTATACAAAGATATAACAATAACAAGCTCAAATAAGTTGGGAAGCAAGATCTCAACCCCAGAAAACCATACTACAAAAATCCTCTAAGGGATTGGCCAAAATACACTAAATGGAAAAATGTCGGAGTTGCTGGGCAACAGCAGCAACTCAATAACAATACAAAAGTGGAGAAGGATGGGAATGCTGAAAATGATGTAGAAACCTTCTCCATGATCTCCAAAGTGAAAGGTTGCTCCCTTCACTGAATATTACACCCTCCAATCCACAGTGTGAACCCCTCCAGCAAGTGCCCTATGAAAATAACGCAATATGAGGAAGAGTCTACGCTAGGAATGATATGAAACATATGTCCCAATTCCAAAATCTGCAATGAAGCTCTGATATCTTCCTCACTGATCTCCCAGAGAAAGAATGACCTCCTCCTCTGCAAAACTAGCTCCGGAAGTGGGTGATAATGAATCCTCACTGCAACCCCCATCAGCTCAACGTTTCTGCCAAGCTGGAAAACGTTGTAGCTGAAGATGGTCACCTTGGACTTAAGCTTGGATGTGAGGAGAATGAATAACAGGTCCTCCAAAGCTTCCCAATGAAGGAGAGGAAACTTCTAAACATAAATCTCCCTTGTGCTAAGCAGCACAAGCTATCCTAGTTGAACAATTGAGGAAGAGACTGCGCTGGGAATGAGATGAAACATATGGCCCAATTCCAAAATCTAAAATGACGCTCTAATATCTTCCTCACTGATATCTTAGAGAAATAATGAGCTCCTCTTCTCCAAAACTAGCTCCGAAAGTGGGTGATAATGAATCCTCACTGCAACCCCCAGCAACTCAATGTTTCTGCCAAGCTGGAAAACGTTGTAGCTGAATATGGTCACCTTGGCCTCAAGCCTGGATGTGAGGAGAATGAAGAACAGGTCCTCCAAAGCTTCCCAATGAAGGAGAGGAAACTTATAAAAAGAAATCTCCCTTGTGCTAAGCAGCACAAGCTATCCTAGTTAAACAACTGGAGAGAGCAGAGAAAATTCAAAATCTTCAAAATAATGAGCAATGGCTCTCCTTCCCTCTTTTATGCCAAGAGGAGGCTTACTTGCCATGGTCCCCACCCATTAGGGTTTCTCTCATCCAATAATATCCCTCCCATGAAAACTGCGTTGTCCCACTTGGTGACTCACTCCCTCCATGTAGCGTTGTTTGACTTGGTCAAACTGGACCTAGTCTTCTTGCATTTTCCCCTTTTCACACTAGGAGATGAAAAATAAGCCACTTAAGTGACCCCTTTGCACATTTGGAGTGTTTATTATGCTTCTTCATGGCCCCCCTTAACCATTTTATTATTTTTATTAAAAGGAAATCAAAATTAATGTTCTAATTAACTTAATGAAAATTTTGGAACATTACAAAAGGTACGCATTGCAACTTTACATTTAGAACAAAATACATTTTTATGGTATCGATGGCTTTTCTCCCGTAAAAAAATTGTCACTTGGTTAATTTTTACGGAGGAAATGATAGCACATTATGAGGATACAAAGAGAAACACCTTCTTTAGCCAATTGATAAATCCCAAACAAAAGGGTTTAGTGGGGGAGCACATTGAGGACTTACAAAAATTGAATATAAGGGTAACTGATATTCCAAAGGAACACATGATTTATCTCTTCATAGTTACTTTAAAGGATAAAATCCAACATGAAGTTCACGTTTTGGAACCTGATTCATTGGAGAAGGCATTCAAGTTGGCAAGAAAAATTGAATGTAAAATTATGGCGACAAGGAAACCTACCACTCACTTCTATAAAGAGGGAAGTGTTGCTACTCCTAGATTTCCACAACCTACAAGGTTGACACCACAAAAATTGGAAGAAAAAAGAGCAAAAGGGCTTTTCTACAGTTGGGATAGAAAATACACTAAAGGTCATAAGTGTGCTGAGAAGAAATTATTTTACATAGATTGTGAAGAGGAAGAAGAAAATGAACAAGAAGAGGATATACACTAGGAACTAACCCTAGAAGAGGAAGAAATGAGTCTGACCATATCATGTAATGCATTGGTAGGAATTACCACTCCTCAAAATCTCCAGATAGAAGGACATATCAAGAAGAAAAAGGTAATAGTGTTGATTAATTCAAGTAGTACCCATAATTTTGTTCATTGTAAGGTAGCCAAGGAATTGAATTGTTTCCTATACCCAGCACCAGAATTTCAAGTGATGGTTGCAAATGCGGGAACTATAAATTTCTCTGGAAAATGCCATAATATCTATCTAACCATGGGGGAATATTTATTGAATAGTCGAATGCTTTCCATTCCTATGGGAAGTGTTGATTTTGTACTAGGAGTACAACGGTTACAATCTTTGGGGACGGTAGCTTTTAATTTTCAAGAACTTTTCTTGAAAAATTTTTCAGAAGGAAAGGAAGTCGAATTAGGTGGTATTGCAGGGAAGCCGAGAAAGATAATAAGCTCTAATGTCATGACAAATCTTCTAAAGAAAGAACAACGAGGCGTAATTTCATAATTATGCTCACTACAAGTTCCAACATCAAAATCATCTATTTCTGCAAATCTCCAAAAAGTCTTGGACAATCATTCCAAGGTTTTTGAAACTCCCAAAGGACTCCCACCTATTCGTGATCATGATCATGCTATTCATTTGATTCCAGGAAGTGTTCCTCCAAACATCAGGCCTTATAGATATCCTTATGTCTAAAAGAGCGAAATTGAACGTATGATTGCAGAAATGTTAGAGGCGAGTATAATTCAACCTAGTCAAAGTTCTTTCTCTGCTCCTGTAGTATTGGTACACAAGAAGGATGGATCATGGTGAATGTGTCCGGATTATAGGGAGCTCAATAAGCTCACCATTAAAGATAAATTTCCCATTCCTATGATTTATGAATTATTGGATGAATTACATGGAGCAATTTATTTTACCAAGTTGGATCTTCGTTCAGGATATCATCAAATTAGAATGAAGACTGAAGATATTCCTAAAACAACATTTCGAACTCATGAGGGTCATTATGAATTTTTGGTCATGCCTTTTGGCCTTACCAATGCACCTTCTACATTTCAAGGGTTGATGATTTCCATTTTCAAACCCTTCCTTAGAAAATTTGTGCTAGTATTTTTTGATGATATACTAATCTACAGCAGGTCTTGGAAGGATCATGTTCAACATGTTGAAAGGGTGCTCAAACTATTGCAGGAGAAACAATTATATGCAAAAACATCCAAATGTTTCTTTGGAGTACAAGAGGTGGAATATCTGGGTCATATTGTATATCACAAGGGTGTTAAGGTAGACCCTAACAAAATTAAAGCCATTAAGGAATGGAAAGTCCCCACAACCATAAAGCAGTTGCGAGGATTTCTCGGGTTAACAGGGTATTATCGCAAGTTTGTTAAGAATTATGGGAGAATAGCAGCACCTCTAACAACATTATTGAAGAAAGATGGATTTTCATGGACTCCTGAAGCAACTAAGGCCTTTGAACATCTTAAAGAGGCAATGTGCCTAGCACCGGTCTTAGCTATGCCAGACTTCACAAAAACCTTTACTGTGGAATGTGATGCCTCAGGAAATGGAATTGGTGTTGTTTTAATGCAGGAAGGAAGACCCATTGCTTTTGAAAGTCGTCCAATCAAAGGAAAGTATTTACAGAAACCTATTTATGAGAAAGAAATGTTAGCAATACTACATGCACTAAAGAAATGGCGAACTTACCTAATGGGAAGACACTTCAAGGTAAAAACTGATCATGATAGTCTTAAACACTTTTGGAACAAAGACTATCTTCAGAAGAGCAGCAAAAATGGGTCACAAAGATGTTGGGTTATGACTTTGAAATAATCTACAAAAAAGGAAAGCTTAATGTTGTTGCAGATGCACTCTCAAGAAAGAATTAAGAGGTGGAAGCATTGCTTTGTGCCATTTCTATTATCCAACCAGATTGGATAACCGAAGCAAGAGATGAATGGAAGAAGGAAAAAGAAGTGTGGACACTCATTCAAAAGTTGCAGCAAGATCCTAGTACATCTGATACATTTAGTTGGAAAAATGATTCCTTATGGTACAAAGATCGATTATATCTTTGTAAGAATTCCCAACTGAAACAAAAGATTCTTCTGGAATTGCACACTTCTCCTTTAGGAGGACACTCAGGATTTTTAAAAACTTACCACAGGGTGAAGAAAGATTTTTTTGGGATGGCCTTAAATCTGATATTCAAAAGTTTGTGGCAGAATGTTTGGTTTTCCAGCAAAATAAAGTTGAGACAATTAAGACCCCGGGTCTTCTACAACCTTTATACATTCCAAGTCAACGTTGGGAGGAGATTTCAATGGATTTTATCACAGGTTTACCTAAGTCCGAAGGAAAGAGTGTCATCATGGTGGTAGTTGATAGACTTACTAAGTATGCACACTTTTGTGCATTATCTCATCCATTTAAAGCAAGTAAAATTGCTACTACATTTATGGACACAATTCAAAAGCTACATGGAAACCCAAGGGTTATTGTGAGCGACAGAGATCCCATTTTTACTGGAAATTTTTGGACGGAGTTATTTTCTCGTTTGGGTACTCAATTAGCTCATAGCTCATCTTATCATCCTCAATCTGATGGTCAAACTGAGATAGTAAATAAATGTTTGGAAGGATATCTTCGTTGTTTTGTATCTGATAAACAAACACAATGGGTCAAGTGGTCACCTCTTGCTGAATGGTGGTATAACACTTCCTTCCATACTGCAGCAAAAATGACCCCATTTATGGCACTTTATGGATATCATCCACCATCCATCACATCATCTTTAAGGAAAAATTTGAAGGTTCAAGCAGTGGAAGATCACATCGAGCATCAGCAAGAAGTTCTCCAACTCTTAAAGGATAACCTGAATTTGGCACAAAATCGAATGAAACAACAGGCAGATCAACATCGTAGCGAGAGAAGTTTTGATGTAGGAGATTGGGTATTTTTACGGCTACAACTATACAAACAAATGTCCCTCAAGCAAGCAAAGAAGGATAATAAATTATCGCCAAAGTACTATGGTCCTTACAAGGTGTTGCAAAAGATTGGTACTATGGCATACAAATTGGAGCTTCCTGCTTCTTCACGAGTGCATCCAGTTTTCCATTTTTCATGCTTAAAGAAGGTTATAGGTGAAAATATTCCAGTTCAAACAATATTGCCAGAACTTGAAGTAATTCAATTCCTTGGCTACCTTACACTGAATACAATTATGGGTACTACCCGAGTCAATCAACACTATTAAATATTTTTTCGTGATATGTCCTTCTATATTGAGATTTTGAGTGGTAATTCCTACCATTGCATTACAGGATATGGTCAGCCAGATTTCTTCTTTATCTAGGGTTGGTTACTGGTTTATATCCTCTTCTTTTGAAGTTTCTTGTTAATTTTCTTCCTCCTCTTCACAATGTATGAAAAATAATTTATTCTCAACACACATATGACCTTTAGTGTATTTTCTATCAACACTGTAGCAAAGCCCTTTTACTCTTTTTTTTCTTCCAATTGTTGTGGTGTCAACCTTGTAGGTTGTGGAAGTCTAGGAGTAGCAACACCTCAATCTTTATAGATTTGAGTGGTATGCTTCCTTTTCGCCATAATTTTACTTTTAGTTTTTCTTGCAAACCTAAATGTCTTCTCCAATGAATCAGGTTCCCAAAGGCGAACCTCATGTTGGATGTTATCCTTTAAAGTACCTATGAAGAAATCAATCTCGTGTTCCTCTGGAATATCAATTACACTTATATTCAATTTTTGGAATCCTCAATGTGCCCCACCATTGAACCCTTTTGTTTGAGATTTATTAATTGGCTAAAGAAGGTGTTTCTCTTTGTATCCTCATAATGTGCTATCATTTCCTATGTAAAAATTGTTCAAATGAAAATTCTTTTATGAGAGAAAATCCATCGATACCATACAAATGTATTTTCTAAATATAAAGTTGTAATGCGTACCTTTTGTGCGTTTTTCACATTATGGAGATCAAAATATTTCTCCATCTATAGTATCCATGCTACAAAATCCTTGCCATCAAATTTCCTCATATCGATCTTTGGAATATGGTGGGTCTTCAATCCAATATTAGAGTTTATGAAATCATGATTAACATTTATTTTTTTCTCATCATGAGTTTCCTCTACTACATTTTTGCCATTAGGAATCATTTCTTCTATCAAATTTGTCAAACCTTCCTTCAAACCTTCAATGTCTGATTTTAGATCATTCTTCATGTATTCCATGTTGTCTTTCATTTTTTCAATGATCTTAGCTTCCATGCCATTCTTCAAACCATCCATCTTAGCTTCCATGCCTTTCTTCAAACCATCCATCTTAGCTTCGACCCCTTTCTTCAAACCATCTATATTTCCTTCTATACCATCCATCTTAGCTTCCACTCCATCCATATTATATTCCATGCCATCCATCTTAGATTCCATGCAATTCTTCAAACCATCCATCTTAGCTTCCATGCCTTTCTTCAAACCGTCCATTTTAGCTTCCATGTCATTCTTCAAAACTTCCATTTCATTTTTTGTTACTCTTTGCGAGAGCGAAATTTGTTGCACTTGTTCTTGTAATTTTGATATATCATGTTGCACTTCTTCCTCTTCACGAGTCATAGTAGAGCCTTCTGAGGGATTAGTTGATCCAAGTGGCTCCAGAGACACACACAGGACAAAGAATCTCAAAAATAAATGTGTTTGTAGTTCTCTCGAACTAGGTTCAGGTCGTAGGTCTTGTCGTCCTGATCGCAGTGGTGCAAACGGTTCGTCAAACCGAGCTTGTATGCGAAAGTTAGAGGTAGTGAAAGTTTTGGGTTGACCTGGTGACTTGGTAGGATTAAGAAAGGCACAATTTCGCACTTTTCCGACTGCCAGATTCCGAGAAAAATTGTGGGGTCATTAATTTGACTCCTTCGGTCAAATTAATGAATTTTTAAAAGGCATAATTTGTTTTAAATAAAATCAATAATAAAAAAAATTTAAAAGGGGGTGGTGGGCCACCACCCCCACCACCCCACCCTCACATATGATATTTATAAAAAAAAAGAAATAAAATATTGTTAAGGCCCAACGGGCCGTGACCCCCGCAGGTCCCAACCAACCCACAACCCATATATATATATCATATATATAACGTATGTTGACACCGTTCGAACTACCGGTGGAGATTAAGGGGTGGGTCGCCCAATGCAGGCCCGACCCCCACTTGAAATTTTAAAATGTATGAAGTTTGTTTAAAAAAAAAAATGTTTTGGTTAATACGCTGAGAACAGGAGGGGTGGGATTTGACCCCCCGACCCCTCTTCAACCAATTGTAATTTTTACCACTAGGCCAATGGCCTTATGTTGGTAATTCTGCCCCCCTGGAGATATATAAACTCATCATTTTCCTAGTGTGCCCAGGACAAACCAAAGCAGGAACATGCACACATATCAAGGCAATTTGCATGTGGAACCATGAGCAGGCCCAGAAACAGGGAGTGGAACCATGAGCCTTGAAATTTTCCCAGGGAGGTAGTTTTTCTCCATGTCGGAATATAGTCAAGTTTATATTCATTTTTCACATTTTTTTGTAGGGAACGCAATGGTGAGGTCGGATTCACCTTTTGAGCTGCAGATTTCCAGTCCATCCATGGAGCAGCATCTTGGAGGAATCTAGGGGGAATCTAAAAGATTCCATTTTGCCCCAGATTTTCACTTATAATTCAATAAATGGACAGTCGATTTTACACTATTCGACATCACAAATCTGATGGAATATTCAGATTTTTCATCTGAGCTTTATATTTTTCGTTCACTTTTGAAGTGAAGTTGTAGGCGTCAGTTTTCAGCGAGTGAGCAGTCAATTTCACACCTTTCGATGCCACTATTGTGATGGTGATTTCAGATCCAGTAGTAGAAACATTAATTCTTTAGTCATATTCAGAATGAGGTATATGATGAGTTGATTTCATTTACTTCTTTGTTCCTGAGATGCTTAGTGTTGTACAGATCCCTATTGATGTATGAGTCGTGGTATCTTGTCTTGTTTTATTATTGATGTACTTTCTGTCATGGAATTGTATTATGTTTGAGATCCCTTGATGTCATATTGGTGGGATACTCATGTATGTTGTTGAGATCCCTTTTATGCCATGTTGGCGGGATACTCTGTGTCACACGTATGTCATTGAGATCCCTTGTTTTCCATGTTGCTGGGATACTCACAGTATTTATGTGTGATATATTGTCATACTGATAGGAGTCCTTTTTATGCATGAGAGTTCCGCAGTGGAACATCTCGCAGAGAGGTCTAGCCACTCCTACGTGAGGGAATTTTCCTTGTATGTAAGATAAAATGCATCAATGTACATCTTCTTCTTACATCACTTAATGCAGTGGCCTACATCATCTTGACACTGAGGCCCGGAGATGTAGTCCCTCCTGGACGAACTCCGTTATCAAACAACATGTTCTTATGATTGCTGATATTGACATGTTACATTCATCTTCTTTACATCATACAATTGTTCATTTATGTTCATTGACGCTTTAATTAATACAATTCTAATTCATCAGCCGAAGTTAAAGGTCTTGGTTAAGGGTATCAAGAATTTAGCCTAGATCATTAGTGGGTGTTGAATTATTTTTAGGGGGAATTTTAGAACCCAAAACTAATATCTATGATTCAATATGCCCTTGGAATCACTTCAAACATATTTTTCAAACAATACTTGTGCAATTTTTAAAAAAAATATACACCTTTTTCTTGCTTTTGAGGAGCTCGATATTGAAACTAATGTATATCTGTAATTTAGGATCCTCAATATTTTTTATTCGGTCCTTTCATAGCCCTATGAATCTCCTTTCCAATTCCATAGGTCAGACCTGGTTTGGATTCGTCAAGACAAAGTTATGCCCAATCTCCCACAATGCCCTAACTATGGCCTTGTTTAGTAGAGAGAAATTGTACGACGTGCCATGTGTCATTGTTTCCTCCTTTGGAGCTATAATTGATACACATGAAACTACAATCTATGTAATTTTTTCCACCTTTTACGTAATTCCAATCTGATGCTCAGAGAGAGATATTTATGATGATTTTCCCAAGGTAACCTCTTTGAGTTGAAATTCGGGAGTCTGCAAAAACCCTAACTTCCATAGATCATATCTCCAAAAATATTTCGAACCAAGATCTGAAATTTTTACATGAAGTTCCTCAGGATTTCTTCACAAATGAGTTTTTTTTAGCTTCTGAACCTTCGTAGAAAAACCCTAGAATCCAAATCTCTGATACCAAATGTTATGAAACCAACTCCCAAAATAGAAGAAAAGAGAGATCAACGCCTTATAAATTAGCCACTTTGAGGGGGAAACCTCCTTTACATTACATAAATGAACAATTATTGGATGATACAAATAAAAAAACCTCATTTCTATATATAGGAGTCCATGGGGTCACAATATAATCCTAGCCGACCTAACAATAATAATGTAAGAGCACAACAATAACAATAGTGGGCTTTTATGGGGCACAATAATAACAATATGGGGACTAAATGGGTACCAAAATAAAAATAAGGGGGCTACACTAACAAAAATAAGGGACTACACTAGTAATATAGGGACCTAAGAACATGCAACAATACCTCCAGGTGTAAGGTGGGTCAATGTGAAGCCATAGTCCAAGAATTGTAGAAATTTGGGTAGGGTTCATTGAGGTGTCCTCCTCATGGATCATTACCTTGCTACAAGGGCCCACAATATTTAGTATCAGGAGGATCAATTTAAGTCAGATACTGAGGATTGCAGAGTAATTTTGACAATATATCAGGAGGCTCAGTGGCATAGTCAACAACAACCCAATTTTCCTAGTATACAATTTCAAACACATTTGATTCAGTTGTTTTTTCTTGGATGATTTTCAGTTGCAGTAGCAACAACAAAAATGATAAATTTTCATGTGGTACATTCCACAGGTGATGGATCAGGGAATTTTTTAACCCATTTCTTGCTGAGAGGGAGTGTTGAAAATGTAGCAAGAAAGTCTCAATTTTTATTTTTTCCTTAATCAAATTGAGGAAATTCAAAATTCCACATCAATATACAACTTGGAGGAGTTAACTGAGGTGACATGGCTTTTGTCACTTAGTGAATAACACTAAATTCGATTTAATGAGTTCAAGTTCAGCTCACATGAGTTGATTCCTAAAAAATATGATTATAGCTCATTTAATTCGAGCTAGGGGCATGAAGTTTAGTTGTGTTCAATGGGTTCCTAAATTTTAGAAGATTAGGTTGAGTTAATTTCAATTGTAGCAATTTAATTCAGTTAAATTGATTTTGGTCAGTTAAACTAGTTCCAACTATTGGAGGAACTACTGGAGGGTCTAGTAGTGGGGTGTGTAGTCAGTCACAACTCAATGATCAACCATTTAACTAATTCATCAACCTAAATTATCTCATGCATGTAGAGAATTCGAGTTATCCAGTTGAGATTGGAGTTTAAGGGAATTGTACTATCAATTGTATCATATTCCATTGTGTACAGATGGTGCATGCAGTCACAGGAATTACCTAAAGGAATTGTGTAATCCATATGAAGGAATCTCCTAATTAATATGGCCTAATTCCCAAAGGAACAATGAAAGGAAGCAGGAGCTTGGGAAGGCTTGAAATTGGCTAAGTATTGGTCAGGTTTAGTTAGTCAAGTAGAGGATAGAAGATACATGTGCAAGTTGTGTTCAATTTTTTAGCAAGCATATTGTATTCATCCACTTTCTTTGATTAATGCAATACAAATAGTAAGGGGTTTTGAGAAGTTTCTTTCCCCCAGATAAATATTTGTGTATGTGTGTTGAATCTTGATGCATGTTAATGATTTTTTTTCTCAATTGTGAATTTTATTCTGTAGATCAGTAGAGTAGCTTCTAGTTTGTGATTTAGTAAATTTCACGAGCAGTTTAGAATCTACACATTAATTTCTACATATGCACTCCATGGTACACATCACATTATTATTACAACAAAGGTTCAGTTCACACCTCCTGTAGCAATTACACAAGCCAATCCTATAAAAACTATGTAAAAATACACATAGGTTACTATAAATCTATCACTTCATGTCCACACTCCTTAGTGCTCGATACACTGGCTACAACTTACTCCTCCAGATCACTATACATCACTTAGAAAATTCCCACCACACTCTATTAGGTGACATATTCTACAATTCTTCCAAAATATAATCCCAAGCTCTGTCATCGCTCCTCTTCTCCACTCTGTTAGTGTAAGTCTGTTTAGCCTATCATTGGTGCTCAAATGGGATCCTAAAATGTCTTGTTAGGTTCTCAAAGTCAAATTTTTGTCATTTCATTAGGTCTTCAAATACAAATTTGGTCACTCGATAGTGTATCTAGGGATATTTCCACTCCTTACAAAAAATTCACATGCCAGTCCTTCTCATCACTTAGTTGAGTGTACCATCATTAAAATATCATCATTATCACTTCAGTCAACATGATCATGGTTTTCATTCATCTCAGTGTCACCATTAGGTCATTAAGGTTAAGGTCACCAAAATCTAACATTCCATCCATAAATCCGGCAAAGGAGTGGTAATATGTAAATTTTTTCAATGAAGTTTGGTTTAAAAATGTAATTTATGTTTCATATTATGTAATGAGTTTCAAATTCCAAATCTGCATAAGAAAGTGTCAAATCTACAAGTTTTCAAAGCAAAGTGAAAAGACATGTAGTGGGCCATCCCACTACTATGAAGAAAGTGACCATCACAAGTTATAAAAGACAAAATCAAGCCCATTTTCTCATTCAACTCATTGAAGAAGAACTCTCTCTCACTTACCAAGGCAAGTTCAAAAATTTCAAGTCAAAGACATTCCAAAATTTGATGCCAAAGAAGCCACACTCTGCTTTCTAAGCTACACGTTGCACTTTCTTCCACACGCTTCGTTTTATCTCCTAGAGGCATCAAAAAAGTTTCTGAAGGTTTCTGAAAGCTATCAAGGTGTCTAGCATCACTGCACAAGTAAGTTACACCTCAGTAACCCCTCCTTGCAGCTCAATTTCATTTTTTTAAGGTGTAAACCCTCCAAGTTTTTGTGGTTGGCCTATATTTTCAAAATTTTCAAGGTAAACACACCTTCCCAAGGACTTGTTACCATCCCTCACACTCTAAAACATCTCCCATAGCCTTCACACCCCCTCATTTCCGTTTCCTAAGCCCCAAACCATAAACCCTAACCAAATATTGCAATTTTTGGCAATTTTCCTAGCTAGGACTGTGTAAAAAATCCCTAGCCTAATTCCCATACCCATTTCACTTCATTTCACTTCCTATAGTTACCTAATACCCTTATCCATCTCCCTAAATTTTCCTACTCCCATATCCCTTCCCTAACCCCTTCATCCTATCCCTTCACTCCCTTCCCATGTTTTTTCCCATTAAGGTTTTTCCCCTTGCAAATAATCAAATGGAGGAAAAGAAGCCTTAAAATAAGGGAGGCCAACTATTAATATATGAGCCCTTAACCGGTCATGAAGTGATTTATTCACCATTATACCAACAATGTTTTTAGAGGGTAGGATGCCTTCCTCTTTGTGAGAAAGTTGAGAGAGTAAAATTCCATGCCACATTGACTAAATTGTTTGCCACTCAACTCAAAAAGGAAAAGGTATTTATTTCAGAGGTTACTTTCACCATATCAACTGATGTAGTAGTTGAGGCCACAGGGATACCCAATAATGGTGAGAAATGGTTCAAGAACCAAGACCTAGACATTCAAAACTACAAGCCCTACCTCCAAAGACATTATCAACAACACATGAAGAAGATTTAACTTGTTGGGCACCTCCTTGAGAAGTATACACCACTGATGAAGATCATCATGAAGTACCTCACTTGTCAGGGAACATTTTCTACACTTTACAAGTATCATATCAGACTACTCATGCATTTCACAAGGTTAAATCCACTCAATTTTTGCTATTACCTCTACAAAAGTTTGGCAAAGATGGAAGAAAAAGTTTAGCATAAGCAGAGTGGTCTTGAAGGAAACCTCTTCCACCATGCTATGATCAAGATCATTTCTTTATACCAGCTTGAAAATAATGGAATCACTTGGGAAATTATCATGCAAGAAGATGCCTTTTTTCCTTCTAGTAGCCAGCCCACTATCCCTATTTCACCATCAGCACCATAAACACCATTTAGACATGTGGAGGTTGGCTCACCTAGCACAATTTTAGTGAGGAGGAAGATTGAGGTCATTCAAAAATACCATAGAGGACTAAGGCTTTTTTTTCTCCTCATATTGAGGAAGGGGCCAAGCTGACATCAATAGAGAAGGTGTTACCATTACAACATGAGACATCTTTTCATGATGAAGAGCTCATCCATTATGACATTGACATAGTAGACAGGAGGCCAGTGAAGGGCATGAAAAACTAGTGCAGATCATCAAGGAAAAGGATGCTTAGATCAAAGAACTCAAAGACAATTTTGCAAGGGCTAATTTCATAATTTCCTTCTTAGAGCAAGAGAACAACCAGTTGAAGGTAAAACAATTGTCTATAGAGAAGAATCAAGTTCAAACTAGTGTGTGTTGGAACGGGGTCTCCTTGGAAGCTACGAAACCGGTCCATTTTGGATATTTTTGTTATATTTAGTATAGCGCAGGGGTTTTGGGGTGGGTCAAAGCCCCGAAAAGCATTGTAATGGGGTTAAAGGGTAAAATAGGGGTCCAAAAACCATGGGTTGCAAACCATAGGAATGTTAAAGCTAGATTGTTATAAATAGAGAGGCATTTTGGATTGTAAGAGGTAAGATTGGCTAAGCTATTGATGTGATCTGTTGTGTAAGCGATCTATTGGTGTTTTTGGGGAACAGACTCCTGCTGGTTGTGTGTGCGGAGATCCTAGTCCAGCTATGTGTAGACCCTGTTGCTGTGTGCACAGGTTGGGAAGGGAATTGTATGGGCAACGAGTGAATGAATATGCAATATTGTTGGATCTGAATCTGTGAGTACTATTGAATGGATTGCTACTAATTACTTTGTTATGCATTTCTCTGTCTTTGTGCTGCAAAGGTCTGTATATTGAATGATTGAATCTATTCTGCTTTGGTTATATCTTGCTGCAAAATTCTATGTATTGAAGTAAATCTAGATCTGTTCTGTTTAGACATATAATGTTCTGTTAAGGTTATGAAAAGCATAGAATTGTATATCTAGTGCATGTGGATGCAGTTGTACATATACTTGATCCTGCGCAGAGGTAATTTGAACAGAACGCAGCCCTGCTTGCCTTACCCTACCTTTCTCAGGGTGCGGAAACCTGGTTCCAGCACCCACCCATACTACTTCGGGTGAGACTGTGACCTGTGCAAGCATATCACTGCCGAAAGGGCCAGTAGTATAGGGGTTTTTTGGCAAACCTTGCACACTGAACTTGGGTCAGAACCCCTCAAGCCAAAAAATGGTTCCATTTCTCGGAGCGGAAGATATATGAGAAAGGGATTGGGTAACGATAAGAGAATACTGGAAGCCTGAAAGAAAAGAGATCGAGGACTGATTCGAAAGACAGATCCAGGAGTTTGCAGTAAGAGAAAACCGAAGCAAAAAATTAACGGCAGAAAGGTGGAAGAATAGGTACGTTTTTGCTGAAAGCTATGAAATATTCTTTGTAACCTTTGCAATTTAGCTTCAGGAGTGGCTGACCAGGCTGGTAGAATTCCAGAAGTGTTGGAAGGACGAGAAAGTCACTCAGTGGACTCCCGATCTACTTGAATAGCTGGAGAGAACCGATAACACTATTACATGCACGGTGGATCACTGGGTGGATAGTGTGCTAGGAGGCTTTGTGACAGAGTTTTCCATTGAGAAATATGTCTCATACTCTGAGGCCGGCCGACAATTCTTCAAAGGATTCTCGGGTAAGTTTCTGAGGACATTACCATTACTAATCAAGAAGTTACTTTGTGAAAAGAGCATTCTGTGTAGCCATACAGACTGAATGACCTCGGATCTAGACAGGAGTGCGACACACAGTGGTAAGTATTATCGGACCAACCTTAACGGAAGAAGGGCCGCTTATATCCCAGTTAAGGACCCAACCACATCACCACCTAGGGCACACAGGGGTAAGAACTCACCTATAACGTCATCCCTGGATAGTGATATGGCTGCGCACCTGAAACTACCTACCTTCAGGGGGGTAGGAGATGAGTACATGGATCGGTTTTGGTTCGTTGCAGAGTCTATCTGAACTGTGCAGAACATGGCAAGTGATACAATCAAAAGGGCGCAGATATCTTTAGCATTCGAAGATAGGGCGCTGGATTGGTATATGCGATATGTTGCTAAGAATGGAACCGCTTCCATTCATGATATTAAGAATGCTCTGAAGAAACAATTCCACAAACCAAAGTCCTATTCCTAGTTAGTGGCGGACATAGAAGACTTCAAATAGGGTGCATTTGAATCAGTGTGGGAGGCAGATTAGCAGCTAAAGAAGGTGATTAGGGAAGGAGGGTTCAAGTATGATAATAGACAACATACAGAATGGTTCATCGCCATGTTGTTACCTCACCTACGCACACCAATGAATCAACAGACCTTTGAATCGTAGGAGAAAGCAGTAGAAGCCGCTATGAAGTTAGAAGCTGCTCCCCGGGAGGATACCTCAGCAGGAGTCCAACAGATCCAGGAACAACTTGGAGCTATGCACCTAGAGATGTAGAACCTACGAAAAGAGCGAGGAAAAGACATCTACTAGGATCTCTGGTGTATACGTTTTCGCGTGTCTGGTCACACAAAGGATCAGTGCCCTCTACCTGATTATATCCAAGCTGGAGGACCTAGCCCATTGCACCCAGGGGTAAGTAGGGGACCTGCCCTATTGCGACCAGGATCAAGTGGATCTGTGCTATGGTGTGATGATTGTTGGGTAGCAGGCCTCCATGATATGAACCATTGCCCTCGGCTAGGTGCGTATGTCCCAAAGCTCAAACAATAATGGTGTTGATTCTGTCGGTCTGTAGGACATGATGAGCATAATTTTCGAACATATGACTTGATGATAGATCGCGGGAACTTATATCGGGTGTAATCAGACCCTGCGTTGCCTAGACTGACTGCGCACTTTGGAGGATCACTGGCCTGAGGCAGAGGAGGTCGGGGAGGAAGTGCAGGCTGAGGACGAGGTCAGCTAATCTATCATAATTGTGGAGAAATAGGGCACTTTGCCAGAGAATTCCCTAATCCCACTCGAACTTCGTGTAAGTACTGCAAATAGCTGGACCATGAGGTAGAAGACTACCCGATCTTGATAGCCAGAATGCAGGAAAAGCAGCCTACCCCTATGCAGAACATAAAAAGGGTTAAAACTGAACTAAGAGAAGCAGATCCAAGTGTAAAGGTCATAACACGTAGTGGGCTAGACACTAAGGGAAGAAAAGAGGTACCCTGCAAAGAACAAGCACTACCAGTAGCCCCTGCGTAGTCTCAAAGCGAGGAAGAAATTGAGACCTTTTTGGAAGGCATGTCTAAAATTTCTCAAGAACCCGCAGGCCATAAGAAACCTCCTGGCTTTAATGAACACCTGTACAGCTCGACCCAACTTGATCCCTGAGACCAAGGATGTGCAAAAACTATACAGCTCTAATAAATGCACAGGAAAAGAAATGCGGCTAAGTGCACAAATCGGGGACTATGAAATGGATCAGGTTATCTTGGATCTTGGATTTGATGCCAATGTTTTACACAAGAAAACCTGGCAATGAATGGGGAAGCCCAAATTGGAATGGTCCACTATCCAGCTGCACATGGAAAACCAACAGAAAATCATTCCCTTGGGTAGGTTACCAAAGGTTATGGTTGACATTGCAGGGGCAAGGGTCCTAGCTGACTTTGAAGTAATTGAGATAGTTGAAGATGTGGACCCCTACCCTACGCTCCTCAGACTAGATTGGGAAATGAACATGGGAGGCATTATTAACCTAAAGAAATGAAGCATGGTGTTTGAAAGTGGAAGTGCGTGTGTCATAGTACCCTTGGATCCTATAGAAGGTGTCTGGTATATCGAGCCTATCCACACGAAGGAAGAATTAGATCATATCTATAAGATCACTCTACAAGATGAAGATTGGGTTAACCCCATAGATGAAGGTTTGTTCTGTTGGGAAAAGGATAGTGAATGATTTTTTGAATCTGATGAAGAGCTGGAGAATTGGCAGAGCTGACTGCATGAGGTTTCAGTACTTCGTAGCCTTCAGACCGTCAGAAGCTTCTGTCACATCTCTACCATGGAACGAACGTTGCCCTGCCAAGAGGCCACAGATGACACTCCAAATCCTACAAAGCCTAAGGGGTCCACAGAATGTAGTTCCAAGGCACTACCACTAACTCGGTATGAATCACCTATGTAGGGACCTGTATCCCCTGCCTGGACGAAGTACTAGAGTAGGTTAATCCTGCGTATAGAGACCCCCTTAACCAGATGGGCGCCAAAATCAGTCGACCCACATAGTGACTTGCTCACTCAAGGGTGCGCTTGACCCTTGCCCAACCAGATTACGGACCTGTCTACAATCATGAGTATCTAGGAGAATTTACGGACGTATGACGCAGCCTTCCTGCACAAAATTGATCCTTCCACGATCGACATAACTGCCTCGAAAAGACTCCCGATTGACTTAAACGCTCACCGTGTGTCAATCATCTGCCAAAGTATGAAAGGACCTCCAACACGTCAGCCACACCCTAACATCACGAGGATGCGACTTTCGATACAAAAGAAGAATATCAGCTCATCCAGAGTTAATGTGAAAAGACACTTACAAATGCAAGAAAAGGGCAGTAGATTATCAATATCACCATTTATGATCAAGGGTATGCGCCACATATGAGCTAAATTTCCATTAAGTAGCTTCGATTAGGGCACAGATGGCTGGAAGATGATGGCTTAGGCTATTTATTCATCTATAAATCGGTATTGGCTATCTACATTATGGTTTTTTCTACTTATTTTTACGATCCATGTCGCTCGTCTCTCCATTATGGATCCCAACACACAGGAGGAACTGATAAGAGGGTTGGGAGAAGCTGAGTGCAATAATAGGAGTGCACATAGGCCGCCTAGAAGGATTAGCTATGAAATGAGTTCGGCAGGAACTCTGCGATACCGAAACCTACTACGACATCTCCGCCATTTCCAGGCCCTACCAGCTAGAAGCAACACATGTTTACTCCCCCGCATTGTCACTTCTGAACCGAGTTCTGGGGACATACAAGGCGAATTAGCACAACTCTCTACTATATAACTACGAAGCCTATCTGCCAGCATACTACAATAAGTACACCACCATGGCCAAGAAAGACACAAGCAGTATGACCTGACCCCCGAAAGAACTCACCCAGCAAATTGTTGTGGTCACTAACACCACACGCACTATTCAGGAACAACTGGCGCAGGGAGTCCAATTGTTTGAAGAGGCTACGTAGCTATGGATGAAATAATTGCACCACCCCACGCTTCAGCATGCCTAAAGGGAGTTGACACAGGCAGAAGATGCTCTAGATCGACTTTGGGCCTCCACACCTCCCCCTGACCATGCGCAGCACATGGTCGCCATGCACCAGATTGAGGACCTTCGTCACTCCAAGAAGGTTGTGTATAAAAATTTGAAACCATGGACTGATGATGCACTCCAGCTTGCACATGATGTACAGTCTGCCATTGCATGTCTCCACCGGTTGTTGGAAGGCGTTGGTCCAGATCTCGATGGGCCTGCTTCTCTGACAATGATCAACATTGTGCAACACGTAGCAACCTGAAGCAAGGAAGTGCTTCCACCCCTCCTTCTCTCCCTTGCTACCTTACGCACACAGATTGAAGGCGCGCCACCAATGTGACTTGGGACGAGTCACAAGATTGTGTTGGGGGATTGTTGGAACGGGGTCTCCTTGCAAGCTACGAAACCAGTCCATTTTGGTTATTTTTGTTATATTTAGTATAGCACAGGGTTTTTGGGGTGGGTCAAAGCCCAGAAAAAGCATTGTAATGGGGTTAAAGGGTAAACTAGGGGTCCGAAAACCATGGGTTGCAGACCATAGGAATTTTAAAGCTAGATTGTTATAAATAGAGAGGCATTTCGAATTATAAGAGGTAAGAATTGGCTAAGCTATTGATGTGATTTGTTGTGTAAGTGATCTTTTTGGGTTTTTGGGGAGCGGACTCCTGCTGGCTCTGTGCACGGGGAAGGGAATTGTAAGGGTAATGAATGAATGAATATGCAAGATTGTTGGATCTTAATCTGTGAGTACTCTTGAATGGATTGCTACTAATTACTGTGTTATGCATTTATCTATCTTTGCGCTATGAAGGTTTGTATATTGAATGATTGAATCTATTCTACTTTGGTTATATCTTGCTACGAAAGTCTGTGTGTTGAAGTAAATCTAGATCTGTTTTGTTCGGACATATAATTTTGTGTTAAGGTTATGAAAAGCATAGAATTTTAGATCTAGTGCACGCGGATGCATTTAGACATATACTTGATCCTGCGCAGAGGTAATATGAACAGAACGAAACCCTACTTGCCTTACCCTTCCTTTCTCAGGGTGCGGAAACCTAGTTCCAACACCCACCCATACTACTTCGAGTGAGACTGTGACCTGCGCAAGCAGGTCACTGCCGAAAGGGCCAGTAGTATAGGGGTTTGTTGGCAAACCTTGCACACTGAACCTGGGTCAGGAGCCCTCAAGCCAAAAAATGGTTCCTTTGTCGGGACCAGAAGAGATATGAGAAAGGGATCGGGTAATGATAAGAGAATACTAGGAGCCTGAAAGAAAAGAGATCGAGGACTGGTTCGAAAGACAAATCCAGGAGTTTTCAGTAAGAGAAAACCGAAGCAAAAAATTAACAGTGAAAAGGTGGAAGAATAGGTACGTTCTTACTGAAAGCTACGAAATATTCTTTGTAACCTTTGCAATTGAGCTTCAGGATTGGTTGGCCAGGCTGGTAGAATTCCAGAAGTGCTGGAAGGACGAGCGAGTCACTCAGTGGACTCCCGATCTACTTGAATAGCTGGAGAGAACCGATAACACTATTACACGCATGGTGGATCACTGGGTGGATAGTGTGCTAGGAGGCTTTGTGACAGAGTTTTCCATTGACCAATCTGTATCATACTCTGAGGCCGAGCAACGATTCTTCAAAGGATTCTAGGGTAAGTTTCTGAGGAAATTACCATTACTGATCAAGAAGTTGATGTGCGAAAAGAGCATTCTGTGTAGCCATACACACTGAATGACCTCAGATCCAGACAGGAGTGTGACATGCAGTGGTAAGTATTATTGGACCAACCTTGATGGAGGAAGGGCCGCTTATAGCCTAGTTAAGGACTCGTCCACATCACCACCTAGGGCACGCAGGGGTAAGAACTCACCTATAACGTCATCCCTGGATAGTGATATGGCTGTGCACCTGAAACTACCTACCTTCAGGGGGGTAGGAGATGAGGACATGGATCGATTTTGGCTCATTGCAGACTCTGTCTGGACTGCGCAGAACATGGCAAGCGATACAATCAAAAGGCCGCAGCTCTCTTTAGCATTCGAAGATAGGGCATTGGACTGGTATATGCGATATGTTGCCCAGAATGGAACCGCTTCCATTCAAGATATTAAGAATGCTCTGAAGCAACAATTCCGCAAATAAAAGTCCTATTCCCAGTTAGTGGCAGACATAAAAGACTTCAAATAGGGTGCATTTGAATCAGTGTGGGAGGCAGATCAGCGGCTGAAGAAGGCGATTAGGGAAGGAGGGTTCGAGTATGATGATAGACAACATACGAAATGGTTCATCGCCATGCTGTTTCCTCGCCTACGCACACAAATGAATCAGCAGACCTTTGAATCACAGGAGAAAGCTGTAGAAGCTACTATGAAGTTAGAAGTTTCTCCCCAGGAGGATACCTCAGCAGGAGTCCAACATATCCAGGAACAACTTGGAGCTATGCACCTAGAGATACAGAACCTACGAAAAGAGCGAGGAAAAGACATCTGCGTGGATCTCTAATGCATACGTTTCTGAGTGTCTGGTCACACAAAGGATCAGTGCCCTCTACTGACTGGTTATATCCAAGTTGGAGGACCTAGCCCGCTGTGCCAAGGGGTAAGTAGGGAACCTGCCCTGTTGTGACCAGGATCAAGTGGATCTGCGCTATGGTGTGATGATTTTCAGGTAGCAGGCCTCCATGATACGAACCATTGCCCTTGGTTGGGTGCATATGTCCCAGAGCTAAAAAAATAATAGTGTTGATTCTGTCAGTCTCTAGGACATGACGAGTAGAATTTCCGAACATATGACTTGATGATAGATCGCGGGAACTTTTATCGGGTGCAATCAGACCCTGCATCACCTAGACTGACTACGCAGTTTGGAGGATCACTGGCTCGAGGCAGAGGAGGTCGGGGAGGAAGTGAAAGCCAAGGACGAGGTCAGCCGATCTATTATAATTATGGAGAAATAGGGCACTTTTCCAGAGAATGCCCTAATCCCACCTGACTTTCATGTAAATACTGCAAACAGCTAGACCATGAGGTAGAATATTGCTCGATATTGATAGCCATAATGCAATAAAAGTAGCCTACCCCTATGCAGAACATACAAAGGGTTAAAACTGAACTAAGAGAAGCAGATCCAAGTTTAAAGGTCATAACATGTAGTGGGCTGGACACCAAGGGAAGCAAAGAGGTACCCTACGAAGAATAGGCACTACCAGCAGCCCCTGCGCAGTCTCAAAGCGAGGAAGAAATTGAGACCTTTTTGAAGGCATGTCTGAAATTACTCAGGAACCTGTAGGCCGTAAGAAACCTCCTGGCTTTAATGAACACCTGTGCAGCTTGGCCGACCTTAATCTCCAAGACCAAGGATGTGAAAAAACTGTACAGCTCTAAGAAACGCACAGGGAAAGAAATGCAGCTAACTGAACAAATCGGGGACTATGAAATGGATCAGGTTATCTTGGATCTTGGATCTGATGCCAATTTTTTACCCAAGAAAACCTGGCAACGAATGGGGAAGCCCAAATTGGAATGGTCCACTATCCAGCTGCGCATGGCGAACCAACATGGGTAGGTTACCAAAGGTTATGGTTGACATTGCAGGGGCAAGGGTCCTAGCTGACTTTGAAGTAATTGAGATAGTTGAAGATGCGGACCCCTACCCTGCGCTCCTCGGACTAGATTGGGAAATGGACATGGGAGGAATTATTAACCTAAAGAAATGAAGCATGGTGTTTGAAAGTAGAAGTACGTGTGTCATAGTACCCTTGGATCCCGTAGAAGGTGCCCGGTATACCGAGCTTATCCACACGAAGGAAGAATTAGATCATATCTATAATATCACTCCGCAAGATGAAGATCGGGTTAACCCCATGGATAAAGGTTTGCTCCATTGGGAAAAGGACAGTGAATGCTTTTCTGACTCTGATGAACAGCTGGAGAATTGGCAGAGCCGGTTGCATGAGGTTTCGGCACTTCGTAGCCTTCAGACCGTCAGAAGCTTCTGTCACATCTCTACCATGGAACGAACCTTGCCTTTCCAAGAGGCCACAGATGACACTCTGAAGCCTGCAAAGCCTAAGGGGTCCACAGAATGTAGGTTCGAGGCACTACCACTAATTCGGTATGAAGCACCTAAGGGGTCCACAGAATTTACGTTTGAGGCACTACCCTAACTCGGTATGAAGCACCTACGTAGGGACCTATCTCCCTTTCCTAGATGAAGTACTGGAGTAGGGTAATCCTACATATAGACACCCCTTTAACCATATGGGCCCCAAAATCGGTCAACCCACGTAGTGACCTGCTCACTCAAGAGTGTGCTCGACCCTTTCCCAACTAGATTACAGACCTGTCTACAATCATGAGTATCCGGGAGAATTTACAGACGACTGAAGAATTAAATCACCTACGGACGTATGATGCAGTTGTCCTGCACAAAATTGATCCTTCCACGATCGACATAACTGCCTCAAAAAGACTCCCGATCAACTTAAAGGCTCACTGTGTGTCAACCATCCACCAAAGTACAAAAGGACCTCCAACACGTCATCCACACCCTGAAATCACGAGGATGCAACCTTGGATACAAAAGAATAATATCAGCTCATCCAGAGTTAATGCGAAAAGACACTTACAAATGCAAGAAAAGGGTGGTAGATTATCAATGTCACCATTTATGATCGAGGGTACGCGCCACATACAAGCTACCTTGCCATTAAGTAGCTTCAATTTGGGCGCGGATGGCTAGAAGATGATGGCTCGGGCTATTTATTCAAATGTCAAGCGGTATTGGCTACCTACATTATGGTTTTTTCTACTTATTTTTACAATCCATGTCGCTCCTCTCTCCGTTATGGATCCCAACACACAGGAGGAACTGATAAGAGGGTCAGGAGAAGCTGAGTGCAGTAATAGGAGTGCACGTAGTCCACCTGGAAGGATTAGCTGCGAACCGAGTTCGGCAGGAACTCTACAGTACCAAAACCTACTACGACATCTCTGCCATTTCCAGGCCTCGTCCACTAGAAGCAACACATGTTTACTCCCCCGCATTGTCACTTCTGAACCAAGTTCTGGGGACATACAAGTCGACTTAGCACATATCTCTACTATAGAACTACAAATCCTGTCTACCAGCGTACTGCAAGAAGTACACCGTCGTGGCCAAGAAAGACGCAAGCAGTATGACCTGACCCCAGAAGAACGCGCCCAGCGAACTGCCGTGGTCACTAACACCACACGCACTATTCAGGAACAACTGGCGTAGGGAGCCCAATTATTTGAAGAGGCTACGCAGCTATGGACGAAGTCACTGCACCACCCCACGCTTCAGCATGCCCAAAGGGAGTTGACACAGGAAAATGATGCTCTAGATCGACTTCGGGCCTCCAAACCTCCCCCCGACCATGTGCAACGCCTGGCCGCCATGCACCAAATTGAGGACCTTCGTCACTCCAAGAAGTTTGCGTACAAAAATTTGAAGCCATAGACTGATGATGCACTCTAGCTTTCACATGATGCGCAGTCCACCATTGCACGCCTCCACTGGTTGTTGGAACACGTTGGTTCGGATTTCGATGGGCCTGCTTCTCTGACAATGATCAACATTGTGCAACACGTAGCAGCCCGAAGCAAGGAAGTGCTTCCACCCCTCCTTCGCTCCCTAGCTACCTTACGCACGTAGATTGAAGGAGCGCCACCAAAGTGACTCAGGACGAGTCACAAGATTGTGTTGGGGGACTGTTGGAACGGGGTCTCCTTGCAAGCTATGAACTGGTCCATTTTTGTTATTTTTGTTATATTTAGTATAGCGCAGGGGTTTTGGGGTGGGTCAAAGCCCAGAAAAGCATTGTAATGGGGTTAAAGGGTAAACTAGGGGTCTGAAAACCATGGGTTGTGGACCATAGGAATGTTAAATCTAGATTGTTATAAATAGAGAGGCATTTCAAATTGTAAGAGGTAAGAATTGGCTAAGCTATTGATGCAATCTGTTGTGTAAGCGATCTATTGGGGTTTTTGGGGAACAGAATCCTGCTGGCTGTGTGCACGAAGATCCTAGTCCAGCTGTGTGCGGACCCTGCTGCTGTGTGCGCAGGATGGGAAGGGAATTGTAAGGGTAATGAATGAATGAATATAAAAGATTGTTGGATCTGAATCTATGAGTACTATTGAATGGATTTCTATTAATTACTGTGTTATGCATTTATCTGTCTTTGCGTTGCGAAGGTCTGTATATTGAATGATTGAATCTATTCTTCTTTGGTTATATCTTGCTGCGAAAGTATGTGTATTGAAGTAAATCTAGATCTGTTCTGTTCAGGCATATAATGTTGTGTTAAGGTTATGAAAAGCATATAATTGTAGCTCTAGTGCACATGGATGTAGATGGACATATACTTGATCCTGCACAGAGGTAATATGAATAGAACACAGCCCTGCTTGCCTTACCCTTCCTTTCTCATGGTGCAGAAACCTGGTTCCAGCACCCACCCATACTACTTCGATGAGACTATGACCTGCGCAAGCAGGTCACTGTTGAAAGGGGCAGTAGTATAGGGGTTTGTTGGCAAACCTTGCACACCGAACCTAGGTTAGGACCCCTCAAGAGAACAGTGTGTAAGATGTGAAAGGAAAAAAAGTGGTTGACAGTGAATATTTAGATAGGCATGAAGTGCAGGTGACAAGGAAGAGGCCAAGGACCATGGGTCTTCGAAGAGAACTTGATAAAGAAATAGAGAAAAATCCACCAGAGGATGAGTTGACATTTGAAGAAAGGGTAACCATGGAAATCAATGAGAATAGGGAGTTTTGGCTTAATAAAGTCAATATTCACTCGAAGAATCTCCTCGACAAGGCTAATAGAGACAATAAAGCACATGGATGACCACTATGTTGATCAGCGATTGTCATTGATGTCAACCCAAGCAACACCAGGGGCTAACCCAATATTGAATGGGAATTTTGACCTACCAAATTAATATATTCTGGGTCAATAATGATTTTGATGGTTTCTACTTGTCGAGATGTTTCCGTTGATGTATGGCACACCATGTAATTCTTCACGGTTTGAGAGATATTCATGTTTGAAGTTTGGACCCCCAGTTAGTGGGCTAAAACCCCATGGGGTTAGGGCATGGGTCATTGAAAAGTCATAATTAATATTTTTTAAGCTCCTAATATCCCTCCCACGTTCACTTGTTGAAGCCCCTCTCAAATTAAGCATTCATATATATTGTGATCTTCATTTCCTCCTTATGGAAGGTATTCGGCCATCTGAAACAGGTCATCTTGGAATTTTCGCTCTAATTTTTTTTCTACAAAGGTGCAGAAGCTGAATTTTTTATGAGGTGAAGCCGAAATCCTAAGGAAGCTGCAGTAAAAATTTTAGATCAAGATGCGCAATATTTTTGGAGATACGATCTATGTAAGTCAGGGTTTTTGCAGGCTCCTGAAATTGGAATGATGTAAAAAGTGACGGATATTGCACAGTTTGTACTTTTTTATCTATCAATTTTAGAAACAAATTATGAAATAGTGACACGTGGCACGCCATACAAGTTCACTCTGCTGAAACAGTCCATACTTAGGGCAGTGTGGGAAATTGGGTATAACTCTCTCTTGGAGAATCCAAATTGGGTCAGACTTGTGGCATTGGAAAGAAGACTCAGAGGAATACTATAGGATTGAAAATTAGATATTTATGATCTAAAATAATAGATATACACCAGATTCAATATCGAGCTCCTAGAAGGCAATAAAAAGCTAGATCATGTGTTGTCAAGGGTTGCAAATGACCAGACTTTCTATGGCAGCAAAGCAAAGAAAGGTGCAGCAGAGAGTAGCATGAAAAGAGCAGCAACCAAGATGCATAACAACAGCAAGAAGTTCATCATATGATGTCTTCAAGTGGGCAGCACTGCATACAATCATTGTAAAGGTATCATTGTGCTTAGTCATTGTAAATACATTATTGTACAAATTGTACTAGTGTCTATCTGCCAAGGGTTGAAGAGGCAATGGTTGTGTCAAAGTTGGGGTTATGGTCTAGTATACCTTCTTCTTCTACATCATTCTATATCATTGTAAAGTGGACCATTTTCTCTGGTACGAGAGTCCATTCTTCTTTTATTCTTCTATAGGGTGGTAGGGTGGTGCTAGGGTGAGTTGTAGCTCATTGGGTGTTGGTGCATCCGTTCAGTGACTAAGAAGAATCTCGGGCATTGGAGCGTCCATCTAGTGGGAGCTGGAGAAGAATGATTTTCTAGATTCTAGGAAGTTGGAGCTTTGTTTTCAATTGGAGTTGAAAAGAATTATTAGAAAAGCATTAGGTGGTTTTTGTCCCGGAGTGGGTTTCCACCTTAAAAATTGTGTGCATTTGTGTTCCTCTTGTTTTTTGCTATCATTGTACAAACACTGATAATAATTGAAGATTAACTAATGCTCTAATTGAAATAAATATTTAGTTTCATCCCCCCCCCCCAGTATTTTCAACAATTGGTATCAGAGCTTGGTTCCTTTAATAGCAGTTTAACAGCTAGAAGGAAGTCATGGAGCATACCAAGAATGGTGTACCTCTATTCAATGAAAATAATTATGCACTCTAGAAAGGAAGAATGGAGGTCTATCTCTTGGCGCAAGGTTACGAAGTATGGGACACTGTTCAAAATGGATTTACATCAACCGCAGATGAACAAGGTAAGAAGAATTTAGTAAATGATGCAAAAGAAAAGAATATTATTATCAGTGGAAGGTTTGAATGCAGCATCTACTTTAGAGGTGTTGGGTTGCAAAACACAAAAAGTTACTTGGGACTAAGCAGAATATATATGCAGGTGACTCAAATGTCAAAGAAGCAAAGCTTCAAATCTATAGAGCAAAATTTGAGCAACTCAGAATGAAAGAAGATTGCAACATTGTTGCATACTTCCAATACGTTGATGAAATAACTAATACTCTGGAAGGATTGGGAGAGCCAGTTGACGAGAAGATTTATACGAAATATTATTAGAATGTTACCAGGGAGATTCAACCCAAAGGTATCGGTTTTAGAATACAGTGCAAATCTGGACAAACTCAACAAAGAGGAATTACATGGAGTTATC
Source organism: Pinus albicaulis (assembly GCA_034641835.2). Lineage (NCBI taxonomy): Eukaryota > Viridiplantae > Streptophyta > Pinopsida > Pinales > Pinaceae > Pinus > Pinus albicaulis. The sequence goes on along the minus strand of CM076583.1, from coordinate 26,677,376 downwards.
ATAGCATATGAAATGAGACTTGATGAAGAAGAGGGTACTTCGCATCTAGAAACTGCGTTTGTTGCATCTAAGAAAACCAATAAGGATAAACAACCCTCAATTGAAAAGACATGCACCTACAAGTGTGAAGAAAAGGGAGATGATGAAGAAGGTCTTTCGGATGAAGAATATGCTTACTTCACGAGAAAACTAAAAATTGGTAAGGGACAATTCAAAGGTAAAATTCCATTGATATATTTGGGACAATGAGTTAGACATTTTGCAAAATAAAATATAAACAAAAATGACAAACTCTAAAGGAGAAAACTGGGAATTCAACAAACAAGGATCCAAAGAACTGCTCTCTAAGGAAGATAGCTCATCATCAGATGAAGACAATTATAGTGAAGAAGAAATGATGAAGGTGTTATTTGTAATAGCTTTAATAAAACCAAGCACAATAAACAAGAGGTATCAAACAATGAAGAAGAAGGATTGACCATAGAAGAATTTTCTAAGGAAGCAATCAAACTTATAAAAGATCTCAAGGCAGAGAAGATCCATTCCAATACTCTTGAAGAACAAGTTCAAGGTCTCAAAATTGAAGTTGAAGAACACAAATGCATTGAAGAGTCACTTCAAAAGAAGTTGGAAGAAAGCAACCAAGAAAGGAAGAATTAGAAGCCGAAGTAGTCTCGCTGCATAAGGAAGTGAAGAAAGGAAAAACTATCCAAAACTATGTCAATAGCTCAAGGGCATTGGAAGAACTCATCAACAATCAATGATCTTACAATGACAGAACTGGCATCGGTTTACAAAGAAGAAGAAGCAGGACCTTCTACAACAAAATACAATGAACATATGAGATCTGACATGCATGTAGACTTCATTGGACAAGATTCGCAAGAACAGCCTTGGAAGAAAATTCCTCGACGAAAATTTCCATCCAAGTACCAACATATTTTTTATGGCTACTGTTATTCATGTGGAAAATTTGGTCATAAAGCTGTAGAATGTCGCACGTACCCTAGGAACGAATACAATTCCAGGAGATCTGTCAATTATGAACCTCCCAGGGCTCAGCGAAACATCAATAGATTTGAACATTTTAGAAATAATATTGAATGTTACAAATGTCAAAGCTTTGGACACATATTCAAAGACTACAGACTTGAAAATCCTCCAGAAGAATCTTCGAAGCCACAGAATGAACGAACATGGAAGAAGAAGAAGAAGACTGATAATTGTGCTCTCGCTCTCAAGGCTCAAAAAAATAAAGATGTGTGGTATGTTGACAGCGGTTGCTCAACGCATATGACTGGAGATAGAAAGAAATTTGTATCTCTTAAAGAGAAGAAGGATGGAACCATATCCTTTGGAAATGATGGATCTTCAAATGTTATAGAATCATGTACCGTCACTCTCGGAAGCAAAGATGTTATAGCCAAGAATGTTCTATTGGTCGAAAACATGAATCAAAATCTGCTCAGTGTTGGAAAAATGTGTGATCAAGGACACACAATGCTATTCAACTCCACAAAATGTGAAATCAGGAAAGGCAGGTATGGTAAAATTGTGGCTACAACAAGTCGAGCTCCAAACGACATATATGTTCTGGATGAAGCAACTAAAGCATGTCTAATAGCTAAAGGATGATGATACAACAATTGGTGCAGCAATGATGATCGTTTCAAGTAAGAATTTTGCCACAAAGGTGCAAATTGATTTCAGATATCTTTACTTGCTGCAAATTGAGCATAGAAGAATCATCTAAGGATGGGATCAAAGGTTTTACAGATTCATGATTAGTAGTCTTATATATGTACAGCTTCCCCACTCGATGTTATGCAATAATTGACAAAGTAGCAAGATTCTGCCGTTACCTCAAAATAATCACATATCAAATATTCGCCAACATTGGAATATCTTTCGCTTAAGCTTGATTCTGTTCTCATTAGATTTTCCTTCTAATATAAAGAGAGTGAAGTGTGTACAACCGCAGAAAGTTCGTGTCAAAGGCGAGTGGAAGTGTAAGTAGGTTCCAGAGGATGGTTGTGTCGGGGACTTACCTTCGCTACTGATGTCAAAGGGGGGAGAGAATGTTGTAGGAAGAGGTGTCATGATCAAAAGAGGGGGAGCATTTTGTGTTGTCATCAATGCCAAAGGGGGAGATTGTTGATCGCTGATTGTCATTGATGTTAACCCCAAGCAAAGACTAAGGCTAACCAAATATTGAATGGGAATTTTAATTCAACAAATTAATATTCGGGTCAATAATGTTTTTGATGGTTTCTACTTGTTTCCAGATGTTTCAAGTGATATATACACGCCATGTAATCTTTCACGGCTTGAGAGATATTCATGTTTAAAGTTTAGACCCTCAGCTAGTGGGGCTAAAAACCCATGTCAGCATGGTCATTGAAAGTCATAATTAGTATATTTTAAGCTCCTAATATCCCTCCCACATTCACTTGTTGAAGCCCTCTCAACTTATGAATCTATTGTGATCTTTACTTCTCCTTATGTGTACAAAGGGAAAACCTTCCCTACCTACCCTAATCGAGATAAAGCTCACTGAATAAGAACATGATATTTCCCATGGAGTTGATCCAACAACTTGTTAAATGTATGGGACTAAATCATGCATTTGATTTCCAGTGAAACATGCTATTATTATAGAAAAAGTGCAGAATTTAATGGAAAATCCATACATGCCACTTATAAAAAATACACCAAAGGTAAAAATACTTAAGGCCTTAACTTAATTTGAATCAAAAAATGACAAAAATGGTGATTAGTGGGAAAACACTTAGAGTGGTGTGGTGAACAATACAAATAAAAAGTGAAGATACCTTTCCAAGATGCTCTTATCACTGCATGAAAACATGTTTTCCTTTTCCTTTATACATGCAAGTGAATGCACAGTAGGTATGGTGTTTTCCTGCAATAGAGAAGCCTACTTAAACATATCATTCGTGGATTGGAATGTTTGGGTGCCTTAATGTGCAATGACATGTTTCTGTGGATCGGGACCAATGCAAGGCATATTTGAAACCTAACTCCGCTTCCTGTCTTATTAGAAATTATTCTAGTTTTCATTTTGTGTTTTGGGTTAGACATTGTTTTCAAGTTTTTACATTTATAATGGATGCAATGTGGCAGATCGATCGGTGAAAGAAGCAGGTGAACAACTCAGACGGGATGATCATGTAAAGAGGCCGCGAAAGAACATGTAAAGTTCTGGGTGATTGCTCTATCTTCGTATTTTAGTTATTACATAATTGAAATACACTTGTTCAAATATGCGTACACCTAGCCATGGTATGCCCACGTGATTCCCTTGAGGAAGAGCTTTCTTCATCCCCATTCCGGTGTTCTTGTTAAAAAGGCACGAGATGCAAGGTCGTAATTTAATACTTTTATACGCGCTCAAACACTCGAAACAGAGAGGATACAACATTCTATGAGGCAAGCCTAGAAAGATATCGTAATAATAGAAATTCAAAAGAATTTTTTTTTTTGTTCCGTATGAGATGAATCTGTGATAGTTTGATTTTAATTTTTACATTGACTAAACTAAAAAAAAGTTCTTTTTGTATGTAGCATTTTCTCGGTATTTCGCCGTACCCTGTTATGGTGGGACACACATAAGAAGAGATTGCCCAACAACCTTCGTACACCTTATACTCCTTTAGGTGCTAGCCAAGAAAACACACCGCCCAAGTGAGGTTAATTCTCCACCCAATCAAATAACGTGTTGGCAATGATGAGGCTGATATGGCTAACCACATTATCAAGGCTTTCCTGAGCCATGCAAGCCGATCCATAGGGACCATTAATGGCACGTTGTTAGAAAGATGAGGTGTCCCTATAAAGCATGTATAACTCCTGTGCACATTTTAATATTTTAACTATTTCGTACTTTTATCTAAAACATATTTATCATGATTTTTATTTTTAAATTAATGATAATATCTTCTTTTTTTGGTTTTATTCTCAGGTAGGAAAAAATGAGTTCTATAGATTCCTGAGAGCCATGCGTTGTAATTTTTGGCCCAACCATATCGTGAGCAGGGTGGGCTCCTGACTTCCAACTCGAAAAAGAACTTCTAGATTATCTAGAAGCCCTTTTTTGGGCTTCAAGACATTTGACGTAATAATATGGCTCAGTAGTCGTAAAATATTTGAATATACTGTGGACACTCTATAGGACGAAATTGCACTTAACTCCTAGATATGAGCATCCTCTCACAGCTTCGCAGAGTGAGGAGAGCACTCATCCATGACTAAAAAGAGAAAAGAGCAAAGAAAGAAGGAAAAATGCCAATCGGACCCGTGTTGCAATTACACTTAATTCACTAGTTTAATTTTCTTTTATGTCTAAAATAAAGTGTGCTACGTCATATCCGACTTCAATATTTTAACAATGCCAGGGTTTCCCACACCCTAAAGGAACCAAAGCTAGGATTTAGGAAAGGCCATCACAAGCTCACTGCATACTTGAAATTAGCCGCAAGAACTGTAGTTAAGTAGCTAAAAATCTATAACTAATTGTATCGCCTTCCAACATTTTTGTAATCTCATCAGATATGATTAAAAATACACAATCATATGTAATGTAGGGTGATGACTTCTGGAATAAAGAACTACAAGAGGAAGATAAAAATATCGCTTCCGTTTTTGGCTATCAAGTCGTAGTTGAACGTCGCAGAAGCTTCAAAGGGTGTCCCAAGATCTAGAATGCCCGTATAAGGTAAAATATGAACCTTTCAATATTTTTTTTTTCATTCATAAATTTAATGTCTAATAACTTTGTTTAAATCAGGGAGCAGCACCACCATTTGCGCAACAATCAGCTTTTTAGAGCCATGTAGATGATCCTCTGGTGCAACCTTGATCATTGTAGTGGGGACCAGCCATAATGCTACTATCGCGAGGGTTTATGGATTGTAATTGACTTCACTTATAATTTTTATAATTATACCGATGGTTGTCCTTATAAATGCTTGTTTAAATGATGAATGTTTCTTGAGGATATTAATACCGAGAGGAAGACAGTATAACAGTCTCACTACGACAATCGTGGGTGCAACTGTAACAATCATCGCAATTTTTTTATTAATACTATCAAATAGTTCAATGATATTTAAAAATGATAATTAAAATTTAATATTATCTCTGCTTTTGTAGGTGATGCCCCGTCACCCGGATGAGACCAGCATCGTGACAACGCAATCAGGTCGGGCCACATAAATCGGTGCAATTTTTGTAAATAATCTCATTGCAATTTTTTTATTAATATTGACGAACTATTCAATGATATTTAAAAAATGACAATTAAAATTTAATATTATCCTGCTTTTGTATGATGCCCCATTAGATTAGATGAGAATGTATATCGCGGATACCAATGCAAATAGGCCGGGCCAGACAAATTAGGTGTAATTGTGTAAATAATCTCATTGCAATTTTTTTATTATTAATATTATTGAACTAGTTCAATGATATTTAAAACCCATACCAAAATTTAATATTATCTCGCTTTTGTAGAAGTATGCCCCCCACATCGATGATGCGAGACATCGTGGAATATAACTAGGCCGCAAGAAAGGCAGCAAAGGCACAAATTGTGAGCAGTAGCACGAAGGATATTGATGATGTAATAGGGGAGCTTTAAAAATAGGAAGAAGAAAAAGAAAATTTGACAATGTAAAATATTGTATTATTATAAGACAAACGTTACCATACTTGGAACATTTTTTTGCGTTATATAAAAAACTCATTTATCATACTATTTTTATGTCAAGCATTAATTGCAATGTTTCCTTGCGTACTTTTTGTTGAATTTTTTTTTACTAGTTATTGAATATTTTTTTTTATGCTCATGAAAGTAAAAAATGAAATATAGATTGGGTATTGGGGAATTGAGAGTGATGTGAGGGGGGGGGAGAGGCCATAAGAGCTTCCACCTTCACGTGGTTGGCCCTGTTTAGTAGAGAATAATTTATTGGAGCAATTTAATCTTGGAGCAAACCTCCCTCGATCCAGCGTAGCAACAAAAAAGTCACCGTTGACTTAGTTGCTACTCTTTCAGATCGTGGGAGGCTTGTTCCAAGTTCATGCGACTCCAATAAATTGTTCTTGAAACGAAGAGGAGCTTATTCACGTATGTTTTGACATTTTCAACATATGTTCTAACATTATCATAAGAATGCATCTTAGAGTAAAAAATACTACATCAATTACTTGTATTTATTGTATAGATAATGATGGATTTTGATTGACTTGGCAGTGCAGGTACAAAACCTCTTGCATCATGAGCAATACAACTTGTCAACCAGGGTCATGTCCAGGATATTTTTGCTTGTGCGCTTGACCAGGTTCGTAATGTCACATTTTGTAAGTTCCTTTACGGTTCATGATTCAATATTAAGCTTGTGCACGATTATTATCTAGGTTTTTTGTATGTGTTTTTTCATCTATTTGATTGTAAGCAACTATGCATGTTTCCTGTTGTTCACTATGATTTCTCCCATTACCACCCCCAGGATGAATCCGACTTTATTGTTACATAGGTTACTTTATTGTTACTATGATTTCTCCATTTACGATTTCATAGGTTACATCATGTAAAGTTGTCAATCTCAGGTTCGTGATGAGCTTTAGTTCTCCAGATTTGGGGCTTTTCTGATATTTTCTCCCTCATGTCATTCCTGCATCACCTCGTTGTTTGAGCATGCCAATTGTCTACTACTTGTACCAATTGGCACATGTCAATCTCTGAGTGGTGCCACATTTCACCTATTTTCAGTGAGAGTTTAGGGTTTCTCTAACATAGCTTCAGAAATCCGATTCAGTGCCTGCTTGAATATTGTCACATAATACTTATGGTTTGGATTGATGAGCATGTTCTGAATGGTTGGTTGATTCATAAGAACCACCCATAAATCTCCTTTCCTCTAACACACAGAAAATAAAAATTTCTTTGACAGGAGACAGAGTTTCAATACTTTGAAAACAAACTTCTATTCCCTTCAATAACTCAAAAAAAAACTATTACACTACTTCCTCACTGAGAGGGATTACAAAATTATGACTGCCACAAAACGCAGTGCATAAAACCAACTCACTGTCTGTTCAAAACAAACATACTCTGTCTCTAAGACACTCTGCTGTGTTTTTCCCTTTCGCACTGCTGTGCATACACACTTAAAAAGTTACACCCAGTTTTTCACTTTTTACACACTGCTATGTAATAAAAAATTTACGTACTGTCTATAAAAAAAACTACCAAGCTTTTTCGACCTTTTTATTTTTATATGCTGGAACATATAAAACATATTATAATAAACCCTCTTTAAAAAAAATAAAATTAAAACTAAATTCTATGGCCCACCTTTCATTTCGCATATGATATATATATAACATATGTATATATTAAACTATCAAAACATTAAAGAACCCTTTCTGTCAGACTTCAAAAGTCTAAATAGATTGAATTTCAAACCAAATTCGCGTTCCAAAATGGGATGCTGACGTCTGCCTAATTTTAACTCGAATTCTCAATCCAATGTGCCATATAAAAAATTCGGGTCCGGTTTTCAGGTTTTCAGATTCCCTTCAATTTCATGCGATCCAATATTAATGCTCCACGTGTCCTCCTTTTGAATTTACAAAACTGTCAGGTAAATTTCTGTTTGTTTAATTTCTGGTTGGTGAATTGCGTTAATGCTGGTTGTTGTGTTTAAATACAATCCTGTATAGAAATATGGCTACGGCCGTCTACAAAAAAAACTTGCAGGAATTTTAAATGCTGAATTAAATTTCTGGATGGCGTGCAAGCAACCTCCAAAAAAAAATGTTGCTGCTGCATCCGTCCTTCTGCTGCAGCAGTTTAAGTTAAAATTCAACAGCACAGGGTTTAATAAGTGAGGGTGTAAAGGTAACTTTTTGTCGATAGTACTGGATTAAGATCATCTATTCATTTTTGTAGGGTCTTATGGTGCTTGGTTTTTTAGTTTTGGGTTGGGCTTATTGAGTCTAAGATAGTTTTTGAGTGAAAAAATTGCTATCAGGTATTAAAAATTTTGGTTCTTTTGTCAAAATTTATGAGCTTGTTAGGAAATACAAAACTGACAATGGTTGTATCTTAAATTTGTGGAAAATAATTTGAAATGAAACCTTTTTATTTAGGTTGTTGCAGCAGGTGCAAACCCCATTCAAATTACTAGGGGCATTGACAAGACAATAAAGGCCCTTGTTTCGGAACTCAAAATTTTGTCAAAGGAGGTAAACGCTTGCCTTTTGAGTAGGCTGGTTTTCCTTTTTGCCGATGGTTTGGTGTATCTAATTGAATTAGTTGCCTAAGGTATTTTTGGTTGCAAACTCCTTTCATTTTTCATACAGTATTGGCCTTGTGGAATACATTTGATTGTGTGGTCTTGTTAGATCTACAACATTTGTAGTTGTTTAGTCTTATGGCCGAGGTGCACTTTATTATGGAAATAGTTGATGCAATATTGTCATTTAATCCTTACTGCAGGGTAGCATGTTGAGAAGTTTCTTGTGAAACATTTGGTATTCAAAATGACACTTGATCCTATATAGCATCATGCACTTGACTTCAAAATTCATATTCAAAGTGTGCCAGACAATTCTTGCAAAATTTCAAATATTTATGTTGTTTGAAACCATTATCTTTTTCATGTATTGGATGCTGAAAATGTGAAAAAGACTTTGGTATGAAACCAACTGGTGAATAATTTCCAGCACAACAACCACTTCCAAGACATGATTTAGAAGTAGAACAAATGTGCTTATGAAGCATAGAAAGATATCCCTGATGCATTGTCAATGTTTGGCTAGGGTTATTTTTGGAGAAAATAACTCCTTATTCCTAGAATAGTGATCTTCAATACAAGTAAATGCCAGAGAAGAGAGATCATCGTGTGACACAAAAAAACTGAAATTGGACCCCCAAGGAGAGCTGGTGTGTCTACAATCGCTCTGTCAGCATTTCCCCTTGGTGTAACCTGTTCTTTTCCTCCAACCTGAGTCTTAATTGACTTCTTCTTTCTTCGGGTTTATTTATCAAATTCGTAGAATTTGATAAATAAATACTATCCACAATGGTTGGACTTTAATTTATATTCCCGACTTTATATTATCTCCAATCCTTATAATCAATGTTTAACTTTCAACACTTTGTATTTATACTCCACGTTTCTTTTTAAATAAATAACTTGTAATGAACTTTCGGCTCTATATTTCACCACCCAGCCTTACAACAATCACGCTCCAGACTTATGCTAATTATCCGCTAATCGTTTAATTAAACAATTTCATTGTACTCCGGCCCCACCTATATATATCAATAACCAATCAAACACTCGTATCGTACCTGGCTATCCTCCGCACACCTTAGTTAACCTCCGGGCAAGTTCAACGTGCGACCACCGTCCGATGGCCTTCTCCAAATCAACGACTCTTGGCAATTTCGCTCGGCTTCCAACGTCGGGCTTTAACGTGCGATGGCGCGGGTTAAATGGTGGTTTTCCGAGGGTCACTTCGCCACGTGTCGCATTCCCTATGGAATCGCTTTCACATTAGAAATATCACTTACCCGCAAAAGCGCAATATAAGAACCGCTTTGTGATTCCGCCTACGGTTTTGCAGGGCTCATCAGCTGCATGTCCTGCTCCGCTATCCTTTTTGTTTGTTAACTCATGTCCAATCCCGTCGTTCAAAGCACAAAAATTTTGTCTCTTTATTAAGCGGGATTTTAATATGTGTATTATCAAAGAAAACCAACACAAATTTTATAAGAAAATTGTTCAAAAGTCGAGCCCGCCGGACTTCAAACGACGATAAACTATAATTCAAACCAAATTCGCGTTCCAAAATAGCCTGCTGACGTCGGCCAATTTTGTGACGCGAATTTCTTATCAAATTCGCCCTAATATTTTACGGGTCCGGATTTCCACTGCGCGAGCGGCCCAAACAAAGATCCGCTCCAATCAATTTTTGCCACATGTCCTCAATAAAAACTTGCCCTACTCCTGGCTGCGGGTGCATTCGATGGCGTTTAAGGTGATGGGACATGGATATGGCGATTTCATATCATTCGCATTAACATTTAACGCTGTTCAATTAAGTTTTCACATCAAATCTAGATTAATTAATTTTTAACACTGTTCAAGATCGGACCTCCACTCCTCTGAGCGATTCCGCACACTCCAATTTGATCCGGCCTTCGGCTCTCATTATTAATGATCAGAGATTCATTATGACGACCGTCCTTTGATTGCATTGCAGATGGGTCGACATAAAAAATGGCATTTAGCCATGGTTTTTCAGACAAGCCGGTTGCTGGATTACACTGTCTGGTAACTGCGACGATAAGTAGAAGTGGCCAGCGGAACTTCTGCCTAGACTTTGCTGCATATTTCCATTTCTCTCGGTTCTGTCTCTGTCTGTCTTCCTCTGTTAATTGGAATTCTGCTTCTTCGTCTCTTGTGCCCACTGTGATTGCACCCATGCCTCGCGTGCATCATAGGATGCGTTGCCGCAGGGGGAGCACTAGAGGTCAATCCCGGCGCGCTCCCTCCAGCACCTCAACAGAGATGACCTCCGGCCAGTCCAGTGATTATTACTTAGGTAGATATCCAAATACTAGGAGTGGGCGGGGTCGGCTTGTAGCATCTGGCCACCGTATGGATTCCCCTGCTCCTGGCTTCCCCACCGCTAGTTCACCTTCTCCCACGACGCACACTACGCAATTTTCCTTTGATTGCACTCTCAACCGCCCGCGAATCACATCTGTAGTCACTGTGGTCTTCTGCGAGGAGGCCCAAACGGAGGAAGAATGCACCCGTCCGGCGGGTCTAAGCTCGGAAAAAGTCGGCCAGCATTCGGGCCTTCAGGAGGGGAGCCGTGGCATGCATGAGGAGGTAGCACCTAGCGATCCTGGACCTTCCGAATTAGGATGGTGCCGAATCGTGGAGGAACCAGTGGTGGATTAGTTTGGTTAATTTGTTTTTCTTGCTTAGCAGGCCCAGTTAATTGGGCTGCTTTTAGTTTATTTTACTGTGCTGGACCTTTAAGTAATATTTTTGAATTCTGTAAATTAAACGTTCAAGACTGGTTTCCCCGTATGAGGGCAGTCTTCTTAATTTTTGATTTTTTGATGACAAATTTGCCATGAGTATGGCCAGGCAATGTTTTTGACTTCGGTGTAATTTTATTCGCAATGTTAATAGATTAACTTTACTTTGAATTCTCACATGATTAGCGTTTTTCTTGATCTGTTCAATGATTTTGGGTACTTTAATTTGTATTTGGAACAATGGACGTCGGTACTCTATCTGTTGCTTTACTGTTCTACATACTACTATTTCACTTTCTTATAGATGCCTCGGGCATATTTGAATGCTTTCTCAGATTGTCGATAATCTTCATGTGGACCGTTACTGGATTTTATATCATGTCCCTGTATGTGACATGGGGTATTTTTCTATCATTGTCCGGGGTGGGACTTCCACTTTTCTGGATGGATATTTGGGTTCCAATCTTCAGATGTGAAAATGTAATGACTTCATGGACTGTTTTACTTCATATAATATATTCAAAATAACATTTTTTCTCTTTTGAAAAAAAAATGATTAATGTTTATCATTCTGCCTTCAAAACTAGCGATGCTGGTCTATGTTGCTGGTTTATTGATATGGTCTGATGGTCTTTTTATATTTTGGACATATCACACTCCTCACATGATTAGCGTTTTTCTCTTTTCAAGGATTTTGGGTACTTTAATTTGTATTTGGAACAATGGACGTCGGTACTCTATCTGTTGCTTTACTATTCTACATACTGCTATTTCACTTTCTTATAGATGCCTCGGGCATATTTGGATGCTTTCCCAGATTGTCGATAATCTCCATGTGGACCGTTACTGGGTTTTATATCATGTCCCTGTATGTGACATGGGGTATTTTTCTATCATTGTCTGGGGTGGGACTTCCACTTTTCTGGATGGATATTTGGGTTCCAATATTCAGATGTGAAAATGTAATGACTTCATGGACTGTTTTATTTCATATAATATATTCAAAACAACGTTTTTTCTCATGTGAAAAAAAAAATGATTAATGTTTATCACTCTGCCTTCAAAACTAGAGATGTTGGTCTATGTTGCTGGTTTATTGATATGGTCTGATGGTCTTTTTATATTTTGGACATATCACACTCCTCACATGATTAGCGTTTTTCTCTGTTCAAGGATTTTGGGTACTTTAATTTGTATTTGGAACAATGGACGCCGGTACGTACTCTATCTGTTGCTTTACTATTCTACATACTGCTATTTCACTTTCTTATAGATGCCTTGGGCATATTTGGATGCTTTCTCAGATTGTCGATAATCTCCATGTGGACCGTTACCGGGTTTTATATCAAGTCGCTGTATGTGACATGGGGTATTTTTCTATCATTGTCTGGGGTGGGACTTCCACTTTTCTGGATGGATATTTGGGTTCCAATCTTAAGATGTGAAAATGTAATGACTTCATGGACTGTTTTACTTCATACAATATATTCAAAACATCGCTTTTTCTCTTGTGAAAAAAAAAATGATTAATGTTTATCACTCTGCCTTCAAAACTAGCGATGCTGGTCTATGTTGCTGGTTTATTGATATGGTCTGATGGTCTTTTTATATTTTGGACATATCACACTCCCCACATGATTATGATTAGCGTTTTTCTCTGTTGCAGGGTTTTGGGTACTTTAATTTGTATTTGGAACAATGGACGTCGGTACTCTATCTGTTGCTTTACTATTCTACATACTGCTATTTCACTTTCATGGACTGTTTTACTTCATATACTGCTATATCACTTTCATGGACTGTTTTACTTCACTGTTGTAGGGTCTTGGGTACTTTAATTTGTATTTGGAACAATGGACGTCGGTACTCTATCTGTTGCTTTACTATTCTACAGACTGCTATTTCACTTTCATGGACTGTTTTACTTCACTGTTGTAGGGTTTTGGGTACTTTAATTTGTATTTGGAACAATGGACGTCGGTACTCTATCTGTTGCTTTACTATTCTACATACTGCTATTTCACTTTCATGGACTGCTTTACTTCATATAATATCTTCACTTTCATGGACTGTTTTACTTCATATAATATCTTCACTTTCATGGACTGTTACTTCATATAATATATTCACTTTCATGGACTGTTTTACTTCACTGTTGTAGGGTTTTGGGTACTTTAATTTGTATTTGGAACAATGGACGTCGGTACTCTATCTGTTGCTTTACTATTCTACATACTGCTATTTCACTTGGTTACGAATATCGTCCTCACACTGCTGTAGGGTTTTGGGCACTTTAATTTGTATTTTGGAACAATGGACGCCGGTACTCTATCTCGTTGCTTTACTATTCACACATCGCTATTTCACTTTCATGGACCGTTTACTTCATAATATCTTCTACTTTCATGGATGAGTTTTACTTCATATAATATCTTCACTTTCATGGACCTGCTTTACTTCACCGTTGTAGGGTTTGGGTACTTTAATTTGTATTTTCCTGGGAAACAATGGACGCGTGCACTCTATCTCGTTGTATCATTATTCACATACCTGCTATTTCATTTCATGGACTGCTTTACTTCATATAATATCTTCAAAACAACGTTTCTCGTCTTTTAAAATTTTAAATTTTTTTTTTAAAATTGAACCCTCCGTCTGTCTACCGACGCCTTGTAGACGTCGGAACTGCGACAACCCAGCAACCTCGGAAGAGAGACAGTATGA
>CM076583.1:26606461-26663469 GCA_034641835.2 Pinus albicaulis | reverse complement strand
AATTCTTCCCTTGATTGCTGCAAATGAATGGTTTGGTTCAGCTTCCTTTGTATGTCATTCTCCTCTGATTGTACCTCTTGGAGGAGTTTCATCACTGGAACTCCTAAGGATGTTGGGAAAATTTCATCCATGCCATACACTAGTTGATAGGGAGACATGTTAATTGATTTTTTTTATTGTTAACCTGTCTACCCATAATGCATGCACTAATTTTCTATGCCATGATTTTTTGTTCTCTTCTAAAAAATTTTTGATGACATTCACCAAAATTTTGTTATAGGGCTCAGCCAGCCCATTACCTTGAGGGTAATAAGCTGTAGAATTCCCTAGTGTGATGTGATACTTGTAGCAAAAGTTCACCATTCTCGTGGACTTAAATGCAAAATCATTATCGGTGATGATTTTTCTTGGACAGCCAAACCTGGACAAGATGTTGATTTCAAGGAATTTGATGATTACTAATTCAATGGAATTCCTTGAGGGGATGGCTTCTATCCATTTGGTGAAATAGTCACTTGCAGTGAGGATCCATTTGTGTTGGGCAGAGGAGGCATGGTGGATTTCTCCAATGAAATATAAACCCCACTGCTGAAAATGAGTTTCAACACTGATAGGATGCAAAGACAAAGGCAGTAGTTTTCTCTTTCCATCAAATATTTGGCATTTATGGCAAGTTACTATTAGCTTGTGGATGTCAGGGAAAAGAGTGAGCCAATAGATGCCATCTCTAAGGATTTTGTTGGTAGTGGTTTTCCAGTAGATATGACCTCCACATTCTCCTTCATGAAACTCATGCATGATTCTATATATATCATCTTCAAGTAAAAATTTAAGCAATATACCAACATAATTTTTCCAATACAAAGCTTTATCTAGAATGTAGAAATTTACATCCTTTAGTTTCAAGAATTTATCTTTTTTTTTGGACAAAGCAGGAGGAGCATTTAGATTAAAAAGCACAAACAATATATCAGCATACCAGAGTGAGTTCAGAAATCCTTCTTCAATGGGTGGAGTTGCCAGATCCTCTTGTTCATCCAAGGAATGTATCATGCTTATGTCTAGTGCTTAAAATTTAGCTTCAACCATGAGTTTGGAAAGTCCTTGCTCTTTGATCAGTTTAGTGGGCCTGATTTCTAGATCATATTCTAAGATGACAACAATCCACTTACCCCTTTTACCATGAAGAATATCCATGATATGGGTCTCCCATCGTGCGTGGTCTGAGGCTGGGCGGGGTACCATCATCGGTATGCTGCTAAGTCGGGGCAGTGGACTACTATATGGTCCATCTGCTTGCATAATGTGCATGCGGGCGACCTTCGTGAAGTTCCTGTGGCTGTAAATATGGGTTCCCTACTAGGCTGTTCCTTGGCTGACAAGAACATGATAGACTCGCTCATATCCTTTGCCTAGGTCATGGAGTTGCTGATGGATTCGGCATCCATATCGTCTTCTTGGGAGAGACGAACTATGGCTGAGTAGATACTAGCAAGGGCTAGTCGGAAGCGAGGTATGTAGTGAAAATCCTCCAATAAGTGATTGTCGACGCATAACGGGCATGTCAATTGTGCTGCCCGTAGCCCCACGTAGTAGACCCTTTCGATTGGATACCATCTGTGAATGAGTTCCAATGCGGCACACTCTTCGAGGTAGTGGCCACATTCATCGCATAGCGTGCAACATATAATGGGCATTACCGGGGGGCGCTCTACGTATCGGTGCTCCTCTTGTAAGTACAAGATGGTGCGCAGCTCGTCATTTATAGATTGGATGGAGGGATCCTATAGATAGGATCGCTCGATCGCGTGTAAGGCATCCCTTTTCCATGGTATTTCTAGACAATGGTGGATATAGTGCCCATAAGTGTCACAAAGGGCGCATTCATGATTGGTACGCAACGGTTTTCCTGTGCTTTTGGTGGCAAGTTCCTTTTTATGGGAATGTCATTTTGAGGTGCCTGCCTCGCAGCCAAGGAGTGGTTTTAATTTTTCTAACTCCGGGCATATGTGAGTAGGGTGCCCCGTGAAATCAAATATAGCGTAGGCTAATGACTCCCGCTGTATGGTGGGGGTCACCACTTTCTTTCCTTTCTTGGCGATTTTCTTTATCGTGGTCGCTGGTTTCGTAGAGGGGATTTCCCTTGCGGGGGCAGTTTCAACTGCTACTTGGGTAGGTTGGGGCTCCTCGCGAACGGGGGTTGTAACCAAAACGCAACAACGTTGGTAGCTGGCATTCCTGGAGGGGGAACGAGAAACCACACTAGGAAAGCCAACGATATGTTGGGTAGTACCAGTGTTGCCAAGACCTACTGGGAGGTGAAGCCAGGAGGTGGGTATAGGAAAGGAGTTTGGGAGGCGGCATAGACTAAGGAGGCTGCAGTAGCTAATGCCTCGGTGTCATTACTGCTTGAGTTCGTGTCCTGACTAACCTCGGTGCTTGATGTGGACATCATGCATACCGGGCGATACCTCAGGGGTAATAGGAGGATCTCCTAGGAATAATCCTAGGACAGACAACGGTTTGAACTGGCTAGGGCCATATTATTGATACCATAAAAGACCATCTGTGGCTATGTCTACACAAGGTAGAACCATATCCACATTCAGTGTGTGTCAGCTAGTCTATTGTAATGATTCGATCCTCATGGGGGAACATCATGATGTGGAAAATGGAGGATGCTATGGCAGACATGGCGTATAAGTAGCTCCACCCAAGGAGTATATTGTAATCCAAGTGAGCCTCCAAGACTTCGATGTCTATGTGGACCATTTTTCCAACTAAGCAGACCGGTACATTTGGAAGAGACTGATAGGGGTCGAGGGCCGACAGTCGTATGCCCTGAGTGTGATGATAGAAGGTTTGAGTTCTGGGGCTCCTAACTTCTGCCATACATTCTTTGACATGATGCACATGGATGCACCCTAATAAATGACACATCGGTGAATAGTGATATTCTGTACCGATACTGGTATCTGGAAGGCGACCATGGAGGGAAGCCTAGGGGTGGATTTGTCTAAATCAAAAGCCATCATGTGCATGTCGGTAGGGTCGACGACGCCTAAGGTGGAAAGTAGGGCTTTCTGCTGCTTCGGGCATGACTGCAATACCTCCAAAGTGGACATAACAGCAGGTGACTAGGCTAAATCGTCTACGATGCTGTAATTGTGGGCTGCTTTGGAGTAGTTTTCTGCTCTTCTATTCGGCCCTTTAACCATTTTTGGCAATGGTTCCAAAGGAATCTTTGGAATGGTCAAAGGTGCAGTCGGTGTGCTCGTACTAGCCCCTGACGTACTGGTGTCTGGTGGGGTGTCGTAGCTGCGATTCCGAGTTTGGAAAAACATTTATTCCCCAGCCATGTAAATTTCATGGTTGTTTTTCTTGGAATCTTTGGCGTTTTGCTGCTGAGTGCTGATTGTTCCTTGATGGGGGAAGGGTTCTTGCATAATTGCAGTTGTCTGGGAAGATCCTTCTTGTCCTCGGTTAATCTGAAGCTTTTTAATTTCAGGGAGTTCGGGACAGTGGTGAGTATAGTGCTCGTACTCACCACATATTGAACAAGAATGGTTTTTTCATAGAGGTGGCCTTTTGCCTTGCTTTTGAGCATTGCTTGGCTCCTGGTTCTAGTTCCAGTTGGATTTATCTCCAGGCCGGGGTCGCGGTGGGTGTTGTTGGTTTCTGCCCCTTTGTCTAGGTTCCCTTTGGGTTTATTTTTTACCTTTCTTTTGACCACGTTAGGTGGGTAATTCTCCTAATCATACTGGTGTGGTTGATTTTGGGACGGCTACACAAAGTTCACCTATGCATTGTTTTGCGTTGGTGGGTTATGTGCTTGGGATTGAGCATACTGCTGTCCCATGTTTGCACCTGGCTGTTGGGGGGGAGTTCTTCCATCAGTTTTTCTTCTTGCGTACTGGGTCCCCCCAACCGGAGGGTAAGATCCTCCTTGGTGATACGTTGGCGCCCTATTAGTCAAATTTTGTTGTTACATATGATGACTCTAAAATCTGGGTTGAGACATGTCCTGGGTAGACCCATGTGTGTAACTGGGATTCTAACTGTTGCTGCCTAGGTACCCTCGGGTCATTGACCCAATAAGTCCATCTGCAGAGTTCGACGTGCCTGGAAATTCTTGATAAGATTGTAGGCACGGGGCGTTAGGCAGGATATTGTATATGTATCTTGATTGCGTATAAATCAGTTCAAGTTTTTGGGCTTTACTAATTGCGTCCTCTTCGGATGTGGGGTTACGTTGCGCCAAATACTTTGAAATCTCCGTCGTCAGAGTTTTCAAGAATAAATCTAAAAGGACTCGGTCATCGAGTTGAGCTTTTCATAAGCTACGACGCCGTCTCCACTCATGGATATGTTCAGAAAATGTGGGTAGAGGGAGATTGTATGAAATGAGTCAGTAATTCCATTCCCGAATCGTGGTGAATGGGTAACTGAAAGTATGTGAGGAACACAGTAGTGAGGGTGCTAAAGGTTCTATGTGAAGCAGGGGGTTTCTCGATGTACCATTTCACGGCCACTCCCATGAGAGTGCATTGAAACAACCTTAATCGAATAGTATCGTCAACGATGCTATTCGATGATCACCACAGGTGAAAGGTCATTATATGATTCCCTGGGTCTTCCACTTCCTTTCCCTCAAAATTTGGTATGTCTGTAGGGAGCTTCGTGGGCATGGGAGGCTAATTGGGGTCATGTGTGATGGGGTCATTGGTGAGCTTGGTTAAATTTGGTATATTTAACACTGCTAAGAAGGGTGAATGAGAGGTTGATGCCATGGCAACGTGTGAAGACACGAAGTTCTGGTTAGAACTAGGGTTAGTCTGTGACGTACCTGGTTGTGAATTCATTTGGCTTCCCATATGGGATGCACTCTTCTGTCCCCTAGGGGACGATGGGGGAGTGATGTGTAGTGTGGTGTTGGGAGACCGGCTAGGGTTCCCAACGAAGGTTGATCCAAGAAAGGAGGAACCAACCATTGTGGCAATGTTCCGTCTTTGATGCCTAAATGGTGAAAGACCTGGAACCCCTCCTGTTAATGGGGGGAGGTACAAAAGATGCCTGGATCGACGAGGTTTCGTTGGAACCGTTTGAGGGTCGTCCAAGTTAGGTTTTGGAATTTTTTTTTGATGGGATCGAGTCTATGATCACGTCAAATTTATGGCCACATACATAAAACAAAGCAAAAATGAAATGATTTTTCCTTTAATTTAATTTATGTGATCAATCAAGAAAAAAATTGTTTTGTTTGTTTGCGCGTGATACTAAAAAATCCTAGAAGACCTAATAACATCCTCACACTCTCAAAAGTAACTGGGCCTTGAGAGGATTTCTTGCGAGTGCTGGCACAACGTCCCGAAAGAACTGGCGATGCCCCCAGTCAGCTGAAGAGAATCAACCAAGGTAAGGGTAGAGGGTCTAGCGCTTGCCTGCACCGTCACCTATAGGGTAAAGGATGCCCTAGTTTTGGCCACTAAGATCCACCATCCCACGTGAGCGTTTGAGTCTTGGGCTTCTTGGTAATCAGCTAACAGTACTGAGTATCAGACGGGTCAGGTAGCCCCAACTGATACCGCACGCACTGCGCCTAAGCCTAACCCCCTATGAATCGGGTCTCTGCCGCGCTCGGGTTTTCTTTTCCGTGGGCTGATAGGTGGATTTTGAAGCTCCCTAAAAATGAAACTTCTATGTTTCAAATGTGAAGCATGATCAAGGCGGCTTATTGGATTCCTACCCCCTTGATCCTAACTTAAGCTATAATTTCTCTTGTGGCCCCTGTGGGGAGAATTTAGTGCGTTGGTTTAAGTTATTTTTAGGTGGCTTTCTTTCCTTAGTGAGTGAATGTGTTTGAGCGTATGGTGAACAATCTCATGATTTGAACATATGGATATTGATGATCCTTTAAAAATGTCCCCTAGTTAAACTATGTGACGTTGTTCCTTGCTCAAATAAAAATCGTTTGCGGATAATGGGCCGCTTCCAAAACCTCCTAATTAGTCTATGTGAGTGACTAAAGGGAGATGGCGAATCACAAATATAGAGTGTTCATATGCTTGTCTAGGGTCACCCAATGGCACAAATACAGCAGATATTACTTGCTCTAACTTGTGATTCAATCCTAGTCCAGCAATTTCCTAAATGCAAAAATTGAAATTTAAACTAAACAATTTCTACACTAGCTTATGCATGTGTGGTCATGAGCCACTTACTTGGACTAGTTAGACTAAGTGTGCATACCAGAATTTGCAAAAACATAAATTGTTCGGAAAGCAATGGTTAATTCACCCCCTAGTTAAACTACGTGAACACTTTTTGTAAAAAACCAACTTAAATGAAAACTAACTAAATGCCTACAAAAAGCAGCAAAAATTAGTCTTCAGAAGCTGTGGGGTATCAACATAGGTGTTGGTAGATACATTAGGGGCTTCCCAACACACTTACAAGCAGAAAATATGTAGCAGATAGGGAGAAAAACTCTCTCTGCAAATTGTGTGCAAAAGCCTCTGACAGGTGCGCTTTCCTGCGCGCAGGTCACCTCTAAACGCGCGCCCTGCGCGTCTGTGTGTAAAAACAGCGCGCAAAATTCCTGCAAGTAAAAAAAAATAGGAGCTGCCTTCTTCAGTCTGTCACTTCAGTGAGTCTAGGGACTGTAAGATGGGTCAGAGGACTGTCAGCTCCACTCCAGCGTAGACTAAAGGTCTCCTACAAAAGAAGGCACAACCACATAAACTTGAAACACGTCAGTGGAGTCGCCAATCTTGTTGTGGTGGATTTGACATGCGGGTGTACAAAATCGTACGCGTTTAGAGAATGTGGTCTTTTATCTAAACCATAAGTAACAGGCAGTATCTGGGGGGAGCTCATAAGTATAAAAATTAAATGAAGTAATACACTAAAGTATGCTCTGTTGAAAAACTAAAACTAAAAACACAAAAAGAAGCTATATAGAGAGTTCCATATAGTAACAAGGTAAACAAAGGCTCGATGGCCTTCTTCTTATTGAATACTTGGAATGAAAACAAAAATCTTATCCACTTGCCAAAGGGCCTAGGCAGAGGCTCTAGGACCTGATGCAAGGATGTTTGTCATTCAAGTTCTGCCTTCTGGCGTAGTCTAACTCTCTCTCTTTGCTGCAATGGGCTAAGATTTTTGGGTGGCCAACAATCGAGTCCTCTTCTGTAGCTCCTGCTCCTTGGTTCACACAAGACACTAGTGTTGCTTGGGCAACTTTGGCCAGCATAACTTTGTGATCACCCATTGTTCATCTCTTTGAGGGTTTATATAGGTGAGCTTTCAAACCTCCTTCCATTCCTTGGTACATGGTGGATGGTGACCCAAGGGAGGGGAAATATTCCATTGTGGGCTGAAATATGCTTTTGTGTGCTCACACAAGGCCTAAGGAGGCGTTGTTGTTGTCCTTAGGCGGCTTTCACATAAGGAGAAATTGTCCTTTTCTTGCTTGTGGTCCTGGAAAGTGAATTTTTTCCACTTCCAGGAATGTGCACTTATCGGGCTCCAGTGCGTGCAGAAGGCGCTCTTTTCGAAGGAAAAAGTGCACATTCGAGCATTTATGACTAGTTCAAACTTGAATTGCTCAAAACCTTAGAGATTCATGATTCCATAATGTATTCCTATTTTGTAAATCCTTGGGCTCGAAATTAATTGATGTCATCCTCTGCTGTATGATTTTCCAGTGTTAACACCGCTAAATTTAAGGAATTTTGCAAACTTATCTCTAGTTAAGTGCATTTACTCTAGATTTGGTGGAGTTGATTTAGGTGTCACTGGACAAAAAATGTTTAGGCTCTATCTTGAGCTAGATTCTTCCATTCATGGAGTGTGAATAGTCAATTTCAACTATCTCAGACATTCCAGACTCATTGGTGAGAGTTTCAGAGCCATCAAAGGAATTTTGAGCAGTTTTTTTTCTTCAAAGAAGTTCTAAGGGCCACTAGGGCCACCAGTAGTTTAAGGCCTAGCCAGGGCAGCTAGAGGCCTTTCTCAGTAATCCAATTGTCAATTTTGGATATTTCAGAAATTCTAGAACTAATGGTGAGGTTTTCAAAACTAGCATAGGACTTCTGAAGGCCGAGATGCTTCAGGGAAGTTCCAAGGGCCGCCAGGTGCCAGCAGGAGAATGAGGCCTATCCAGAGCAGCCAATATCCATTCTTAGAAAGCCAATAGTCTATTCAAACTATTTTGAGCCTTTTGAATCCAATGGAGGGATTTTCATAAGCTTTTTAGGAATTCTAAAAGTCGAGACGCTTCAGATAAGTTTTCAGTGACTCTAGAGCCAGGGGGTGCCACCAAGTGTTGGAGGCGAAACCGGAGTAGCCGGAGGCCAATTTCTGCAAGTGAATAGTCTATTCTAACTATTTTGGAAATTTTGAATCCAATAAAAGGATTTACAGAGACATTTGAAGAATTCTTGAGGTTCTAGAGCCATAGGGAATTTTTGGGCAGCCGAGGCCATTAGTGGATGGAGGCCTAGATTGGGGAGCCAGAGCTCATTTTGAGAAAATGATCAACCTATTTTGGATGTATGATGTATGCTGGAGATAGTAGAAAACGTTTCAGGGACAAAAAATGATTTTGAGGGCGTTAATGCCACAGAGAAGCTCAGGGAAGCTTAAGGGCACTAACTCAGGGAAACAAGTTTAAGGGAGCCGAGGTTCATCTTCAAAGAGATTTCAGCCATTCTAGGGATATAAATGGTATTCTAAACCCAGTGATTCAGTTCAGATAACCATTGGAGTTGATTTTTTAGCTTGTAAAAGAAAATTTCCATCATAATCCCAAAGAGCCAAGTCAGTTGACCAAGGCTCAAGGAGACGTAGCCCACGATATTTGGGTGAAATCCTTTATTAAATTTATTGTTATGTGTTGATGATTATTTTCTACATTATATGGTTGTTTCACATGTTTCTTATCATAAAAAACAAATGTTCATAAAGCACTTAAATAGTTAAAAAAAAAATTACACCTGTTTCAAGTATTCATTTCCGCACAAGTCAAGAATAAGCTAGATCTTAATTTGTTTAACTAAGTGGGAGGTTCTTGAAAAGCATAAAAAGTTATCCAACCCATTTTCAGATCAGGTGGGTATCAGAGCACTAGGTTTCTTGCTTGACAGAGCACAATTTTTCTTGTTTGACTTGAAAGGTGTTTAATAGTGAAAATAATTTTATTGTTTGCAAATTGATTGTTGCTTACAATTTTAAGTTTGCTAGAGGTGAATGGAGAGCTACTGATAGCTAAGTCCAAAAGAGGACAATAAGGAAGAAGTGCTGAAGGAATCTTCCTTACCCAAAGGACCTCAAGGAAACCCTTGAAGCAGAAGAGGTTTTATTTGCAAAGGTTGTTAGAATAAGAGCTTGACTCTACCGCCTTTTTTTTCAAAAGCTTTGTCAATTTTTTTTGAAAGCTTTGTGAAGTTTTGTTGAAATTATTTAGTTCATTTTCATAAGATGACAACTTAATCAATTGAGGTTTCAAAAACCTACTCCTTCACAAGATTCTTCGATGAAGAGATGAAGTGAGACTTCTTCATCCTTAAGAATAGGGTGAAAATTATGTTTGAAGATAGAAAGGAAAGCACTAGACTTCGTGAGAAATTGGTTGCTATGAAGCAAGAGAAATAAGGACTTCTTCAAAGAATGCATGAGATGGAGATGTAGCTCCATCAAGCCAAAGAGGCCTTAACCAAGAACATGCTTGAAGTAGAGGTAAAACACTCCAATTTGTCTTAAATTTCCTCTTCAGATAGATGTGTAGGTTCATTTGAAAAGCACACTAGAGCTATAGGGTCCAAGTTGATGTTTAAAATGGGCTATGAAGGCAAGGGTTTAGGAAAATATGCACAAGGCATGATTGATCCTATTATGGTTGAGGAAATACCTAAGAATTTTTTTCTAGGATATGCTCAATCTTATGGCGAAAAATCTACAGCCATGAAGGCATTTGAGACAACTTCAAAAAGAAATTTTTTTCCAAGTTCTAAACCACAAACATGTCAAGTTTGTTTTCAATTTGATTTCCATGTTTGAAGCCTATGTTGCAGCAAAGTGTTTGCAGACATGCTGCTTATGGCGAGCATGATAGTTCGGACAACTACCAAGACACGAACACTGATGTTGGTCTTCAAAAGAAAGTGGAACTTCTACCAGTTCATCTCCTCAAGGAGGTAAAAAGGATGGACATGAAAAGCAACATTTAAGGTATAATTCTTCCCATCGTCAAGTTGATTATGTTTATGATAAGCAAGGAAAATCTGCATGCTTGAAAGGAAGAAAGAGTTGATGTTCCTATTGTGGTCTGTGTACCCATGATGTTTCGAGATGCTGGAAGAGATTGAAGGCATACAGGAAACAGTTGAGGCAAAGACAACTTGCAAAGAAGGTGAAAAAGACTGTTACACTGAAATTTGTCACCATGACATTAAGCTGTATATGTGGGTTCATCATTACCTATTTATTTCTTCCTTAGAAGTAAAAAAACATAAATTTCCCCAAATCAAGTCTTGGAACTAGAGAAAAGCTCTTAAAAATCCTAAAAAGCCTAATTTCACACTTTTCCTAGTCATTCCCTGCGGTACTGTAGTTTATTGCTATAAAAACTATGGTACATCCCGCACGTATTATTCATTAAAACTACAGACCCCCGTAAAAGGTAAAATAAAGAGAAAAGTAAGTTCTAGAAGCTCAACTGGTCGAATATTCTCCCAGCTAGGGCCTTCTAGAAGCGCTATCTGGTCGAGTTTCACCCCTTCCATTCATGAACCTTTATCCCTTCATAAATGGAGCTATCCCTTGGTTTTTGGAGCTGAAATCACATGATGAGAGGGCTTTATCCCTTCCTTTTTGGATTTGAAACTACCTCCCTTCTGCTATAAATTGAGGCCAAGTTTCAATCTCAAGGGTACTTAGCATATTGAGAGTTCAAAGAATACTTGCTTCTTGCTTTGGAGAGAGTACTTAGAACTCAATAGTTTTGAGGGGAATTGATGGAGAAATATACTCTCCACATTCAGCTTCATTGGCATGAGAAAGATTACATACTCATAGCCATAGTATTATGTTGATAAAGAGAGTTGGAGTCTTGTCAAACTGAGGAAAACGGCTATTCGGGACCCCGGAAGAACCTGTACAAACATCAAGGTGTCAAGGTTGTAAGGTTTCTTCTTTTATTTTCAAAGTTAATATAAATTTATTCTATTTTCTTATTCAGTTGTTCATCTATATTTTGAATGATTTAATTCTTAGATTCCTTGATCACTAATATAGATTATTTCTTTCGAATTATTATATTTCGTAGATGATTTTGATCTTGTTTGCTTGTCTTTGATTGTAGATCTTATATGCTGGATCAATACCTTCTAGAATGACTGGATTGGAGACCGATCAAGCGTTGGACTTCAGGTAGGAGTGTCTATCCGTAGTTAATGAGTAATTCTTAAGCAAAATAATCTATAGGAAATGGTCTACATCTATCTGTTTGTTTCTAGATATCCTTAGGATACTAGGGAGATCGATCTTTTCCGCAAGAGGGATTTGTCCATCTAAAAAATACTTGCACACATTGGTAGAGAAAGGGACATGTTGTTGCCCAATGTTGGAGATTGCATCCAACTAGTCATCCCAAGATTTGAAGCAAGAGGATAGCAAGAATGGTGAAAGTGAAACCAAAGATTCCATCATTGATGTGAGAACAGATGTTTCACATGAAGAAGATTTTCAGCAGCAAAAGTCACCGTGGAAGTGGCTTGGTAAGAAGTGGTTTGACTTCTTAACCCAGTAAGAGATACATTCATTTGTACATATGAAATTTTAGTTATGTATGAATTTATGTTGGAATCTCATGTTTGTTTGAGCCACCTTGGATCGATGATCAAGGACATGATGTTCAACTACCTTCTATAAATTTCTCGTCAGAAATTTATGGGTGAATTCAAGGAAGATAATTCTTGACAGGAGGACAAGAGCATCTAATATGGGAAATGTTGACTACCTTCGAGTTGGGCTCAAAGGCACTAAGCCATGCAAGGAAAAGTGTAAGAAGGCTGGAAAAGTGAGGGTGTTGTACTCTCATATACTGAACGGAATAGGTAATCAGTATTTTGGGCTCCAAAAGATTCCCAATGGGGAGGTGTGATCAGATTTGGATCAAGGACCTAAGTGATAGCTCAAATTTAAAAGTGTTCGGAAGTGTACTGAACCTAAGCGAACAAATATATCTCATCTTCCTGATTCCATCTCCGTGAATGGTTCCAATAACCAACACCATATGAAGAAGTTATCGTGATTTGAAAAGTCCAGTAAGATGCAATTTTTGGCTTTTGACCAAGTTTGACTAGTTTTTAGAAATTAAAAAAAAGAATATTCTTGGGAATATTCCTCAAAATATTCCCCATAATATTCCTTCTAGGCTAGTCATATTTTGACAAGTGGCGCGATCCTATTTGCTGCATGGATTGTACGTATTGGTTTTGGCCAATAAGAGGTCGCCAAGTGGTAGGCCCAGAGGCCACCACGTGGTCCAAGTTTGGTGGATTAAATTTTTTGGTTGAGCTGAATGGAGTTGACCTCAAGACCTCTTGCCCGCATACACATGCCTCTACCATCTCCGCTACATATTGTTGCTTAACCATAAGGTTCACGACTAATACTTATGGTTGAACGGTTATGTGTTTGGGGGAGCGGAGGGGCCAGCCCCTCCCTTTATGGCCGCAACCACATAGCCAAGGGCTTAAACACTTATACCACTAGCATTTTAGGAGACCGTTCACATGGCATGGTGTTTCAAATGGTCTCTGTGCGGTTAATACGCTCAACATTTAATTTGACCGCATATTCTGGGACATGTGACCAACTTTTCCACCCACACTTATTGCTACAATTCAGCTTGGCGGTTAGACTGGCAGAAATTTTGGCGTGCCCCTAAATTTAAGTAATTTTTCCAAACTTATCTCTAGTTAAGTGTAGTTGCTCCAGATCTGGTGGAGCTGATTTAGGTGTCACTGGACAAAAACTGTTTAGGCTCTATCTTGAGCTAGATTCATCCATTCTTGGAGTGTGAGTAGTTAATTTCGACTATCTTAGAAATTCCAGACTCATTGGTGAGGGTTGCAGAGCCATTAGAGGAATTTTGAGTAGGTTTTTTCTTCATAGAAGTTCTAAGGGCCATTAGGGCCACCAGGGGCCAGCAACAGTTTGAGGCCTAACGAGGGTAGCTAGAGGCCTTTCTCAGTAATCCAATAGTCAATTTTGGATGTTTCAGAAATTCTGGAACTAATGGTGAGGTTTTCAGAACTAGTAGAGGACTTTTGAAGGCCGAGATGATTCAGGGAAGTTCCAAGGGCCATCAGGGCCACAAGGTGCCAGCAGGAGAATGAGGCCTATCCAGAGCAACCAGTATCCATTATGTTGGAAATATGATGCAATATGTTGTCACTGATGGAAAAATACTTGATGAAGTTGTCCTTGATGGAAACCTACTTGATGAGTTGCCTTTTGATAAGCAACGTATTTGTTAAAGATGTAAAAATGATGTTTCTATAGGTCAGTTTAGATGTGACAAAGAAAGGAATTCTAGTAAGTGCCAGAGAAATGAAACAAGAAATATTTCTCAATGTATATGCAGGTTTGATGAAGGAAACCCACGTATGAAGGAAATATATACGCTACTTGGTATACAATCCACCCGCGTATACATGCAGAATTAGTATATACGTAGTTTTTATGAAGAGAAGTCGTGTATGCACACGAGTATGATGAATTCAAGTCTCGTATAACTTTTGCGATCTAAAATTATGATACCAGGGGGAATTACCATGGTATTAGCCCACAGTATTGAGCGTTGTGTCGTCTATTTGATTCCGTCCAAGGATACCATCGGCAATTGTGTGGTTTTGGCTCATGGTATTGGTAAAGGCTAAATCTATATAAGGAGAAGAAGATCATATTCCAAGGGGTGTGCATATGTAAGGGTTGTTACTGAATACTTATCTCTTAAGCATATCTGCATGGGATGAACTCTGTTTTATTGGTAGATCTGAATCTATGATGCACCCTTGGATACAATGATGGATCAAGATCTTTAGACCTGAAATGACTATGTACTTGATCTATTGAAGAGATGATTAGATCTGTGACCTGACACATGTTTGATGAAGTGAAGTGAAGAAATATGGGTAAGTATATAGATCTGAAACATTCTGCAAAATTAATATTTACAGATCTATACGCTAGTTCATCTAGGTAAAAGCATGTATATACGTGACTTTGTCTCAGAAAAAAAACGTATGGAAGTTAGCGTTTTCTGAAGCTTACTACAGAGGTTATATGTTTATTGCTGTTGTATTTCTGATGTTTTTCAATGAAGTCTTCATGTAGATCTGGGTTTCCTGAATACTATATATGCTGTTGAGTTGAATATGTACAAATCTGATCAATGAGTGAGTAGATATGTTTAATGATGACTGACTGATTAAGGGTTCTACAATAATGAAAATATATATGACTGAAAGACTCAGATATGGTTCTGAGACTGATCATATTCTGGAAGATCAGTATTCTCAAATCTATACGCAGGTTGGTGTGAAGGAAAGCGCATATGCACGTGGCCGCAGTAAAGTGAAGTAGTGTATGCATTTTAAGATAGTAAATGATCAGGGTTGAGTTTGTTTCTACATGCTGATTCTGAAATCTGGGTTTATTGTTATGTTCTGATTACAGTGATATCACTGTTCTGATTGAAGTTTGGGTTAAGTTTATTGGTGTTGATATTTATGAAGTTTTGTGTTGAAGCTGTGGGATCCAGTGTGAAAATTGATGAAACGTGGTCTGCAGTGGTTCTGAGGGTTTAAGCCTTCAGTATGGAAGAAGAAGCTTCCTTCCAGTAAAATCTAGTGTTCTGATCAGGGGGTTGGAGCTCCCTTCTAGTAGTGGATAGTAAACGAGATCAGGGGGTTATATCTCCCTTCTAGTAGCACCTGGAGAATGAGAGAAGGTTGCATCCTTCTGTAGGTAGATGTCTGCGTACTAATATGAGTATGCATTAGTACAATATTGTAAGAAGTTTTCCATATAATAATATTAAAGACAAAGACGATAATAGTGGTGGTTTTCTCTCGAATTGGGTTTCCACCTTAAATCTTGGTGTTCATGTGTGATTCTTTTATGTGATGATTTATTCTTCTATTACTGCACATATTTACTGCTTAACTATTTGATGCATAACTGATAAGATGAGTTAAATATTGTATTTGAAAGTTTATCTAACAATAAAATTATCTCAGTATACGCAATTTTTTGTTGGTATATCCGCGTGTATGCTCTAGTTGGGTTCACTATATTCACGTATATAAATTAGTAAATGAAAAAGTAAATTTTAAAGTGAGTTATAAATACTGATTCACCCCCCACTCCTTCAGTATTTTTCCCAACAATTGGTATCAGATCAGGTCCTTCTGAAGAAGCTTAATCGTTAGAAGGAAGATCAACTAAGATGAGAAATCAAGATGGGACAACATCTATCAGGCTTCCTCTCTTTAATGGAAACAATTTAATCTTCTAGAAAACAAGGAAAAGATCCTACCTTTAGTACCTTGGAGCAGATGTATGGGCTACAGTTGAAGGAGGTTATCAATATCCAGCTTTAGTTCCAACAGATCCAGTAGTAAGAAAGAACTATGAAACCAATGCGAAGGTGGTCAATGCATTATTGGGAAGTTTGACTGAATCTAAATTTGTCAAATTCATGCAGTTGAATATAGCAAAGGAGATATGGGACAAAATAATTCTGAGCTATGAAGGTGATGCCAAGGTAAAAAGTACTAAACTCCAAACTCTCATAATTCAATAAGAAAAACTCAAAATGCATAATGAGGAAAGCATTGCTAGTTTCTTTTTATGTCTAAATGATATTGTAAATCATATGAGAAATTTGAGTGAAAGCATAACTGACACTACGCTAGTAGAAAAGGTTTTGAGATCTCTAACTCCCAAATTCGAGTCAAAAGTGTCTGCTATTGAAGAGAAGCAGGATCTACAAACTCTTACTATTGTTCAACTTCATGGGATTCTGATTGCATGTGAAATGAGGAAAGGAGGTCCATCTGAAGTCAAAGAAGTTGTCTTTAGAGCTGCTAAAAAAGGAAAGAAAGTAGAAGAACAAGAAGGATCAGGGTATGTTTCATAAGAATATGAGATACATTTTTTAAAGAAGCTACAACTTGGTACTGGAAGGTTAAGAGGTAAGCTTCCTTTTAAATGTTTTTCTTGTGGAAGAGTTGGTCATTATGCTACTAAATGTCCCTATAAATTTAATCATGAAAAGGGAAAGGAAGTGGAAAAAGGAAATAAGAAATGATTTATCAATAGAAAAATCTAGTATACTCATGAAGATAGTGATGGTATATCAAATAGTGAGGAAGGATAATCTGATCAAGATATTATACTACACATGGCTTTTGAAAAAGACTCTAGTGAGGCTAAATATACTTTTATGGATGCATTAGAAGAAAATGATTTTCTTGAAGAAATAAATCATCTCAAAATATGTTTCGAAGAAAAAAAAATTTCCATAGATACTCTAAAGAATCATCTTATAGAAAAGGAGAAGCATAATGAGAAATTAGAATGTGAAATAGTAAGTTTAAGAAAGGAAATTGAGAAAGTGAAAACTTTAAGTCTTAGATTTGCTAAAGGATCTGAAACCTTAGATGAAATTATCAAGGTACAATGCTCTCCTCTTGTAAATATAGGTCTTGGGTATATCAGAGAATCCTCTCAGTCTTTAGCACCAAGCTATCTAAATGCAGCTAAAGCCGGCTAACAACATTTTGTCACTCAACAAAAGAACAAAGAGACCAGCCCGGTAAAGCATGGCCACTTCAATTCAAGAAAGAACAATAAAATAAATATCAATTAGTAGGTAAACATAAATAGAAGGTTTCATGATCGCATAAATTTCTTCTTTAATGGACAATGTTTCTCATGT
Organism: Pinus albicaulis; assembly: GCA_034641835.2. Lineage (NCBI taxonomy): Eukaryota > Viridiplantae > Streptophyta > Pinopsida > Pinales > Pinaceae > Pinus > Pinus albicaulis. The sequence continues at coordinate 26,646,458 of CM076583.1, read as the reverse complement.
GATAATTTTTTTCATAAAGCTGCTCAATGTGTTGCATACAAAACCATCATGGCCAGAGAAGAAAGAAAGCAAAGAAATGAGACTGGAATAAAGAAGAATAGTTATAACAACTTTTCTCCTTTTCAAAATGAAATTGAATGTGCTTATTTCAATAAATTTGGACATGAAGAATCTAAATGCAAGAGAAAACTTCAGCCAAAAGAGCATATACCTTCAAATTCCAAGGTATGGAGAAAGGACTTATAGGTTGAAAGTTGTGGCATAGATTTATTTGCAGAAGGGGAAGAAAATCAATGGTACATTGATAGCAGATGGTCAAAACACATGACATGTGATAAAAATAAACCCCTTTCATACAATGCTCTAGAGAAGGAAAATAATGTTACCTTTGGAAATGAATCTCCTGCTGTCATTAAAGGAAAAGGTTATGTTTTTCTAAAAGAAAAGGTGAAAGCTAACAATGTTATGTATGTGGATGGATTAATGCATAACCTGTTAAGTGTGAGTCAAATTTGTGGTCAAGGAAATGAAGTTGTCTTTAGTTCAAAAGAATGTGTAGTATGTGAACTTGACACAGGAAAAACGGTAATAAAAGGAACTAGAACACCAAGAAATCTGTATGTATTGAAAGGTGGCCAAGAGAAATTCTACTTAGGTAAATCTTCAGAAAAATGGCTATGGCACAGAAGAATGGGACATTTGACATTATCTCAAATAAGCAAATCTAACAGTCTCAAAGTTTTTCGTGATCTTCCCAGCATAAATCTACTTGAAAGTACCATATGAAAATCATGCCAATTCGGTAGCAAACTAGGGTGCAATTCAATGCCAAATAAGGATCATCAAGTAAGCCTCTTGAACTTATACATACTGATTTATGTGGACATGTAAGTAAAAAGTCACCTCGTGGACAACAATATTATATTCTATTTATTGATGACTTCTCCAGAATCTGTTGGATCAGTTTACTAAAACATAAAGATGAAGCATTTGAAAAATTTAAGATCTTCAAAGCTCTCGTTGAAAATGAATTAGATCTAAAAATCAAATGTCTTAGATCTGACTGAGGAGGAGAATATATATTAGATGAATTATTCGATTTCTGTGAACATCATGGCATAAAAAGACAGTTTTCTATAGCTGGAACCCACAACAAAAGGGCGTGGCAGAAAGAATGAATAGAACAGTTCAACAAATGGCTAGTGCTATGCTTGATGAATCTGGAACTCTCAATGCCTTTTTGGGAGAAGTAGCACATGCTGCAGTAAATATTCTTAACAAGGCTCATGTTCGTGTGAACAGTGATAAAACTCCTTATGAGCTCAGGTATGGTAATCTTCCCATTGTAAAGAATTTTAGAGTTTTTGGAAGCCAATGTTTTATAAAAAAAAAATTATGAACAACTTGGTAAGTTTGAGCCTAGAGCAGATGAAGGAATATTTCTTGGTTACTCTTCTAGAAGTAAAGAATATAAATGTTACAATAAATACTTCGGAAGATTTTTGAATGTATTGATGTTGTAATTGATGAGTCTCTCATAGCTCCTAAAAGGGAATAACAACAACAAATGAAGATGATGATGATGTATGTTTTCCCTCATCAAATAGCAACAATATAGAAGGAGAACCCAATGAAGAACCATAAGAAGATATATCTAAAAAAGCTCCATCAAGGTATGTTCTAAAGAATCATCCAGAATCCCAAATTCTGGGAGAAAAGGGATCAGGTGTCCAAACAAGAGGAATTCTTGTAGGATCCCTTAGCTATCTGGAATTTTTATCCACTATTGAACCAAATTATGTAAATCAATCTAGTAAAGATGAATGTTGGATTCAAGCCATGATTGAAGAACTTGATCAGATTGAAAAAAATCATACTTGGGAATTGGTTCCAAGACCTCATGGTAAAAATGTTATTGGAACAAAATGGATATTCAAAAACAAGTTAAATGAAAATGGAGATGTTATTAGAAACAAAGCTAGACTTGTTTGTAAAGGGTATGCTCAACAAGAAGATATAGACTTTGAAGAAACTTTTGCTCCTGTAGCCAGACTTGAAGCCATAAGAATGTTTCTTGCTTTTTCATGTTTTCAACAATTCAAAGTTTATCAAATGGATGTAAAATATTCTTTCCTCAATGGTGATCTAGAAGAAGAAGTTTATATGGAACAACCAGAAGGATTCATTCTGTGAAATGATGAAAAACTTGTTTATAAAATCAAAAAAGGCTTTATACGGTCTCAAACAAGCTCCTCGGGCATGGTAATATTGTCTTGACAAATATCTTCAACAACAAGTTTTCACAAAGGGATCTGTTGACAGTAACTTATACACAAAAATTGAAAATGATAAACTATTGATCATTGTTTTGTATGTTGATGACATCATTTTTGGAAGTAATGAAGAGTCCATGAGTCAGAAATTTGCTTCTTTTATGCAGCAACAATTTGAAATGTCATTACTTGGGAAACTAACATATTTTCTTGGCTTACAAGTGCAACAAGCAACAGATGGCATATTTCAATCACAAGCTAAATATATTAATAAAATTATGAAGAAGTATGGGATTGAAGACTGCAAACCTGTGAGTACTCCAATGGTAACTGGATGTAACCTCAGTTCTCATGATTATTCTCCCATGGTGAATCAACCAGATTATAGATCCATGATTGGAAGTCTGCTTTATGTAACCGGGACAAGATCAGACATTATGCATGCAGTTGGGATTGTTGGATGATTCCAAGCTAATCCAAAAGAGTCTCATTTTCAGGTTGTAAAAAGAATATTCAAATATCTACAAGGGACTCAATACTTTGGACTGTGGTATCCAAAGAATTCTGATCTTACTCTTCATGCTTACAAAGATGTGGATTGGGCTGGAAATGTTGATAATCGAAAAAACACTAGTGGTGGTGCATTCTATATGGGGCCCCGATTAGTATCTTGGTTCAGCAAGAAACAAATTTCTATTGCCTTATATACAATAGAAGAAGAATATGTGGTTGCCGCATCATGTTGCACACAACTTCTTTGGATGATGCAGACATTACAAGATATTCAAATCAAATGTTCACCTCCCATCTCCATTCTATGTGATAATAAAAGTGCCATTAGTATCTCGAAAAACCTGCTATGCATTCCAAGACCAAGCACATTCCTATCAAGTATCACTTCCTACGTGAACAAGTTCTTGAAAAAAAGGTTAAATTGGAGTATGTTCCCTCCAAAGAACAAGTTGCAGATATATTTACTAAACATATTCCCAGGGAAGCATTTGAATATCTCAGACAGAAGTTGGGAGTTGCGTCTGCCTCTCTTATCAAATCTGCTTAATTTCAAAAGATTAAATTCGGTACGTTGGTTTCGTAAAGGTGAATTACGTATATATGTGAGCTTCTGTGCATAAAACCACGTATGGTTTTTGTTGAAAGAAATTCTCTGGGTCAGCTTTCAGAACAGTTTGTGGTGTTGTTGGGTAATCTCTGTTGTTGTTCCAGTATTCATCTTACTGTAACTTTCTTTGATATTTATCTCCTTGATAAAGATGCTTTTATGAATTGGTCGTTGAAGGTATTCAAGATGCACAAGCTTAGGGGGAGCACCTGCGTTGTTGAAAAGGATGCATTGTTGGCATTCTGATTGGTTTCTGATTTATGAACTCTCCCTTGAGATATTTTGGTCCTGGTTATAAAAATTCATATATGTAATTTTATGAAAAGGTCATGTTGAGACCTATCATGTAAAATTGTTATATTCAGTCATGTAAGGACTTATTCAAATTTGTAAACCCACTTGGTTTGGTAGTTGAGTCAAATATGTAATTCCACTTGGTTGGATGTAATGTTCTAAATTTTTCAATAAGGTAATTGGAACATTAATTTTGATTTATTTTAATAAAAGAAATAAAATGGGTAAGGGAGCCCATGTAGCAGCAAAATAAACTCTCCTAAGGTGCAAAGAGTCACTTAAGTGGCTAAACTTGGCAGTCCCTAGTGTGAAAAGGGCCAAAAGCAAGTAAACGAGGCCATGGTTGATCAAGTCAACAACGTGGCTAAGAGGAGAAGCTTGCTCAAGAAGACTGCGCAGTTTTGAATGGAGGGAAAATAGAGGATGAGAGAAACCCTAATGGGTGGGGTTCATGGCAAGGAAGCATTCCTTGCATAAAAAGGTGAAGGAGAGCCATTGTTGATTATGTTTGAGAATTCGATTTGGAAGCTCTCTTCAGTTGCTCAACTGAGATAGCTTGTGCTGCTCCGCACAAGAGGGATTCCTGTTTAGGAGTCCCCTTCTCTTCCTTGGGAGGCCTTGGAGGATTTGTTATTCATCTTCCTCACATCTTGGCTTGAGGCCAAATCATTCATCTTCAGCTACTACGTTATTCTGTTGGGCAGAAACGTTGGAGTTGCTAGTGTTGTAGTGAGGATTCACCATCACCCATTTTCGAAGCTTGTTTTGTAGAGGAGGAGCCCTCTCTTTCTCTAGGATATCACAAGAGGATATTTCCGGAGCTTTATTACAAATTTTGGCATTGGGCCAATAGTTTAATCTCATCCCCAGCGCAGTCACTTCTCCATACAACGTTATTTGCAGTGGGCAATTGCAAGAGGGGTTCACACTGAGGTTTGGAGGGTGTAATCTTCAGTGAAAGGAGAAGCCATTCACTTAGAAGATCATTGGAGAAGGTTCCTACATTTGTTGCAGCATCTACATCCTTCTCCCATGTTGTATTTTATTTGAGTTGCAACTGCTACACTGCAACTCTGACATTTTTCTGTTTTATGTATTTTAGCCAATCCCTTGGAGGATTGTTGTTCTATTTTTTTCTAGGGTTGAGATCCTGCTTCCCTATATTTATTTGAGCTGATATTTTTATATCCTTTTATTTATATCAGTTGCAGTCATTTTCCCTTATAGACTGTGCAATTATAGTGTTGTTGGGTTATGTAGCAGAGTGTTTTCTCCATTGCATGTACATTTTCCTTTGAGGCTAATTTGAGCCCACCTTGAGAGGTATTTTCCTCAAGGATTTTGTATATTAGATATAATTTTTGGGATTCAACTGCGTTAATTTAGTCATTCATCTATGACCATTTCCATGAGAGGTAGTCAAAACTGACTAATTTCTCATGATTTTTGAATAGTCCACTTAGCACTCATTGCATCGGGTGATGCTCACAGGGGTGAAGATACTTAAGATTTTGTATATCTTTTTCTGCTACAGATTATATATCAGATTTACACTCTTCTCACATATTATGAGCATTATTTCATTGTTGCTGCTGCTTGTTAAAGTTCAAATGTTGCTGTAGCTCATCCTTTTGAGCAAGATATTCTTGAGGAAGAAATATTTGCATAGGTATAGGCAGAGCCTGAGAAAGGGCCGGATAGCCTTTGGTTCTCATCCTCTCTTTAGAGGTGATATAACCGGTAAAATATCTCTCCGTCTATCTCTGACATAGCCTTGTTCATATTTTTGACAAAGGAATTCTTCAGTGGTGTAAAAGCTGCTGATTTCCATTTCGGAACATTACAGTGGTATTGGAGCTTCGAACTTGGCTTAGCCTGTGAAGTTTGAATTTCAGAGAAGAAGAGGTCAATATGATACAGAGTATGAGTTTGATCTCAACAGTGTTCAGATCCAACAAGAACCTCTCCAAGGAGGTTGAGGAGACAAAAAAGGAGAAGAGGAAGGACCATGCACTTCCTATTCTCACATAGAAGCAAAGTAGAAGCATGAAGAGCACTTTGAATTAGAAATTCTAAGTGAATATCTTGCTGAATGTAGAGAAAAAACTAGAGTCTTCCAAGAGACTCTATATTTTTCACACTTTTTTCAGTAGAGAGAGGAAAGAAGACCCTACAGTCTTGGGAGGATGAAAGGCAATAGATTCCTATTGTCTACTTTTGATGGGTCACCCACATGTGTAGCAAAGGCTTGGGTGAAGAAGCTAGAGGATTTATTCCTGCTACATCCTGTAGTAGACAGAGAGACTGTAGCAATTTTAGCGCTGCATCTTGAGGGAGAAGCAAAGATTTGGTGGGTCAGCCATGGGAGGCATGCAAGGGTTTCTACACTTGTTGATTTTTCTCAGATCTTGATCAGAATATTTGGCCAAAGGAGGGAGGAGCCCTCACCACCAGCTGAAGAGGCACATACCAGCACTGTTATAGACATGGAGGGCCACCCTTCATCTTCAGCTATGGAGGTAGCCAACACACTTGAGGGAGAAACTCTTGCAACAACACAAGATTCTTCCAAAATTTACCAAGGTATGCATGAGTTTTCATTTCCGGTTGATTCAATACATGCCATGAGGGATTGCATACCAGGGCAAGTTGATTGTCTAGAGCAGGAGACTTTTATTGCGCTGTGCCACCTCGAGGAATGAAACCCCCATCATCCTCATGCACCATTGATGAGCCATGTATCACATGTGAGGTTGGGGTTTTGGAATTTTGTCATGGAGGAGATTGCATTTCAATGTCCCATGAAATGAAAAAGGGAAAATCTGTTTTGGGATGATGGTAGCTCTTGTGGGAGAGGTACCAAGTTGCAGAAAGATGAGAAGCATCCACTAGGAGCTGAGTGGATGTGGATGGGGGGCAAGAGGATGGTGAGCCTCTTGCAGATCTATGATACAAGGTAGCAAGAAGGCATGCTGTGTTGGTTGCTGTTGAGAGAGTTTGGCCAACATATGACCTCTTCCTTTTCATGGGGTTTGAGGAGGAAAGGAGGAGGGCAGGATACTTACACCATGGAGCAGAAAGGAGCATGGGTGAATTATGATGGGATGGAATTATTACCATTCATCATGTTCCCATCTCACCTTTGGTATGGTGGGAGTATGGAGGAACAACAAATATTCTTGTTGCTCAGATTTTGTTTGAATGTTATAGGAGCAAGAGGAGGCACTAGCATGGTGCAAGGGGATTGCTCTTTGATTTTGGATGCCCAAGCAACACCTTCTTAATGGGAGGGGATCTACATTTGCAGCAACATGTTGGGGAGAGTCTTTGGCAAGATTCATGTCAAAGAGGAGAGCTTTGAGATGACAGTGGCCCTACTCCAAAGGCCAGCAGCACTATCACTTGAGAGCTTGGATTACTTGTTGAAGTGTTCTCAAAACCACTTCACAAGTGATGTGTCTTGGAGCCATCTAGGAGAGGAGTATGAGAAATTAATGGATGGCAACATCCCTTGCTATGTTTTGATCTTCTTGGCTTGGGCTCACAAGCACAAGAAGAGACACCTACATGCAGCAACTTTGGATTCTTCTTCCATGCATTCTCATGCTTACTATCTACTGATGGAGGAGTCCACTTGGGAAGGCATCCTAATGGATTAATATCAGCATATGGCTAGATGAATAGCCCAAGAAATGATGAGATTGTTGGCACAACCACTTCCCTACTCTGTTGCAGTAAGGGAGAACATTCACTTGAGCCATTTCAGCTCAAAGGCCAAAGTACATGATGAGGGAGGTGACTATTTGTTTCATGCTTTGCACTCTCTTATCTTTATGAGCAGCATATTAGATCAGGAGGGATATTTCCTTCTTGCACATTGTTTTTTGTTGTACTTATGGTTCATTGCAACAGATATGATGGCTATTTTAGCAGTGGATTGTGGGGGAAAGCCGCATGGGTTTTGGTGTGCACCATTGGCACCAATTTTTGTTTTAATGATCACATCTTGTAGGATGAGTGTGGCAGCAAAAAAGTGGCTGCAAAGACACTTGTTGCATCATATATTGAGGCAGGCCAATGATGCCCTGCACAGGTTCCATGAGTGGAATAATGATCCACTTTCTGGTTGTCATATGACAACTTCCTTCTATTTTTTCTTGCTTCCATGCATTGCAGATTTTTATTTTGACATGGGGATCTTTGTTTGGAAAGTGGGACATGAATTGAAGTTTCCCATTTGGAGTATGATTCTCCCTATTTCACAAGATGTATGTTTAAGGAGAAACAATGGGCAGCCCATGATTTCCAAGCTTCATCTCTTCCCTTCATGTGGGAGGAGTTATTTGGAGAGCTCTGAATTTTGGAAGAGGCATTTCATGGTTTACATGTTTGATGGGGTGTCTTGGGTATTTCTTGAAGGCCATTATGTTTTAGCCATATATCAGCAGCAGCCCCATATGTATCATGAGGAGGGAGAGACTCATTGGGTGGATGTGCCCTTTGGGAGAGAAAACCTCCATTATTTTTGCAGCACATGCTCCAAGGGGAGTATGGGAAATGATATGGTCACCATGTTCAGCCATTTTTTTTTCCATGAGGTGAACCATATGATGGTTTGGATGCCATATGATGATGAATTCCAACTCATCACATATGATATGATTTGGGCCAGCTTGATTTGCAGTGTTGGAGGAGAGATCCTTGGGGATCTAGACTTCATCTTGCCTCTTGAAGGCAACACTATGGCAGCCCAAGTTCAGCTTTCACTCCACACTTATCATAAGTGGAGGAGAGGATAGTGTGGGGTAGGCTATGAAGCTTACCATGTTCAGAATTTCAACCCACCTTTTCTACATGAGCCCAAGGTGGGGGAGTATTTTCAGGAGTTGCCTAGTTGGAGGGTGACTCATTTTGCTTGGTTGATTGCTTGGGGGATGGAGGGTCTACATGAGGAGATTTCAGACTCCATGCCTTGAGTGGAGGTTCCTTTTCAGTTCTACCCTTGCACTTTCTTGAGGGCAAGAAATCTTTGGGAGGGGAGGACTGTAATGTTCCAAATTTTTCAATAAGCTAATTGGAACATTAATTTTGCTTTTATTTTAATAAAAGGAATAAAATGGGTAAGGGAGCCCATGTAGCAGAAAAATAAACTCTCCTAAGGTGAAGAGAGTCACTTAAGTGGCTAAAATTGGCAGTCCCTAGTGTGAAAAGGGCCAAAAGCAAGTAAACTAGGCCATGGTTGACCAAATCAACAACGTGGCTAAGAGGAGAAGCTTGCTCAAGAAGACTACACAGTTTTGAATGGAGGGAAAATAGAGGATGAGAGAAACCCTAATGGGTGGGTTCCATGGAAAGGAAGCATTCCTTGCATAAAAAGGTGAAGGAGATCCATTTTTTATTATGTTTGAGAATTCGATTTGGAAGCTCTCTTAAGTTGCTCAACTGAGATAGCTTGTGCTACTCAGCACAAGAGGGATTCCTGTTTAGGAGTCTCCTTCTCTTCCTTGGGAGGCCTTGGAGGAGCTATTCTTCATCTTCCTCACATCTTGGCTTGAGGCCAAAGAATTCATCTTCAGCTACTGCATTATTCTGTTGGGAAGAAATGTTGGAGTTGCTGGTGTTGCAGTGAGGATTCACCATCACCCATTTCCGGAGCTTATTTTGCAGAGGAGGAGCCCTCTCTTTCTCTAGGAGATAAACAAAGGATATTTCTGAAGATTTATTGCATATTTTTTCATTGGGCCAATATTTTAATCTCATCCCCAGCGCAGTCACTTCTCCATACAACGTTATTTGTAGTGGGCAATTGCAGGAGAGGTTCACACTGAGGTTTGGAGGATGTAATCTTCAATGAAAGGAGCAGCCTTTCATTTATAAGATCATTGGAGAAGGTTCCTACATTTGTTGCAGCATCTACATCCTTATCCCATGTTTTATTATATTTGAGTTGCAGCTGTTACACTGCAACTTCGACATTTTTCTGTTTTATGTATTGTAGCCAATCCCTTGGAGGATTGTTGTTGTATTGTTTTCTAGGGTTGAGATCTTGCTCCCCTATCTTTATTTGAGCTGATATTGTTATATCCTTGTATTTATATTAGTTTAAGTCATTTTCCCTTATATACTGCGCAGTTGTAGTGTTGCTGGGTTATGTAGCAGAGTGTTTTCTCCATTGCATGTAAATTTTCCTTTGAGGCTGATTTGAGCCCACCTTGAGAGGTCTTTTCCTCAAGGATTTTGTATATATTTTTCTGCTACAGATTATATATCATATTTACACTCTTCTCACATCTTATGAGCATTATTTCATTGTTACTGCTGCTTTTTAAAGTTCAGATGTTGCTATAGCTCATCCTTTTGAGCAAGATCTTCCTGAGGAAGAAATATTTGCATAGCTATAGGCAGAGCCTGAGAAAGGGCCAAATATCCTCCAGTTCTCATCCTCTCTTTAGAGGTGATATAACTAGTAAAATTCCTCTCAGTCTATCTCTAACATAGCCTTGTTCATATTTCTGACAAAGGAATTCTTCAGTGGTGTAAAAGCTGCTGATTTTCATTTCGGAACATTACATTGGATAATTGATGTAAGTACGAGTCCTTGGTGATAGGAAAGGTCATACTCCATTGAGTTATAGAGTCATGTACTTCAATAAAAAATCTGTCTGAAGATTCAACATGAACTCGGGGAGAGCATGGTCAATACATTGCACATCAGATCTGTAGAGCTCTTCTTTCTACAAGGAAAGAGAAACCTTGTTTTGGTATTAATCCTCCATTTTCCCTTGATTTCAAAGGGGGAGAGTTTTTGGTGTTTGAATAATGGTTATGAATAATGTATCTATCTATTGTGGTGATCAAACACCATCATGGTTTCCATCATGTTCAAAGGGGGAGATTGTTGGCAATATGATGCAATATGTTGTCCTTGATGGCAACCTACTTGATGAAGTTGTCCTTAATGGAAACCTACTTGATGAGTTTCCTTTTGATAAGCAACCTATTTTTTAAATATGTAAAAATTATGTTTCTATAGGTCAGTTCAGATGTGACATAGAAAGGAATTCTAGTAAGTTTCAGAGAAATGAAACAGGAAATATTTCTCAATGTATACTTAGGTTTGATGAAGGAAACCCACGTATGAAGGCAATGTATACGCTACTTGGTATATAGACCACCCGCCTATACATCCAGAATTATTATATACGTATTTTTTATGAAGAGAAGTCGTGTATACATGTGAGTATGAAGAATTCAAGTTGCATATACCTTTTGCACTCTAAAATTATGATACTAGGGGGCATTACCATGGTATTAGCCCAAAGTATTGAGCTTTGTGTCGTCTATTTGATTTTGTCCAAGGATACCATCGAAAGTTGTGTGGTTTTGGCTCATGGTATTGGTAAAAGCTAAATATATATAAGGAGAAGAAGATCATAGTACAAGGGGTGTGCATATGTAAGGGTTTTTACTGAATACTTCTCTTTGAAGTATATCTGCATGGGATGAACTCTGTTTTATTGGTAGATCTGAATCTATGATACACCCTTGGATAGAATGATAAATCAAGATCTCTAGACTTGAAATGACTATGTACTTGATCTATTGAAGAGATGATTAGATCTGTTACCTGGCGCATGTTTAATGAAGTGAAGTGAAGAAATATGGGTAAGTCTATAAATCTGAAACATTCTGCAAAATTAATATTTATAGATCTATACGCTAGTTTGTCTCGGTAAAAGTGCGTATATGTGTGGCTTTGTCTCAGAAAAAGCGCGTATGGAAGTCAGGTTTTTCTGAAACTTACTATAGAGGTTATTTGTTTATTACTGCTGTATTTCTGTTGTCTATCAATGAAGTCTTCATGTAGATCTGGGTTTCTTGAATACTATATATGATGTTGAGTTGAATATGTACAAATCTGATTGATGAGTGAGTAAATATGTTTAATGATGACTGACTATTTAAGGGTTCTGCAATACTGAAAAGATATCTGACTGAAAGCCTCAGATCTAGTTCTTAGGCTGATCATATTTTGGAAGATCAGTGTTCTCATATCTATATGCAGGTTGGTGTGAAGGAAAGCATGTATGCATGCAAGTGTAGTAAAGTGAAGTATCATATGCATTTTAAGATAATGAATTATCAGGGTTGAGTTTTTTTCTACATGCTGATTCTGAAATCCGGGTTTATTGCTATGTTCTGGTTACAACGATCTCACTGTTCTGATTGAAGTTTGGGTTAAGTTTATTGGTGTTGATATTTATGAATTTTTGTGTTGAAGTTGTGGGATCCAGTGTGAAAATTGATGAAACATGGTCTGCAGTGGTTTTGAGGGTTGAAGCCTTCAGTATGGAAGAAGAAGCTTCTTGCCAGTAAAATATGGTGTTATGATTAGGGGGTTGGAGCTCCCTTCCATTAGTGGTTAGTAAACAAGATCAGGGGGTTTTATATCCCTTCCAATAGCACCTGGAGAATGAGAGAAGGTTACAACCTTCTGCAGGTAGATGCCTGCGCACTGATATGAGCCTGCATCAGTACAATATTGTAAGAAATTTTCCATATAATAAATATTGAAGACAGAGACAACAATAGCGGTGGTTTTCTCCCGAATTGGTTTTCCACCTTAAATCTTGGTGTTCATGTGTGATTCTCTTGTGTGGTGATTTATTCTGCTATTACTGCACATATTTACTGCTTAACTATCTGATGCATAATTGATAAGCTGATTGAAAGATTGTTTCTGAAAGTTTATCTAACAATAAAGTTATCTCAGTATACGCAAGTTTTTGTTGGTATATCTGTATGTATACACTAGTTGGGTTCACTAAATTTGCGTATAGAAATCAGTAAAGAAAAAGTAAAATTTGATAGTGAGTTATAAATACTGATTCACAACCCCCCCTCTCAGTATTTTTACCAACACATTCTCAGCAAACCAGTAGTCTATTTTGAATATTTTGAGCCTTATGAATTGAATGGAGGGATTTTCAGAAGCTTTTGAGGACTTCTGAAAGTCGATATGCTTCAGAGAAGTTTTCAGTAACCCCAGAGCTAGGGGGTGCCACCAGGTGTTGGAGGCGAAAAAAGAGCAGTCGAAGGCCAATTTATGCAAGTGAATAGTATATTCTGACTATTTTGGACATTTTTTATGCAATGAAATGATTTTCATATCCATTTGAAGACTTATGAAGTTTGAAGAGCCACAGGGAAGTTTTGGGAAGCCTAGGGCCATCAGTGGATGGAGGCCTAGATTGGGGAGCGAGAACTCATTTTGAGCCAATGATCATCCTATTTTGGATGTATGATGTATGCTGGAGATAGTAGAAAATTCTTTTGGGACAGAAAAGGATTTTTAAGGGAGTTAGTGCTGCAGAGAAGCTCACGGAAGCTTAAGGGCACAGACTCAAGGAAAAAAGTCTAAGGGAGCCGAGGTTCATATTTAGAGAGATTTTAGCCATTCCAGGGATATAAATGGTATTCTAAACCCAGTGGTTCAATTAAGATAGCCATTGGAGTTGAATTTGTAACTTGTAAAAGAAATTTTCCATCCTAATCCTGAAGAGCCAAGTCAGTTGACCAGGGCTCAAGGAGACGTAGCCCATGATATTCAGGTGAACTCCTTTATTAAATTTATTTTATGTGTTGATGCTTATTTTCTGCATTATATGGTTGTTTCACATGTTTAATATTAGCAAAAGCAAATGGTCTTAAAGCACTTAAACAGTTAAAAAAAATTACACCTGTTTTAAGTATTCATTTCTGCACAATTCAAGAATAAGCTAGATCTTAATTTGTTTAAATGAGTGGGAGGTTCTTGAAAATAACAAAAAGTTATACAACCCATTTTCCAATCATCTGAGGTTTCATCAAAGAGAGGAAGCCTTTTACCATATCCTTTTGGTAAGACTGCAAGTTGACCAGGTAAAACTACAAGTGAAAATCTCACCATGAACCCTGTTGAATGTGGATTAGGAGTAACAATGGGAGGGGAAGTCTGAGTAAATGATATAGAAGGGATGGAAGAAGTGACATCAACTGATTGATATGGTGTTGGAGTGAACAAATATTCTCGGTGATATTGGATGATAGCATTCTTAATTTTATATTGGATCTCGTTGGCTAATTTTTCAAGTTTACTAAATTGACTCCAAGCCTTATTATCAAAATCTGAATCAGATTTTGATTCTATAGATAATGTAATATCTTCAAGTTTTAGAGAATAAAATACTATTTTAGATAACGATGTAACTTAGGACAACCTCAAGGGATCAAACACTATTTCAGACAAGGATGTTTCTGATTTCGATCTAAAAAGATATAATTCAAATTTCAGATCAAAGGGAATATATTCTAAGGAAAAAAAATCAATGGGAAAAGATGTAGAACTTACCAATTTAGATGAACTCGATTGAATTTTAGAGTTTTTAAGTCTCTGTTGTCTGATGAGTTTCTCCGGATCTTGAATAGAAATAGCTGGATGTGGATCAGGATTCGATCTTGTGTGTCTTTTCAGAGCCAGTGTATTATTTCTTTCTACAACTCATCTCTTTACAGTTTGAATCAACCTTCAAGAACACTAGGGCCTATCACCCACATGCCTAGAATTCTATGAAAAGTAACAGTACACCTAGGGAATAGTTGTCACTTCGTTCCCCAGAAACAACACCAAAATGTTAGCACTCCACTAGTTCTTCGAAGGCTGAAAAGGAGACTGGCAAAGGTAACCACATACCACTTTGACCTAGTAGCTAGCCCTACTGGGCTGAGAGGGCTATCTAAATGAGATCACAACCAAGGATTGATTGTGATATGAAGGATATTGGGCTAGATATGATAGGCTCGAGTAGGTTTTGAGTGTTTTAGGGTTTGTTGTTGGATCAGGGATGAAACCTAGTAGCTAGGTCTAAGTATCAAAAGGGTTTATAGTTGCAAAGATATAAAGAAGCAATGTAATAGTGGATTTATGATGAATTTATGGTTTTTCAAGTATGGTTAAGGGTATAAAAAAGTAGAGGGATTTAATGAGCATGTTTAATCATGAATTCATTAAACTGTAACCATGAAACACAAAATGACATTTCCATATAAACAAAGCTAATTGAATAGAATCTTACCTATGAACTGTAAGGAAAGCCACTGAAGATACAAGATATGGAAAGAGGAGATATATATCATTCATCAAATACTATAAAAGAGAAAATACATGATCATAAACTCACTACACATGAATTCCAAGATAATAGTTGCAACTTCATCCTTTGATTTCTGAATATGAAAGTGAAAGTACAAGCTACAATAGTTAAAATCCTCTGATGTCCAACCAGTCGAATGACTCTCAAAATGATAGTTATAGACCAAAACAACCTATCCCCTCTCTCAGGGGTTGAATCCACTAGTTGTGGAGCTGATTACATGACATGCTCAACAAAACCCTAGATGGTCAACTAATTCACCTCATCATAGGAAACTAGATAATTTTGACCAAAAATTACATTAACAAGCATGCATCTACCCTATTTCACCATTCATCAACTCAGTTACACTTCATGAAATCATAAAATCATCATCATCCATCAATTACACAAGTAAAAAGTCAAACTGGTTTAAACTGCCTGTGAAAAATGCCTGCAGGTGAAAGTGCAACGTGCTGGGGAAAAAGGAAATTTGAAGGCCTTCTAGGTGTCCAAATGTTGATCTGAAAGTTTCTGTGGAAGGCCCTAGATTTATGCTACATGGTATGATGTTCAAGCACTCAAAAATTTGGCTTGTAGCCCTCCAAATATGCATTATCCAAAGAGTACTTAGAAAGCGCAACGCGGCCTCCAAAAAGAGGGTAGAAAGGTCATTTTTTGGTAGTTTTTGGGCATTTTGACCCTCAAAATGTGGTTGACATGGCTTCACCACTGACTAGAGTTGAATTAATCATCAAGATGAATCCACCAATGCTGAGAATGCATTCACTAGACCTCCCTAACTAAAGCGCAACATGGCCCACACTGCACTTTTTCCAGTGTGATTGGTTTTCAAAATTGCCAATTTTGTCCAAAAACTCATAAAAACCAAAATTTTCTCCAAAATTATTCTAAATTGGTCCATATTTGATAAGGTAAGGGTAAACATGAGCAAGTATCTCTAAGTCAACCTTCTCCTTTTGAACAATTAGGGTTTCCTTCAATTTTTCTTGCAATTGTTTGACTTTGACTTTTAAAATTTTATTTTTGGAGTAGTAGTGGTCATCCATGTGCTTTTGTAACTTATCGTCTCTATTAGCCTTGTCAAGGAGATTATTCGAGTGAATATTGACTTTATCAAGCCAAAAATCCCTATTCTCATTGATTTCCATGGTTACCCTTTCTTCAAATGTCAACTCATCCTCTGGTGGATTTTTCTCTATTTCTTTATGAAGTTCTCTTCAAGGACCCATGGTCCTTGGCCTCTTACTTGTCACCTGCTCTTCATGCCTATCTAAATATGTCCAACTGCATCCACGTGCACTAGATCTACAATTCTATGCTTTTCATAACCTTAACACAACATTATATGTTCGAACAGAACAGATCTAGATTTACTTCAATACACAGACTTTCACAGCAAGATATAACCAAAGCAGAATAGATTCAATCATTCAATATATAGACCTTTGCAACGCAAAGACAGAGAAATGCATAACACATTAATTAGCAGAAATCCATTCAATAGCACTCACAGATTCAAATCCAACAATCTTGCATATTCATTCATTCGTTACCCTTACAATTCCCTTCCCAACCTGCACACACAGCAGCAGGGTCCGCACATGGCTGGACTAGGATCTCCGTGCACACAGCCAGCAGGAGTCTATTCCCCAAAAACCCCAAAATATCGCTTACACAATAGATCGCATCAATAGCTTAGCCAATTCTTACCTCTTACAATCTGAAATGCCTCTCTATTTATAACAATCTAGCTTTAACATTCCTATGGTCCGCAACCCATGGTTTTTGGATCCCTAGTTTACCCTTTAACCCCATTACAATTCTTTTCGGGGCTTTGACCCACCCCAAAACCCCTATGCTATACTAAATATAACAAAAATAACCAAAATGGACCAGTTCGTAGCTTGCAAGGAGACCACATTCCAACAGTCCCCCAACACAATCTTGTGACTCGTCCCGAGTCACTTTGGTGGTGCTCCTTCAATCTACGTGTGTAAGGTAGCGAGGGAGCGAAGGAGGGGTGGAAGCACTTCCTTGCTTCGGGATGCTGCGTGTTACACAATGTTGATCATTGTCAGAGAAGCAGGCCCATCGAAATCCAGACCAACGCGTTCCAACAACTGGTGGAGGCGTGCAATGGTGGACTGCGCATCATGTGCAAGCTAGAGTGCATCATCAGTCTATGGTTTCAAATTTTTGTACGCAACCTTCTTGGAGTGACGAAGGTCCTCAATTTGGTGCATGGAGGCTAGGCGTTGCACGTGGCCAGGGGGAGGTGTGGAGGCCCGAAGTCGATCTAGAGCATCTTCTACCTGTGTCAACTCCCTTTGGGCATGTTGAAGTGTGGGGTGGTGTAGTGATTTCATCCATAGCTACGTAGCCTCTTCAAAAACTTGGGCTCCCTGCGTCAATTGTTCTTGAATAGTGCGTGTGGTGTTAGTGACCATGGAAATTTGTTAGGCGCATTCTTCCGGGGTCAGGTCATACTACTTGCATCTTTCTTGGCCACAGCGGTGTACTTCTTGCAGTACGCTGGTAGACATGCTTCGTAGTTCTATAGTAGAGAGCTGTGCTAAGTCGACTTGTATTTCCTATTGGGGTTCCCATGTTTTGGCCAGGTTGACAAGACCAAAAGATGAGACAACATAGAACCACTTTCAGACCTCAGGATCTAGCCCTCCTAGGTCCAGAGAGGGATCTCTCTATATGAGTCAAAGCATATGTCTTTGAAGCTATAAGTCATGATTTTAGGCTAGTTATAGGCTCAAGGTTGTTTGTTTGATTGTTTGTGTTTGGTTATTGGGAATCACGAAAGAAAGGTCCACTATAATACAAGGAAGAGAAAAAAGGACGTTTAGGCAGAGGTAGATAACTCAGAGAATATCAAGGCCATTGGGCAATGGAGTCAAGAAAGGATTTATTTGTAATCAATGTGCAAGCTTTCAGCGGGCTAGTCATCTAGAGCATTTGGATCTTATAGGATGATTGGCGAAGTGGAACATTAAGGATTGAAAAGGAATGAAGGAGAACCATCCAATCCTGTCTATAGATCAGGACAGAGGCCATTTAACTCCAGGCCTGCTTGGACAACATCAGAGGTGATACAAGGGATCTTAGAAAGGCTTAATTGAGATGGAAAGATCCTAGTGAGGCAGAGACAAGGTTCCAGACCTCCTAGTGTTCTCAACACATCCAACTAGATCCTAGCAAGAACATCTAAACATAGATTCCATTAATTCATACATCAGGGAGTAGGCAATAACATCCACTACACTGGTTAAATCAATTGAAATCAATATTCAAATACACATATAAGAAGAAAACATAAAGGGCTGGGAGAGCAGCAACATAAGGTACCTATCAAGGGTAAATCTTATGCCAAACTTCTGATGCGAGCCAGTAGAAACATAATGAAATGAAATTAGACACATAGATAAGAAAACATCACCAGCTGCTTTAGATTAGGATCCAAAGAAATATGCTTGTTATATTAAAAACAACACCAATCAGGTACATCATAGCCCACAGCTTGAACATTCAGTCTGAATACATCAAATCTCAGCCTATCTTACAATATTACACAGAGAACTTGTCTCAAGAGGAAAATGCTTGTGTTTCACTGATATCTCATCAACAACCTTTACAATGTTTCTTTCTTAGATTTATAGCTGAAGGGGAGCAGAAGGGGTAGATAAAAAACTAAATGCTGATTAAACTCATGAAGAGAAAGAGGGCCGAAGCCCATTATGCTTTAATGATGAATATTTAATTTCTGTCATCTCTTCATGCAGGAGTGATCTTCTCTGAATATGATTTTGACATTTTCGGCTGCGGAGTTGTACTTGTGGTGAATAAACAAAAGGAAAATGAACACTCAGAAGTCTGGTACATAAATGTTCTAATTGCTTTGAACTATTGTCAGGGTGGAAATTCCTTCAGGGACATTTTGCATAATGAAAACTATATGGGCGCCCTGTACTTGATGAAGAAAAACATTCTGCTGATGAATAAACCTTGATATTACCTTTTTCTCGCGTACAGGACCTTTGATTGATCCTCGGGGTCTTCAAACTGGTGCTTTGCCTCTTAAACTACTGATTTAAGGCTTAAGATCTCCATTAGCACGCCTTAATCTCCTTTGCTTTGTACTGAAACACTCTGTCGCTCCATTCTTGCTTCTCACAGGTTAGCTCGAGCCTTTAATGGCACAGGAAGGTTTTCCACAGAGTATTAAACCCTGATTTTTCAATGAAAGTCCTGCCTTTACCTTCCTGAGTCTATGTTCATAAATTTGGCCGCTGTAAATGATCTTCTTCGATTTCTCTGCCATTGTGACAGAGATTGTGTGCCATGGCGGCCATTAACCACCGATAACATTGCAAAACACAAAAACAGGTTAAGAAAACAACGAAGGGGTGGCAGATGACATGGACGATCAGGGAACTGCGGAGGAGGAACGGAAAATGCTGCGTAAAGGCAGAGAAATGAGATGGCGCAGGTTGTCAAGATGCAGAACGATTATATGCGGAAAGCTCAATAGACCTGACTTTTGAATGAATTTATGCAAATGGAATGGCGAAGATACGGTGTGACATGTGGGGTGACGTGGCGGGACCGGGGGTGATGGGGTAGTCCATGGTGGGAAGAACGAATCCAGACCGTCGATATCAAAGGGAAATCAACAACTGACGATGCGGCAGGGGGTACGGCGACCTTGGACTAAAACACGCACAACTTTGTTGATTAATGGCCGTCAGATGAAACTCCCGAAATCCAGCGGTTGTGATGAATTTCGCTGTGTGACTTGGACCGAGAGATAACATGCGGGGAGAAAGCAGTTTTGTTGTCGTACAGGGGACAAGTGGCACATGATGAGTGGAATCACTGGGTGCTCAGGGAAAACCACCCACTGCGCATAAGCAGTGCGGGATAAACCGGCGGGTCTGGAACAGTGCACGGGCGGGGACCACTGGGCGGAGAGGTTCTGAACCGTCAGATCTTCGGGAGGATGGACGACGATGGCCTAGCAAGGGGAAAATGAGCGTGGGAGACGTGGGCACTGGGGATTTAATGACCGCCATCCGATCAATTGAAATCGATGGTTGAGGCTAAGCCCGATGGACATATGCGGAAGGCGCCCTTTTGTTTTGGCGAATGGTTACAGCGCTGGGTTACATGGAGGAAAAGGGTGCGGGCTAGCGAAGAAGGGGCTAAGGCCTATTATATGGTCGGAAGTGGGTTTTTTATCCCATTTTAATGTGTTTTGGAGCCTCTGAGGGTTAACGATAGTGGAATAGAGGGGAAAATTGAAGAAACCAAGGATAATGGTGGGATTTAAGGGGGATTTTGGAGGGGTGCGAGGGGTAAATGCAGGCCTTAGGGAGAGGAACCAGCAAGGGGGACTTGTATAAGGCACAGCACAGAGAGACCTCAAGGATGATGTGTCTTTAGGGGAGATGCATTCCTTGAAGGTCTCCAAAATGACATAGCCCCGCAGCTTGCTTGTCAAGAGTTTCATAGGGGGGCTAACAGTGGCTCCACATGGGGATGGCTTCTTCTTGAAGGAGTCAAGAAACCAGAAATGATCTTTGGAGTAGGCCAGATGCCTGCTGCTTGGCACATCCCTTTATCCTTAAATTTTCATCTGCCACAATATGTTAGATACACAAATCAGCAGAAACATTTTCTCAGCCAATCTACCTACCCAAACTACAGTCCTAGCATTTTTTCTTCTTTTAGGGTGCATTTGAGCTAGCAGACCTTTTACATCATTTATTTTTTAAGCAGAAAAAAAACCTATTCTAAATCTACCCTTATTTCTCCATGAGGCCAAATTAAACTGTTGGCCTCATATGTTTCTCTACCTAATATACTACCTGTTGGGATTAAACTGTCCAACAGGCTTCTTCTCCTACATTCTAAGACAGGAAATTCAAAATAGCCAAGCCAAGATTAAACTGTCTGACTTGCTGTGGATCCAAGGCATAAAAACAGTTGCACATGGATAGAATTTTGCAGAAAACAAAACTGTGAAGGCTTAAAATATGAAACTTGCAGCATCCTTCTTCTTTTCGTGACTCAAGTTTTGAGCTTGTTAGAGCCACTTCTTTTTCTTCCTTTCAGCTCTGGTTTTGGGCATGTTAGAGCTGATTGCTATTTCGCTGCTGTTCCAGATTTTGAGCATATTAGGACCATCTATTCTGCTCCCTTTGGCTCATATTTTGATCATATTTGAGCCACTCTTTTGCCTTTCCTAGGTTCATGTTTTGAGCATGTCTGAACCTCTTTTCTTCTTCTTCTTTTTTTTTTCAAAAAACAACAAAAACACTGCAATAGTATGTACAATGAAATGGAAACTGGAAACTGAAATTTGGCAGAAGTAATGCTTGAGCATCTTGCCATTGACATGACCCCCAAACAGCTCTGTACCATCAAGTTCTTGTAAGAAAAATGCATTAGGACCCACAGTGGCTTGGATAATATATGGACCTTGCCACAAACTATCAAAATTGCCATGTTTACCTTTATCCTCTCTCCTTGAATCCCATTTCAGAACCTTGTCCCCAATTTTGAAATCTGAAGCTTTGGCTCTTTTGTCAAACTGCCTCTTGATGTTTTCCTGAACTCTGACAGCTCTGCTATAAATCTGCTCCCTTGTTTGCTGAAGATGGATAGTTTCATTAATTCTTCTCACCATACTGTTTTCCTCTGTCTGAATCTCTTGGACAAGCTTAATCACTGGCACTCCCAAGCTGGTAGGAAAAATTTCTTCGACTGCATAGACAAGCTGGAATGGTGACATGCCAATGGATTTCTTTGTTGTGAGCCTGTCTGCCCACAAAGAATGCACCAACTTTTTGTGCCATGACTTTCTGTTCTCTTCCAGCAGCTTCTTAAGGATGTTCACTAGGCTTTTGTTGGATGATTTAGCTAATCCATTACCCTGAGGGTAATAGGCAGTTGAATGACCAAGGGCTATTCCATACCTGTGACAGAAATCAATCATTCTCTTGGATCCGAAAGCAACAGCATTGTCAGTGATTATTTTTCTTGGACATACAAACCGAGATAGGATGAAGTCTTCTAGGAACCTAATGATGACAGAATCAGTTGCATTCCTAGTGGGTATAGCTTCTATCCATTTGGTGAAGTAATCTGTAGCGGTTAGGATCCATTTGTGTTGCCCAGAAGAGGAGGGGTGAATTTCCCCGATGAAGTCTAGGCCCCATTGCATGAAGGGACCTTCTACGGTGATAGGTTGTAAAGGGAGGGGGAGGAGCTTTTTTCTGCCCTCAAATATTTGGCATTTATGACAGGCATTAACCATTTTATGGACATCATTGAAGAGTGTAGGCCAATAATAGCCAGCCATGAGTATTTTGTTTTCAGTGGCTTTCCAACTCAGGTGGCCTCCACATTCTCCAGCATGGAATTCTTGTTTAATTCTTTCAGCTTTAGTTTCAGACAAACATTTCAACAATAGGCCATTTGGATTTTTCCAGTATAGGTTTTCATTCAGGATGTAGTAATTTCTGGCTTTTAGCTTTATGAATCTGGCCTTAGTTTTGGACAATCCGGAGGGGCATTGAGATTCATTAGGGGAATTTTGAGGTCTAAAATGGGCCTCATAAGAAAAATGTACAACAAAAATAAACTTTATAACAACCAATAGGATTCAAGATGATGATGTCATCCATAATGGATGATTCACTATTTTTGGAGTAAAAAAGTAAAAATATTAAAAAATAATAAAATAATAAAACTACTTTTTCAACTCGTATTTTAAACTTATCTCCCAAAATTTTTACTCAAATTTCGAGCGGGAGTACTCGTTGGATGCGGAATTTAATTACTCATCCAAGGAGTACCCATGTTGCATACTTTCGATGAACTCTTCTACACGAAAAATGAGAAATACATAAAAAACGTGATTGTAATCATGTTTTTTTTATGTATTTCTCATTTTTCGTGTAGTAGGACCCATCGAAAGTATGCAACATGGGTACTCCTTGGATGTGGAATTAAATTCCGCATCCAACGAGTACTCCTGCTCGAAATTTGAGTAAAAACTTTGGGAGATAAGTTGAAAATATGAATTGAAAAAGTAGTTTTTTCATTTTTCCCTCTAAAATTTAATGATGTCATCAAATCTTATTAGATTTTTTCCACTATTATTTTATAATCTCCTTAGGAGGCCCATTTTAGACCTCAAAATTCCCCCAATGGGTGAGCACATAAAGGATATCGGAATACCAAGGAGAGTTCTGAAACTTCTCCTCAACAGTTGGGTGGGGAAATCCTTCCTGCTCATCTAAGGCATTTACCATGTTGATGTCAAGGGCCTGCAAGTTTGACTCCCAATCAGAAAACCTTACAGGGACTATTATGCCTGCATCATACATCTTTTTGATCTCTTTCTCTACTGCAGGCAATTGTTTCGGATTGATCCTACGGAGTTTTTGTCTGAAAGGCTTCTGATTTTCCTTCAGGGGTATCTTGTGTTGTATGATGTTGGTGTCATAGGCCTTCAAGTCTTCATAGCTCCATGCAAACACATCAATGAATTCCTTAAACAAGTCAGTGTATCTCTTCTTCATGTCTGCAGGTATAGACTTAGCCAGTTTTATCATTTTGGGTCTATCTTCAGTGCCTATGTTGCATTCTTCTATATCTGAGTATGCATGTTCTATAGTGGGCTTTTTTGCTACGTCATCAAAGTCAAAAAGGTCCTCTAGGGGTGCCAAGCCTCTGGGTTTGTTCTTATCTTTGGCTTGCAACACCTCCATTTCCTCATTTTCCGCATTTTCACATCTTATGGTTGAACTTCCAGTTTATTCAGAAAAGGTGTTTATTTCTATGTTACAGGGTGGGGATTCTTCATTAGGGGATTCCTCACTAAGGCAGCTGTCTTCGTCTTTAGAGTCTGAACTGGAAAATTCAAACTCATTTCTGCCTGTCAGGAAGTCCTCAATCTGTTTATCACCTTCAAAGACCTGCCAATATTTTTCGTTGTCTGGCACTGCAGGTCTGAATTTGGTTTGAATAATGATCTGTGTGTCGGCCGAAGTCTTAGGATATGAACTAGCCAGGCAAGCTAATCCGTTAGCAATAGCGTTTTGACCCCTAGGCACAAACACCAAATCGTATTCTACAAAGGTTTTTAATAAATCTACTGCATCATTCCTGTATGCTCTAAGTCGGGGATGTTTCACTGTATATTCACCATTCACCTGTTTGATAACTAACTCTGAGTCTCCTCTCACAGCTATCCTACGGGCTCCTGATTTTTTCAATAGTTTCAGACCCAGGATGAGAGCCTCATATTCTGCAATATTATTTGTGCATTTGAAATGCAGATTGACAGCATGGCTCTCTGCATAACCACTCTCTACGTTACGTACCCACACCCCCACTCTAGCAACTTTCCTAGTACAAGATCCATCGAAATTCATTTCCTAGAGGGGTTCATTTACCGTTTCGTCATTCTTTCCCTCCCTACAGCTAGGTTCGCCGTTGTGTTGCATTACAGGGTCTGTACTAGGCTGCGGGTTGTTTTGTTCTTCAGGACATGTGTGGGGTTCAAAGAGTTGGCTATCTTGCTGCTTACGTTCTGTTTCTGGTTCTCTCAGAGTTCCGTTTTCAGTACCCTGCCCATGGTCTTCTTCGTCGTATTCTTCTAGGGTTGCCATTATGTTAAAGTCCATGGGCTCTACGTTGTTGTTTGTATTTCTGTTTCCTGACGCTGGCTCTCCTAAGGATGGGTCGTTATAAATAATGAAAGAATCCAGGTCGGTGTGTACAGAGTATAATGGTGAATTTTCATGTTTCTCGTGGCTACTGACTAGGAATTTCATCTGGGACTCTCTATACAGTCTTCTAAGTTGGCCAAATATAGGGATAATGGCATACGAGCCATCCATCTGCATTGTTCCTTGCAGTTTGGCTCCCCATGATCTTGACAATAGCATGCCATACTTGGGTGGCACATCTGCTGCCACCACATCCATGACCATACATTTAGCTAGGATCTGGGTCAAGCTCACACATAAGTCTTTGATTAGGCCCAGGCATTTTACTCTGCTAGAGTCGAATGAATATAGATCTTTGTAAGGTCGGGTTGTCTCTAGGCCAAGCTTTTCCATCACTACCTTAGGCATTAAATTGTGTGATGCTCCGGAATCGTGCATGGAATTGTGGAGTATTTTGTCATGAATGTTGAGACTGATATAAAAAGGTGGAACTACCCCTTCCTGAAACTTTCCCTCAATCTTTGGACCAAACAGGAGAGCTGGTTGATCATCATTCAAATTTACAGTGTCATTGTTTTCCCCTAAATTTAACTTCTTCAAAATTTGGCCCTTATATACATCCTGAGTGGCCAGTTCAGTTAGTGGTACAGAGATTTTGATTTTCGCAATCTCACTCTCTAAATTGAAAGTGGACTGGGTCCTTGGAGTGCTTGACTCTGTTTTATTTGCCATTGCCTTAGTAGCTAAATCAGTTTGTGATTTCTCATTATGTACAGGGTTAGAAATTGTTTTATCAGGAGCACTAACTGCAGTGCTAGTGCTGCTGGTTGGTTGGCTTTGTTTTTCGGTGTCCTGGTTGTCTTTTTCCTTGTTTTTCCTAGAACTTTCAGCTGCTAATTTGCTATTTTCAGAGGTTGCTTTAGAAGATCTGTCAGGCCTTTTCTTGATGGTGATCTCAGGAGCTTTGGTTTTGGAATCATCTTGGCTCTTTTTGCTCCTAAGTTCATATTGTTCTCTGACCTGTAACATGGCATTTTCAAATCCTAATTTGTAATCTTCAGTTTCTAACCATTCCTCATCCCATTGTGAAGGTGAGGGTTGGTCTTCCCATAAATCACAGTTAAGGATTGAATCTTCTGTTTCAAACATGTTTATTTCATTCCCTTCAAACTCTTATATGATTCCCTCATCTCTGTCAAGAAAGTTTTGGAATGGGGGAACAACTTGTTGGTATGACTCTCTTTGTCTGTTGGGAGTGGTATTGTTTCTTCTAAAGTTTTGGTTCTGATTTTGGTTCTGGTTTCTGTTCTGATTGCTAACTGTGACAACCATTTTTTCCATCATTTGTTGTAGTCTCTCCAATTTTTTAGATAATCTATCATAACTTGGGTCTGAAGTAGAAGCTACAGTGTCATCCCTATACGTTACCCTCTTCTCAACTTTCAATCTTGCCCTCTTTTCCATCAAGTTTGCTTCTATAGTTATGGCTCCTTTTTGCATGTCTTCCAATGTGTTATACTCTTTAGCTCTGAGCTCATAGGCCATGGCAACATCAAATCCATCAGGATATTTGGCTAGGGCCATCCCTTGTGGAGGTTTCATGTGTGGAGGGAGAGCATTGTAAATACTGTTGAATCTAGTGGTGTAATCGTGGACGCTCTCTCCTACGTTCCTCTTGAGGGACATGTAGTCTGCTAGGAGCTAGCGAGGGTTTGCTATAACCTCCCATTTGTCTATGAAGTTTCGATATAACGCAGGGAGATCTTGGATACTGCCAGGAGGTAAACTTTTAAACCACTTCTTTACATCACCCCCCAGGCTTTGGGAAAAGATTCTCATTTTGATTGTTTCATCATCAATTTCCATATAGTCGAAAGAATCCTCCATCTTATCTACATGTTGCTGAGCTGTGATGGATTATTTTGCAGTGAAGTGTGGGATTTTTGATTGATAATCATTGGGTAAGGGTAACAAGGGTTGAGGTAAAACTAAAGGTGCATACCAAGCTGCCATGATAATTTTCTGATGGGGTACCGGGTTAACTTGAGCAGCTGGTATATGGATAACAGGGATATTAGGACTAGCAGAAGTCTGCTGAGTAGATTTAGGGTTGGAGAGCCCCAAGTTTTGAATAAAGTGGGTATCAGGTGGGGTAGATGGAGGGGTTCCTCTGTCCCCAACGTGATGACCACTATGAATTGGTGAACTGTGAAACTCAGGGTCTGGCTGGTCTAGATGATAGAATGACCTAGCCCTTTCTTGTCTATCGGGTATGTCTAGGTTAGGGAGAAAATGTGGTAGAGCTGCTAGTTCTTCTGGTGCGGAGTTAGCTCTATAAATGTGACTGGAAATAGTCGGTCTTTTAGGTGTAGGAGCTCCCTTGAGGATGCTCTCCGGATTGTCAACTATTTCAGGTGGGTCAGGGTTGGGATAAGCTCTTGTGTGGATGGTTCTGAAAGCCAGAATGTTGTTTCCTAGCCAAGCAGCTTAACCCTACTGGTTGCTTCTACTGTGGTTGATTGTTGTCTCATAGGTTGGTCTCCCAGTGGAGTCTAATTGTGAAACCAAGTTAATCAGCAGGCCTACTGATCACCAGTGGAGTCTTTTCATTTAGGAACAATGGAGTTGCCAGGTGGAGGGTATGTCTAAGAGGTTACACTGTCCACCACAGTGTTCAGGCAATATCACCTTTCAGGAATCTCCTCAAAAAGCAAACTCCAACCAGAGATTGACTGGGAGGGCATTTACCATATATGTCACCTCCGAAGAGGGTGAGACCCGGAGGCTACCTGGCCCTTTCCAGGCTCTGTCTAAGAGTGTGGTGGATACTCGATAATGGAGGTCGATTCAAGAAAGGAGTGACTTGTTGTCAACCTAACCAGAGTTCTAAGTTTCTGAGTCTTGGAAATGTATAAGGTGGAATGCACTCAGATTGTCCCCAGCGGAGTCGCCATTATGTTGGGGTTCCCATGTTTTGGCCAGGTTGGCAAGACCAAAAGATGGGACAACATAGAACCACTTCAGACCTTAGGATCTGGCCCTCCTAGGTCCAGAGAGGGATCTCTCTATGTAATTCAAAGTGTATGTATTTGAAGTTCTAAGTTATGATTTTAGGCTAGTTATACGCACAGGGTTGTTTGTTTGGTTAATTTGTTAATTTGGGGTTTCTTCAAAGAATGGAAGAAAATTATATAAGACAAGGAGAGAAAAAAGGACGTTTAGGCAGAGGTAGATAACTCAGAGAATATCAAGGCCATTGGGCAATGGAGTCAAGAAAGGATTTATTTGTAATCAATGTGCAAGCTTTCAGCGGGCTAGTCATCTAGAGCATTTGGATCTTATAGGATGATTGGTGAAGTGGAACATTAAGGATTGAAAAGGAATGAAGGAGAACCATCCAATCCTGTCTATAGATTAGGACAGAGGTCATTTAACTCTAGACCTACTTGGACAACATCAGAGGCGATACAAGGGATCTTAGAAAGGCTTAATTGAGATGGAAAGATCCTAGTGAGGCAGAGACAAGGTTCCAAACCTCCCAGTGTTCTCAACACATCCAACTAGATCCTAGCAGAAACATCTAAACACAGATTCCATTAATTCATACATCAGGGAGTAGGCCATAACATCCACTACACTGGTTAAATCAATTGAAATCAATATTCAGATACACATATAAGCAGAAAAAATAAAGGGCTGGGAGAGCAGCAACATAAGGTACCTATCAAGGGTAAATCTTATGCCAAACTTCTGATGCGAGCCAGTAGAAACATAATGAAATGAAATTAGACACAGAGATAAGAAAACATCACCAGCTACTTTAGATCAGGATTCAAAGAAATATGTTTGTTATATTAAAAAAAACACCAATAAGGTACATCATAGCCCACAGCTTGAACATTCAGTCTGAATACATCAAATCTCAGCCTATCTTACAATATTACACAGAGAAATTATCTCAAGAGGAAAATGCTTGTGTTTCGCTGATATCTCATCAAACACCTTTACAATGTTTCTTTCTGAGATTTATAGCTGAAGGGGAGCAGAAGGGGTAGATGAAAAAATAAATGTTGATTAAACTCATGAAGAGAAAGAGGGCTGAAACCCATTCTGCTTTAATGCTGAATATTTAATTTCTGTCATCTCTTCATGCAGGAGAGATTTCTCTGAATATGATTTGACATTTTCGGCTGCGGAGCTGTACTTGTGGTGAATAAACAAAAGGCAAATGAACACTGGGAAGTCTGCTACATAAATGTTCTAATTTCTTTGAACTATTGTCAGGGTGGAAATTCCTTCAGGGACATTTCACATAATGAAAACTGTATGGGCACCCTGTACTTGATGAAGAAAATTTTTTTGCTGATGAATAAACCCTGATATTACCTTTTTCTCACGTACAGGACCTTTGATTGATCCTCGGGGTCTTCAAACTGGTGCTTTGCCTCTTAAACTACTGATTTAAGGCTTAAGTTCTCCATTAGCGCACCTTAATCTCCTTTGCTTTGTACTGAAACACTCTGCCGCTCCATTCTTGCTTCTGACAGGTTAGCTCGAGCCTTTAATGGCACAGGAAGGTTTTCCACAGAGTATTAAACCCTGCTTTTTCAATGAAAGTCCTGCCTTTACCTTCCCGAGTCTCTGTTCATAAATTCGACCACTGTAAATGATCTTCTTCGATTTCTTTGCCATTGTGACAGGGATTGTGTGCCATGGCGGCCATTAACCACCGATAACCCTGCAAAACACGAAAACAGGTTAAGAAAAAAACGGAGGGGTGGCGGATGACATGGACGATCAGGGAACTGCAGAGGAGGAACGGAAAATGCTGTGTAAAGGCGGAGAAATGAGATGGCGCAGGTTGTCAAGATGCAGAACGATTATACGCGGAAACCTTAATAGACCCGAATTTTGAATGAATTTATGCAAATGGAATGGCGGAGATACGGTGTGACACGTGGGGTGACGTGGCGAGACCGGGGATGACGGGATAGTCCATGGTGGGAGGAACGAATCCGGACCATCGATCTCAAAGGGAAATCAACGACTGACGATGCGGCAGGGGGTATGGCGACCTTGGACTAAAACACATGCAACTTTGTTGACTAATTGCCGTCAGATGAAACTCTCGAAATCGAGCGGCTGTCATGAATTTCGCTGTGTGACTTGGACCGAGAGATAACGTGTGGGGAGAAAGCGGTTTTGTTGTCGTACAGGGGATAGGTGGCACATGATGAGTGGAATCGTTGGGTGCTCAGGGAAAACCACCCACTGTGCATAAGCGTTGCGGGATAAACCAACGGTTTTGGAACAGTGCACGGGCGGGGACCACTGGGCGGAGAGGTTCTGAACCGTCAGATCTTCGGGAGGATGGACGGCGATGGCCTAGCAAGGGGAAAATGAGCGTGGGAGACGTGGGCACTGGGGATTTAATGACCGCCGTCCGATCAATCGAAATCGACGGCTGAGGCTGAGCTCGATGGACATATGCAGAAGGTGCCCTTTGCTTTGGCGAATGGTTACAGCGCTAGGTTACATGGAGGAAAAGGGTGCGGGCTAGCGAAGAAGGGGCTGAGGCCTATTATATGGTCGGAAGTGGGTTTTTTATCCCATTTTAATGCGTTTTGGAGCCTCTGGGGGGTTAACGATAGTGGAATAGAGGGGAAAATTGAAGAAACCAAGGATAATGGTGGGATTTAAGGGGGATTTTGGAGGGGTGCGAGGGGTAAATGCAGGCCTTAGGGAGAGGAACCAGTAAGGGGGACTTGTATAAGGCACATCACAAAGAGACCTCAAGGATGATGTGTCTTCAGGGGAGATGCATTCCTTGAAGGTCTCCAAAATGACATAGCCCCCCAGCTTGCTTGTCAAGAATTTCATAGGGGGGCTAACAGTGGCTCCACATGGGGATGGCTTCTTCTTGAAGGAGTCAAGAAACCAGAAATGATCTTTGGAGTAGGCCAAACGCCTGCTGCTCGGCACATCCCTTTTTCCTTCAATTTTCAGCTGCCACAATATGTTAGATACAAAAATCAGCAGAAACATTTTCTCAGCCAATCTACCTACCCAAACTACAGTCCTAGCATTTTTTCTTCTTTTAGGGTGCATTTGAGCTAGCAGACCTTTTACATCATTTATTTTTGAAGCAGAAAACAAACCTATTCTAAATCTACCCTTATTTCTCCATGAGGCCAGATTAAACTGTTGGCCTCATATGTTTCTCTACCTAATCTACTACCTTTTGGGATTAAACTGTCCAACAGGCTTCTTCTCCTACATTCTAAGACAGGAAATTAAAAATAGCCAAGCCAGGATTAAATTGTCTGACTTGCTGTGGATCCAAGGCATAAAAACAGTTGCACATGGATAGAATTTTGCAGAAAACAAAACTGTGAAGGCTTAAATTATGAAACTTGCAGCATCCTTCTTCTTTTCGTGACTCAAGTTTTGAGCTTGTTAGAGCCACTTCTTTTTCTTCCTTTCAGCGCTGGTTTTGGGCATGTTAGAGCTGATTCCTCTTTCGCTGCTGGTCCAGATTTTGAGCATATTAGTACCAGCTATTCTGCTCCCTTTGGCTCAGATTTTGATCATATTTGAGCCACTCTTTTGCCTTTCGGAGGTTAATGTTTTGAGCATGTCTGAACCTCTTTTTTTTTTTTTTTCAAAAAACAACGAAAACACTGCAATGGTATGTACAATTAAATGGAAACTGGAAATTGAAATTTAGCAGAAGTAATGCTTGAGCATCCTGCCATTGACAGGACCCCCAAACAACTCTGTACCATCAAGTTCTTGTAAGAAAAATGCATTAGGACCCACAGTGGCTTGGATAATATATGGACCTTGCCACAAACTATCAAACTTGCCATGTTTACCTTTATCCTCTCTCCTTGAATCCCATTTCAGAACCTTGTCCCCAAATTTGAAATCTGAAGCTTTGGCTCTTTTGTCAAACTACCTCTTGATGTTTTCCTGAACTCTGACAGCTCTGCTATAAATCTGCTCCCTTGTTTGCTGAAGATGGATAGTTTCATTAATTCTACTCACCATACTGTTTTCCTCTGTCTGAATCTCTTGGACAAGCTTAATCAGTGGCACTCCCAGGCTGGTAGGAAAAAATGCTTCGGCTCCATAGACAAGCTGGAATGGTGACATGCCAATGGATTTCTTTGTTGTGAGCCTGTCTGCCCACAAAGCATGCACCAAATTTTTGTGCCATGACTTTCTGTTCTCTTCCAGCAGCTTCTTAATGATGTTCACTAGGATTTTTTTGGATGATTCAGCTAATCCATTACCCTGAGGGTAATAGGCAGTTGAATGACCAAGGGCTATTCCATACCTATGATAGAAATCAATCATTCTCTTGGATCCGAAAGCAGCAGCATTGTCAGTGATTATTTTTCTTGGACATCCAAACCGAGACAGGATGAAGTCTTCTAGGAACCTAATGATGACAGAATCAGTTGCATTCCTAGTGGGTATAGCTTCTATCCATTTGGTGAAGTAATCTGTAGTGGTTAGCTTCCATTTGTGTTGCCCAGAAGAGGAGGGGTGAATTTCCCTGATGAAGTCTAGGCCCCATTTCATGAAGGGACCTTCTACGGTGATAGGTTGTAAAGGGAGGGGGAGGAGTTTTTTTCTGCCCTCAAAGATTTGGCATTTATGACAGGCAGTAACCATTTTATGAACATCATTGAAGAGTGTAGGCCAATAATAGCCAGCCCTGAGTATTTTTTTTGCAGTGGCTTTCCAACTCAGGTGGCCTCCACATTCTCCAGCATGGAATTCTTGTTTAATTCTTTCAGCTTCAGTTTCAGACAAACATTTCAACAATAGGCCATTTGGATTTTTCCAGTATAGGTTTTCATTCAGGATGCAGCAATTTCTGGCTTTTAGCTTTATGAATCTAGCCTTAGTTTTGGACAGTTCCGGAGGGGCATTGAGATTGGTGAGCACATAAAGGATATCAAAATACCAAGGAGAGTTCTGAAACTTCTCCTCAACAGTTGGGTGGGGAAATCCTTCCTACTCATCTAAGGCATTTACCATGTTGATGTCAATTGGCCTGCAAGTTTGACTCCCAATCAGAAAACCTTATAGGGACTATTATGCCTGCATCATACATCTTTTTGATCTCTTTCTCTACTGCAGGTAATTGTTTCGGATTGATCCTACGGAGTTTTTGTTTGAAAGGATTCTGATTTTCCTTTAGGGGTATCTTGTGTTGTATGATGTTGGTGTCATAGGCCTTTAAGTCTTCATAGCTCCATGCAAACACATCAATGAATTCCTTAAACAGGTCAATGTATCTCTTCTTCATGTCTGCAGGTATAGACTTAGCCAGTTTTATCATTTTGGGTCTATCTTCAGTGCCTATGTTGCATTCTTCTATATCTGAGTCTGCATGTTCTATAGTGGGATTTTTTGCTACGTCATCAAAGTCAAAAAGGTCCTCTCGGGTTGCCAGGCCTCTGGGTATGTACTTATCTTTGGCCTGCAACACCTCCATTTCCTCATTTTCCGCATTTTCACATCTTATGGTTGAACTTCCAGTTTCCTCCGAAAAGGTGTTTATTTCTATGTTACAAGGTGGGGATTCTTCATCAGGGGATTCCTCACTAAGGCAGTCGTCTTCGTATTTAGAGTCTGAACTGGAAAATTCAAACTCATTTCTGCCTACCAGGAAGTCCTCAATCTGTTTATCATCTTCAAAGACCTGCCAATATTTTTCATTGTCTGGCACTGCAGGTCTAAATTTGGTTTGAATAATGGTCTATGTGTCGGCCGGAGTCTTAGGATATGAAATAGCCAGGCAAGCTAATCCGTTAGCAATTACATTTTGACTCCTGGGAACAAACACCAATTCATATTCCATGAAATTTTTCAATATATCCATGGCATCGTTCCTGTAGGCTCTTAACCTGGGGTGTTTTGCCGTGTATTCACCATTCACCTGTTTGATAACTAACTCTGAGTCTCCTCTCACAGCTATCCTATGGGCTCCTAATTTTTTCAATAGATTCAGACCCAGGATGAGAGCCTCATATTCAGCAATATTATTTGTGCATTTGAAGTGCAGACTGACAGCGTGGCTCTCTGCATAATTACTCTCTACGTTACGTAACCACACCCCTGCACCAGCAGGTTTCCTAGTACAAGATCCATTGAAATTCATTTCCCATAGGGGTTCATTCTCCGTTTCATCATTCCTTCCTTCCCCACAACTGGGTTCGTCGTTGTGTTGCATTATAGGGTCTGTACAAGGCAGCGGGTTGTTTTGTTCTTCATGACATGTGTGGAGTTCAGAGTTTCGTCTTCAGTACCTTGCCCATGGTCTTCTTCGTCGTATTCTTCTAGGGTTACCATTATGTTAAAGTCCATGGGCTCTACGTTGTTGTTTGTATTTATGTTTCCTGACGCTGGCTCCCCTAAGGATGGGTCGTTATAAAGAATGAAAGAATCCAGGTCTGTATGCACAGAGTATAAAGGGGAGTTTTCAGACTTCTCGGGGCTACTGACTAGAAATTTCATTTGGGATTCCCTATACAGTTTTCTAAGTTGGTCAAAGATAGGGATAGTGGCATATGAGCCATCCATCTACATTGTTCCTTGCAGTTTGGCACCCCATGATCTTGACAATAGCATTTCATACTTGGGTGGCACATCTGCTACCACCACATCCATGACCATACGTTTAGCTGGGATCTGGGTCAAGCTCACACATTAGTCTTTGATTAGGCCTAGGCATTTAACTCTGCTAGAGTCGAACGAATATAGATCTTTGTAAGGTTGGGTTATCTCTAGGCCAAGATTTTCCATCACTACCTTAGGCATTAAATTGTGTGATGCTCCAGAATCGTGCATGGCATTGTGGAGTATCCTGTCATGAATGTTGAGACTGATATAGAAAGGTGGAACTACCCCATCCTGAGACTTTCCCTCGATCTTTGGGCCAAACAGGAGAGCTGGTTGATCATCATTCAAATTTATAATGTCATTGTTTTCCCCTAAATTTAACGCCTTCAAAATTTGGCCCTTATATACATCCTGAGTGGCCAGTTCAGATAATGGTACAGATATTTTGATTTTTGCAATCTCACTCTCTAAATTGAAAGTGGACTGGGTCTTCCGAGTGCTTGACTCTGTTTTATTAGCCACCTTGTTGACCGAATCAGTTTGTAATTTGTCATTATGTACAGGGTTGGGAACAATTGTATCAGGAGTACTAACTGAAGTGCTAGTACTGCTAGCGGGCTCGCCTTGTTTTTCATTCTTCTGGTTGTATTTTTCCTTGTTTTTCCCAAAACTTTCAGCTGCTGATTTACTATTTACAACAGATGCTTTAGAAGATCTGTCAGGTATTTTCGTGATGGTGATATCAGGAGCTTTGGTTTGGGAAGTATCTTGGCTCTTTCTTCTCCTAAGTTCATATTGTTCTCTGACCTGTAACATGGCATTTTCAAATCCTAATCTGTAATCTTCAGTTTCTAACCATTCCTCATCCCAGTATGAAGGTGAGGGCTGATCTTCCCTTGAATCACAGTTAAGGACTGAGTCTTCTGTTTCGAACATGTTTATCATATTCCCTTCAGAATCCTCTATGATTCCCTCATCTTCATCTAAAAAGTTTTGGAATGGGGGAACAACTTGTTGGTCTGACTCTCTTTGTCTGTTGGGAGTCGTGTTGTTTCTTCTAAAGTTTTGGTTCTGACTTTGGTTCTGGTTTCTTCTTTGATTGCTAACTGTAACAACCATTTTTTCCATCATTTGTTGTAGTATTTCCACGTTTTTAGATAATATATCATAATTTGGGTCTGAAGTAGAAGCTACAGTGTCATCCCTATATGTTACCCTCTTCTCAGCTTTCAATCTTGCCCTCTTTTCCATCATGTTTGCTTCTATGGATATGGCTCCTTTCTGCATGTCTTCCAATGTGTTATACTCTTTATCTCTAAGCTCGTAGGCCATGTCAGCATCAAATCCATCAGGATATTTGGCTAGGGCCATACCTTGAGGAGGTTTCATGTGTGGAGGGAGAGCATTGTAAATATTGTTGAATCTAGTGGTGTAATCATGGATGCTCTCTCCTACGTTCCTCTTGAGGGACATGTAGTCTGCTAGGAGCTGGCGAGGGTTTGCTCTAACCTCCCATTTGTATATGAAGTTCCGATATAACACAGGGAGATCTTGGATACTGCCAGGAGGTAAACTTTTAAACCACTTCTTTACATCACCCCCCAGGCTTTGGGCAAAGATTCTCATTTTGATTGTTTCATCATCAATTTCCATATAGTCGAAAGAATCCTCTATCTTATCTACATGTTGCTGAGCTGTGATGGATTCTTTAGTAGTGAAGTCTGGGATTTTTGATTGATAATCATTGGGTAAGGGTAACAAGGGTTGAGGTAAAACTAAAGGTGCATACCAAGCTGCCATGATAATGTTCTGATGGGGTACCGGGTTAACTTGAGCAACTGGTATATGGATAACAGGGATATTAGGACCAGAAGAAGTCTGCTGAGAAAATCTAGGGTGGGAGAGCCCCAAGTTTTGAATAAAGTGGGTATCAGGTGGTGTAGATGGAGGCGTTCCTCTGTCCCCAGTGTGATGACCACTATGAATTGGTGAACTGTGAAACTCAGGGTCTGGCTAGTCTAGATGACAGAATGACCGAGCCCTTGGTATTCTATCGGGTATGTCTAGATCAGGGAGAAAATGTGGTAGAGCTGCTATTTCTTCTGGTGTGAAGTTATCTCCATAAATGTGACTGGAAATAGTTGGTCTTTTAGGTGTAGGAGCTCCCTTGAGGATGCTCTCTGGATTGTCAACTATTTCAGGTGGGTCAGGGTTGGGATAAGCTCTTGTGTGAATGGTTCTGAAAGCCAGAATGCTGTTTCCTAGCCAAGCAGCTTAACCCTACTGGTTGCTTTTACTGTGGTTGATTGTTGTCTCAGGGGCTGGTCTCCCAGTGGAGTCTAATTGTGAAACCAAGTTAATCAGCAGGCCTACTGATCACCAGTGGAGTCTTTTCATTTAGGAACAATGGAGTCGCCAGGTGGAGGGTATGTCTAAGGGGTTACACTGTCCACCACAGTGTTCAGGCAATATCACCTTTCAGGAATCTCCTAAAAAAGCAAACTCCAACTAGAGATTGACTGGGAGGGCATTTACCAGATATGTCACCTCCGAAGAGGGTGAGACCTGGAGGCTACCTGGCCCTTTCCAGGCTCTGTCTAAGAGTGTGGTGGATACTCGATAATGGAGGTTGATTCAAGAAAGGAGTGACTTGCTGTCAACCTAACTAGAGTTCTAAGTTTCTGGGTCTTGGAAATGTATAAGGTGGAATGCACTCAGATTGTCCCCAGCGGAGTCGCCATTATGTTGGGGTTCCCATGTTTTGGCCAGGTTGACAAGACCAAAAGATGAGACAACATAGAACCACTTTCAGACCTCAGGATCTAGCCCTCCTAGGTCCAGAGAGGGATCTCTCTATATGAGTCAAAGCATATGTCTTTGAAGCTCTAAGTCATGATTTTAGGCTAGTTATAGGCTCAAGGTTGTTTGTTTGATTGTTTGTGTTTGGTTATTGGGAATCAGGAAAGAAAGGTCCACTATAATACAAGGAAGAGCAAAAAGGACATTTACGCAGAGGTAGATAACTCAGAGAATATCAAGGCCATTGGGCAATGGAGTCAAGAAAGGATTTATTTGTAATCAATGTGCAAGCTTTCAGCGGGCTAGTCATCTAGAGCATTTGGATCTTATAGGATGATTGGCGAAGTGGAACATTAAGGTTTGAAAAGGAATGAAGGAGAACCATCCAATCCCGTCGATAGATCAGGCTAGAGGTAATTTAACTCCAGACCTGCTTGGACAACACCAGAGGCGATACAAGGGATCTTAGAAAGGCTTAATTGAGATGGAAAGATCCTAGTGAGGCAGAGACAAGGTTCCAGACCTCCCAGTGTTCTCAACACATCCAACTAGATCCTAGCAAGAACATCTAAACATAGATTCCATTAATTCATACATCAGGGAGTAGGCAATAACATCCACTACACTGGTTAAATCAATTGAAATCAATATTCAGATACACATATAAGCAGAAAACCTAAAGGGTTGGGAGAGCAGCAACATAAGGTACCTATCAAGGGTAAATATTATGCCAAACTTCTGATGCGAGCCAGTAGAAACAGAATGAAATGAAATTAGACATAGAGATAAGAAAACATCACCAGTTGCTTTAGATCAGGATCCAAAGAAATATGCTTGTTATATTAAAAACAACACCAATCAGGTACATCATAGCCCACAGCTTGAACATTCAGTCTGAATACATCAAATCTCAGCCTATCTTACAATATTACACAGAGAACTTGTCTCAAGAGGAAAATGCTTGTGTTTCACTGATATCTCGTCAACAACCTTTACAATGTTTCTTTCTGAGATTTATAGCTGAAGGGGAGCAGAAGGGGTAGATGAAAAACTAAATGCTGATTAAACTCATGAAGAGAAAGAGGACCAAAACCCATTCTGCTTTAATGCTGAATATTTAATTTCTGTCATCTCTTCATGCAGGAGTGATCTTCTCTGAATATGATTTTGACATTTTCGGCTGCGGATCTGTACTTGTGGTGAATAAACAAAAGGAAAATGAACACTGGGAAGTCTGCTACATAAATGTTCTAATTGCTTTAAACTATTGTCAGGGTGGAAATTCCTTTAGGGACATTTCGCATAATGAAAACTGTATGGGCGCCCTGTACTTGATGAAGAAAAAAATTCTGCTGATGAATAAACCCTGATATTACCTTTTTCTCACGTACAGGACCTTTGATTGATCCTCGGGGTCTTCAAACTAGTGCTTTGCCTCTTAAACAACTGATTTAAGGCTTAAGATCTCCATTAGCGCGCCTTAATCTCCTTTTATTTGTACTGAAACACTTTGCCGCTCCATTCTTGCTTCTGACAGGTTAGCTCGAGCCTTTAATGGCACAAGAAGGTTTTCCACAGAGTATTAAACCCTGCTTTTTCAATGAAAGTCCTGCCTTTACCTTCCCGAGTCTCTGTTCATAAATTCGGCCGCTGTAAATGATCTTCTTTGATTTCTCTGCCATGGTGACAGAGATTGTGTGCCATGGCGGCCATTAACCACTGATAACCCCGCAAAACATGAAAACAGGTTAAGAAAACAACGGAGGGGTGGCGGATGACATGGAAGATCGGGGAACTGCGGAGGAGGAACGAAAAATGCTATGTAAATGCAGAGAAATGAGATGGCGCAGGTTGTCAAGACGTAGAACGATTATACGCGGAAACCTTAATAGACCCGACTTTTGAATGAATTTATGCAAATGGAATGGCGGAGATACGGTGTGACACGTGGGGTGACGTGGCGGGACCGGGGGTGATGGGGTAGTCCATGGTGGGAGGAACGAATCCGGATAGTCGATCTCAAAGGGAAATCAATGACTGACGATGCGACAGGGGGTACGACGACCTTGGACTAAAAAATGCGCAACTTTGTTGATTAATGGCCGTCAGATGAAACTCCCGAAATCCAGTGGCTATCATGAATTTCGCTGTGTGAATTGGACCGAGAGATAACGTGTGGGGAGAAAGCAGTTTTGTTGTCGTACAGGGGACAGGTGGCACATGATGAGTGGAATCGCTGGGTGCTCGGGGACAACCACCCACTGCACATAAGCGATGCGGGATAAACCGGCGGGTTTGGAACAGTGCACGGGCAGGGACCACTGGGCGGAGAGGTTCTGAACTGTCAGATCTTCGGGAGGATGGATGGCGATGGCCCAGCAAGGGGAAAATGAGCACAGGAGACGTGGGCACTGGGGATTTAATGACCGTCGTATGATCAATTGAAATCGACGGCTGAGGCTGAGCCTGATGGACATATGCGGAAGGCACCCTTTGCTTTGGCGAATGGTTACAGCGCTGGGTTACATGGAGGAAAAGGGTGCGGGCTAGCGAAGAAGGGGCTGAGGCCTATTATATGGTCAAAAGTGGGTTTTTTATCCCATTTTAATGCGTTTTGGAGCCTCTGAGGGTTAACGATAGTGGAATAGAGGGGAAAATTGAAGAAACCAAGGATAATGGTGGGATTTAAGGGGGACTTTGGAGGGGTGCGAGGGGTAAATGCAGGCCTTAGGGAGAGGAACCAGCAAGGGGGACTTGTATAAGGCACAGCACAGAGAGACCTCAAGGATGATGTGTCTTCAGGGGAGATGCATTCCTTAAAGGTCTCCAAAATGACATAGCCCCCCAGCTTTGTTGTCAAGAATTTCATAGGGGGGCTAACATGTCTCCAAAACTTGGTTCAGAAGTGACAATGCGGGGGAGTAAACATGT